>CM077788.1:1943872-2502563 GCA_039737535.1 Lagodon rhomboides | reverse complement strand
TATGGACTGCACAACACAGAAGAGCCAGGTGATTTTATACCCGGGAAGTCAAACTTTTTTAGTTTCATGCAGCACTGAGCAGCTTTCATAGGAATGAACAAGGCTCCGCCTCCAACACTGTATCCAGATTTCAATGGAACATCCTTGACAGAGGCTCTTTCCACAAACACTGCAGATGTCTTAGGTTTTGTTTAGTCTCCTTGTGGCAGAAATGACATATTCTACATCTATTTACTTAGAAATAATAAAACACAATGACAAGTTTAATTACCATGGTCAACTGTAACTGTGTACTGCATAATTACAATGTGTATTCTTGCAGAATAAAGAGGTTTGGTTGGTAAAGATGGGAATTAAGTGAACATTATAGTTTGGTTGTTAGTATTTGCATCTTTAAGACAGGTCATTAGTAGGTAATACAAATGAGTGTGGACTCATATTTTAACTGTGACTATAATTAACCCATTACCTGTCCACTCATCTCCCGCCAGGCCCGCTGGTCCCTGTTCCTCAGCCGGTTCAATTACCTCCTCTCATACAGACCTGGTTCCCAAAATGGAAAGCCAGATGCTCTCTCTCGCCTCTTCACTGCTGACACACTGCCAGCTGACCCCGAACCCATCGTGCCACCTCCCCGGATCATTGGAGATAGAGACCATAGTACGGGAGGCTCAACGCAGACGGGTGTCAGCGGGTGGCAGATTGTCAGCGTCTGCCGGCCCCCCATTATCAACCTGGACAGAAGGTTTGGCTCTCCTCTTGTGACCTTCCGCTTCAAGTGGAGTCCCGCAAGCTGGCTCTGCGTTTTGTTGGACCTTTCAAGTTGGATAGGGTCATCAACCCCTCTGCCGTCTGTCTCAAACTACCCGCACCTCTACTTGTTCATCCTATGTTTCATGTGTCCCAACTCAAGTAAGAATGATTTACTGGCACAAAATTGGGAAAAGTGATATATAATGAAAGTGATATTGATAGTGCATATGAAACCTTTTTAAGAATATTCACATCATTATATGATAAAAAATTGTCCAATAAAACGATACTACAGAAAACAAAAATACAAAGATTGACCATGGTTCACAAAGGGATTACAAAATGCCTGTAAAAAGAAAAATACACTATATAGAGAATTCATAAAACAAAGAGGCAGAAAAGAAATATAAAAACTATAAAAACAAGTTAACCAATATTATAAGGGTATGTAGGAAAGAATACTATAGTAAAACATTATATTATAACAAAAGCAATATTAAAGGTATATGGGACATATTAAATAGTATTATTAAAAATAGTGCTAAACAACAGAGCTACCCTCAATATTTTATTGATAATAATATTAAAAGGGACAATATGGACGATGTGGTCAACAGCTTTAATCATTTTTTTGTAAATGTTGGACCAAACCTGGCAAAAACAATTCCAGATCCATTGTTTTCTGAGGATTGGAATGATAACCTTTTAGTGAGAAATCCCAGTTCAATGTTCCTCACAGCAGTGGAAGAAAAAGAAATAATAGATATGGTAAATAATTGTAAATACAAAACATCTACTGATTCAAATGAAATTGATATGAAAGTTGTAAAAAACCGGGGGGATTTCTGAACCACTTACATACATCTGTAACAACATGAAAATAGCTAAAGTTGTGCCGCTGTATAAAACTGGGGACAGACACCACTTCACAAATTACAGGCCAGTTTCTTTACTTCCACAATTCTCCACAATTCTAGAAAAACTATTCAATAACAGATTAGACAAATTCATAAACAAACATAAATTACATTCTGACAGTTAATACGGATTTAGAGCAAACAGCTCAATATCACTGGCATTAACAGAATCAATTGAGGAGATCACAAACTGCATTCAGTTGGAGTATTCATAGATCTCAAAAAAGCTTTTGATACAATTAATCATAACATATTAATCAATAAACTTGAACGGTATGGGATCAGGGGGTTAGTATTGCACTGGGTGAAAAGTTATTTAAGTAACAGGAAACAATTTGTGAAGTTGGGGGAACATTCATCGTCATGCTTGGACATTGCTTGTGGTGTCCCACAGGGGTCAGTATTAGGTCCAAAACTATTTATACTTTACATAAATGACATATGCAGAGTTTCAAAAACATTAAAATTAGTATTATTTGCAGATGACACTAGTATTTTTTGTTCAGGGGGGATTTAAAGGATCTAATGGGGAGGATCACCACTGAAATGTGCAAACTGAAAATGTGTTTTGACAGAAACAAATTATCATTAAACTTAAGTAAAACCAAATTCATGTTATTCGGCAATTGCAATAAGAATACACAAGTACAGTTAGAATAGATAGATACAAATAGATGGGGTGGAAGTTATAAGAGTATATGAACACATGTTTCTTGGGGTAACAATTGATGATAAAATAAATTGGAAGTCTCATATAAAACATGTACAAAGCAAACTTTCAAGAAGCATTTCAGTTCTGAGCAAAGCAAAACACATTCTGGACCACAAATCACTCCACATTCTCTACTGTTCACTGATTTTACCATATTTACAATACTGGGCAGAGGTTTGGGGTAATACTTATAAATGTACAATACAATCTCTATCAATAGTGCAGAAATGAGCCATAAGAATAATTCATAATACGGGTTATAGAGACCACACAAATTCACTATTCTTTAAATCAAAAACTTTAAAATTCACTGACCTGGTTCATTTCCAAACAGCACTAATCATGTACAAAGCAATAAGCAATCTACTTCCTAGTAATATTCAAAAATTGTTTTTTTTTACAGAGTTGGGGTTATAATCTGAGGGGTGAGCTCAACTTAAAACATCAGCGGGCACGTACAACATTAAAAAGGTTTTGTCCTTCAGTTTGTGGAGTGAGGCTGTGGAACAGACTGGGTGTGGAGCTCAAGCAATGTCCAAGCATGATCCAGTTTAAAAAGCAGTACAAACACATGGTTTTCACCAGGTACAGGGAGGAAGAAGGGCTTTAACAATCGGGTGTTTTCATAAATGATAAATTATTTATGTATTTGTTGATTTAATCTATTTATATTCTATTTTTTTGTAAACATGTATTATGTAAATCTGTATGTTTAGGGAGAAAAATTGTTAATTGAGTAGTGGAGAAGGGGTAGGTTTAAATAAGCATATGCTTCATCCTACTCCTTTTCGGACATGTTGCGTTTACATTATTGATTTTGTTTTGACTATTGCTATTGTTGTTTTGATTATTCTCATAGGATTTGTTTGTTTTTCAGTTTACTTTGTTGTGTTACTCGCACATGTTCGAAATAAAAAAGCTAAACTAAACTACACTAAAGCCTGTTGCCACTAGTGACCTCAGCCCACCGGCCGAACCCCCGCCACCTACCCTGCTCATCGACGACTACCCTGCATTTGCCATCAGCAAGATCCTGGATGTTCGTTGTTGGGGCCGGGGTTTCCAGTTCCTGGTGGACTGGGCGGGTTACGGCCCTGAAGAACGCTCCTGGGTCTCCCTTTCTCTCATCCTGGACCCTACGCTCCTGACCGCCTTTTACAGTGAGCTGACTCATTGTTTTAACAAAAATGTCATCATGCTATGTAGAAAAGCAGGAGATGTGTTTTAGCACAGGATTAATCTTGTATACTCTTTTCCGTCAGATGGAAGGACCTCAAGTTACTCAAGAGATACCAGATCTTCATGGCGATACTATATGACTATGGAAATGCAATTGACTAACCCTTGAAAGTGAAGACATTTGACAGTTTTAACTAGATTTTAGATGTTTAAACCAAAAGTAATAGACATGTTACTGACATAGACAGTAAACAAAAAAATACAGTGACATTTCCAGCAGTTGCAACGTAATTAGATTTTTGGGAAACTATTTTTGCAGTGGGTACCACTCCCCTTTGCTTATTGGAAGAAAAGATGGTGGAAATGACAAATACATTAGGTTTAAAGTAGGCTACTTGGCTGTGTCATGGAAATCGGCTGTTGCGTTTATTTTTGTGCAACATGAATGTTGACATGCTGACGGTTAAAATATCAGAACACGCAACTTCTTCTGCTAACAGTCTGGCTTTAAGATGCAATTAGGGATACAATTACTAAATACTAAGAATCGACCAAATAATTGTGTTAGCAAAATTCCCAATAACCAAACATCTTTAATCTCTGTAATGACCCAGTATTTTACAGTAATTCTACCGCAACTGCTTTTTCATTACTCTGATTGAACAAATGAATGAACGATGAATTCACTCTAATTGAGAAATTAATTGTTGGTAATTCAAGATAGGAGTGCAAATAAACTGAGTGAATTGTCATCATCTTAAATTTGTCAATCATAAGCAAAAACATATTTAAAATTGTACTGAAGTTTGATTTATTTTAAACAGACCTCAAAAACAACCTATAAGAAGGCTACTGGAAACAAAGAAAGTTTTTTTTATAACAACTAATCAAATGTTTGGTTATTTGTATGTAAATTCCACACTATTTTTAAATGTTTTTATGGAACATATTTTATTACTTTGTATTTATTGTATTCCTGGTGTTTACAAAGTAAACTTAACTCAAGACCCACATATATACTTAAACTCCATGACAATTGAACCAACTGAGATAAAGATTGGGTAATCTCTCTTCCTTATTTAAATATTTTTGTTTCCTTACTTCAAAATTCATTTAAATTTACACCGTTAATCATTATATTGGGAATCTTGGATTGTCCTCAGATTATCAAATTAAATACAATTATTCTAGTATGTAAAATATTATATCAATCAAGAACCAATCTGTATCTAAGTGTTGTTAAAAATATATTGTGAAGCCTTTTGCAGAGATCATTGCTGAAAACCTCAATGAAGCAGAACACAATATAAAACATGAGGAATTACGATCTAGTTTAGTTTTTTTCTTATAATTTTTGAGTCTGTTATGTGAGGATAGATTGTATGTCATCATATAGTCATGTGTATTTTGCCGATAGGTCTACTAAATCAATGTTCAAAAACTTTCTTGTGTTAAACTACTGTGGCCAATTCACTGAATACTAAATGCAACCATCACAAAATCTACACAGTAATATAAAGTATCATTTATTTCTACAGTATAATATCGACACAATTACTCTGTTTACATCCACATTTACATTTGCGCACTATTACATTCACAATAGGCACTGATCTATTCTGTCAACATTACACATCAAACACAGTTAAGACATCTGCAGCCACCTGTTTATTTCACTTTTTACATTCATAATGTATGTATACATACAAATAAGTCCCTTTCAGTAAAAGCATGAGTGAATGGCTGTAAACAAAGTTGCTCAGCACAGCTGTTTGTCTTTAGGTTCATTTTCACCTTTACAGCACAATCTGAAGTGTCATGAGTCTATAACCAACTCTTCTCAGTTCTATTCAAACCTTTATGTGGGCATGTGCACAATGATCTCAATCAACAGTCTGATCAGAAGACACTGAGATGAATGAGCTCCTCAGTCAAAGTTCTGCACTGTGTGAAGTATAAATGGATGTTGACCTGGCTGAAAACACTGAAGATCTGCAGCTGGGGTTTCTTCTGTTCTGCTTCAGTATGTGATTAGAACCACAGAGTGTCTATTTAAAGTGCTCTTTTAATACAAGTTTCCCTAATAGTTTTTTCTCCTGGTTAATTGCCTAGAAAGTGCTCAGACAGAAAGTTATTGTCCAGGACTGGATAGTAAGTGATAAATCAAGAAATTCCCAGTGGCTGAGGCTCAGGAGGTAGAGCAGTCATCCACAAATAAAAGGGTTGGTGGTGCTATATAAATAAAGCTCATTTACATCACTACAGTTGTTGCCTTAGTTCACTATAATGAGAACAACCCTGGGCAGAAGCCAGTGTTTGGACAGGATTGGACAGCTACAAAAGGGCAGAGCAGCTAGTCCATATTATATAGCTTAATGGAGAAGTTCAACATTTTGGAAAAATGCATCTTCATTTTAACATTAACACGGTCGGTGACTGTGCACCATGAAAGTATGAAAAACAACTTACTGACTCTGCACTTCAGCATGTTTCAAATTTTATTAGGTGGTTCCGCCGTCTTGCGTTGCCGCCATTACTGCTGGATCACTGGTTGGATTACAGACATTAGACAGTGGCTCCCAGTTGCCGATTAAGGTACCTAATATGGACATCAATCTCAACATTATCATATTTTACATATTAGACATGTATAGATAATAGACAAATAGAGAAAAAACTTGACCATCCACCACATTTCAACTGATGAAGAACTGTGTCATATACTACGGTACATATTGACGATGGCCTGGCTATGACTAATGAAGTACTAACTCCATAACAGGTCGAAATTACATTCATAATAATATTAATAAATCAATAATAAATGCAATATGGGTCCAAGGGAATCAATGTAAAGTGTAGGCTATGGTCTCAGAAAGTGGCACTTCTCATGAACTTAAAGCTTGTGTTTTTCACTTTCAGTTTTGTTCCAAACTTGAAATGTGTCACTGTATGACTGCTGGAGAGATTCTTCTTGATTTTCTAGATAGATTTGTCAAAAGAAACATTACAAGATGAGATGTCACTGCAGTAATGGCGACTCATCTACTTCTAATACTTAACTGGATTTGTGTGAACAAAGACCAACTTTGCTCATAGACCATATCTGTTACATGTCAAGAAATAATTTCAGCACCAATTCCCCTGAGAATCACAAAGTTCTGTTGTGTATGTATTAAACAAATGACAAAAAGGCTAAGGTAGAAATAGACAGCCTTTCCACCCCTAGTGTTTCCAAGCAATATTACTGTCGGCACTGCTGCCGCAAAGACAACTGGATCCCTTTCTGTTTTCTTCAGTTTAGTAACTACCAACAACAGAGGGCAACGCATGAGTTCATTTGTTCATTTAGTCTGTAATGGAGACAGGAAAGCAGATAGACATGGTGCCAGGCTGCCAGCCTGACTGGACCACCAGTCAGCCTTCGTTTCCTGGGAGATTTTGTGCCCGGTGGCAAAAAAATAGAGTGAGGTGAAAACAAAGTTTATAGTGAACTGATCTTAAAACTGATGGTGTCATTCAGTGTCAGTCTGCCCAACATGTAAAAAGTTCCCCAACTCTTTCTGCTATCTCAACTGCCTGTCGAAAAATGACCTTAGTGATGAATATCAGCATGACTTGCAAGACAACCATAAAGTAGCCAACATATTTCTATCTGTCACCTGAGCCTGGTCTCATGTGTTGAAGAATATCCTCTTGATCTGGCACAACACATTTGTTGACAAGGCTGCCAGCGCCATGCACCTGATTTGCATATTGAGATCTGATGACTATGGGGGTAAATTTAAATCGAACAGTTTGACACCCCCTCACCCTACATGGTACAGATACTACTCTGCTTCGCCCACCTACAGTAACTAGACCTCCATGCAGTGAGTCACTCGAGTGTTTAAGTGGAGTGGTGTGTGTTGTGTGTGTGTGTGTGTGTGTGTGTGTGTGTGTGTGTGTGTGTGTGTTCAGGCAGTCCTTTCACCCTGCACCGGCACTTGCAGGAAGGCATCTGTTTTTTCTAATTCAGTCCCTGGCATGTGACAGTAGCTTGGTAAGCGGAGATCATAGCGGTGCCCGGAGCTGTCAAAAGCCTTGTCGTTGAGGGAGTACAGCTTCTCTGCGATGTCATTGCGCACAACCAGGGCAAAGATTTTGGCTATGTAACGATGCTTGGCAAAAAGCAGATAGAGTTTCTTCCTCCTCCACGCCACATACCGGCAGGGGTTATCAGCACGCAGGGTCACCTGTGAGGAAAGGAAGAGAAAGAATAAATGATCACAAAGAGGTGGTGCTGACAGGACACAAGCTGACATTCATACATCTTAGTTAAAGGATCATTTCACTTCATTACAACCTGGGTCTAATCTTGTAGTTTTGCCTAGGAACAGGTTCAACCCAAGTTCAAACTTAGGACAAACATTCCCTTTAAGGTAATAATCAAATAACTGATCAAACTCACCAAATACTATGGTCTTATAGTAATACTCATGAGTCATCAGTGGGATTTTTTTGTACATAATAACCTAATTTGACAGTTTTGTTGGTAAACAACACACAATCACAAATATAAAAATGTCTTTCTTCTTTAAGTTTTCAGTCATTCCACGGTAGTTTTTATGTGTATGTACACTGATACATTTCTATTGGTTTGGTCAACAACAAATCTTTTTCACAACAGGCTGTATAACTCATCACAGCAGCAAGCAATAATATTAACAATGGCTCAATGCCCCACCTTTCACAGCACCGGGACCCTGGAAGTGGCTCACCTAATTCAGTCGTCAATAATGTCATTAATTACACCGACACTTTTCATGCCATTTAGTCACCATTACTGCTGTGAAAAAGGTCTATAAAAGGTTCATGGCACTAAGAAATAAGATAGATCAGGCTATGGATACACAGTAACTGTTGACAGGAGTGAGTGAGTCTCATCCTTTAACTGCACTTGATGTTACATAAACACGATTGCTGGGCTCATGAAGATTTATGAACCTAAAACTGGGGTTGCAGGATAACAGCTTGACCTTGCTGACACAGGCTTTAGTGAATTGAGTTACTGATGTGCAAAATGTGTTTTCTTGTACATGCACATGAGCTCAAACGAACCTGGAATACACCCTCCTCTGAAGGTCTGAGAGAGTCCCACTCAGGTGAATCCAGAAACTGGAAGGGGTAGATGTAGTGCAGAAACTCTCCATTAACAGTCACACGGATTCTGCAGGAAAACAAATGGAATAAATGACACAGTGTTGCTCTAACTGTCCTCTTTAATGCACATACTGACTTGTCTCTCTTTTCTGTTTCTCTCTGCTTTATTTGTTTCTCTCTACCAGCAACGTAAACTGCTTTTTTCAATCAGCAGGGAGTCTTTTACAAAGTTGACCTAAAAACACACCGTGCGTTCAGGATTGTTTCATCTGCCATTCTTTTGTCATAACAGCAGGTTTGAGGAAGCCTATTGTGTAGCCTACCAAAACCAGCGTGCACCGAATGACATCGCAACAATCAGGTGCACTCATGAGTTAGTATAAAACAACAGCATACGTAGTCCGACATTAAACAGGAGAGGGCTGCATCACAAGCAGTGTATCTACAGGAGGGAGGTAAAACCAGAGAGCTCTCTCTCTCTCTCTCTCTCTCTCTCTCTCTCTCTCTCTCTCTCTCTCTCTCTCTCTCTCTCTCTCTGCAGAACATGTGTGAATTTTTTTAACTTATTTTTTACAAAGGAATGTAACACAAGACAAGTAAGAGACACGATAATGACAACGCTGTGTGCGATAAAAAAAGAAGAAGAAAAAAAGACAAAAAACAAAGGAGAAAGCAGACAAAATAATAGTAAAAATAATAAACTGATTAAGCTAAATATAATATATGGATAAATAAGAAAAAGTAAATTAAAGAAATAAAACAAAGAGAACCTCCATCCTTCCTCTTACTCCTCCAGGGCAGCAGGGAGAGCATGTGTGGTTGACAGTGGACGGAGGAGAAAAGTGAGGGCGGATTGATGGTTGTTGATGGCATTCTCTTTAACTAATCAATTTACAAACCCATAGCAACATAACTTCTCCTCCACCTCCTACATCGTCTTGAGAGGATGTCATATCCACTGCCCTCCACCCAGCCCACACACACCTTAAGAATCTGAGTGTTTTAGGTTCCATTGAATTACCATCACTGAGAACCTGTGTTGGTCATCACACATCACAACCCTGGTTTAAAAAAAGCACAGAAAAGGCTCGACTTCCTACAGAAACTAAGGAAGTCTAAATTCCAGATCCAGATTCTGGTCAGCTTTAACAGAGGAGCAATAGAAAGCATCCTGACTGGAAACATCACAAACTGACATGTCTCATCACGGCCCAGGACAGGAAGCCTCCTCACTTCATCATCAACACTCCATTTTATACAACAGATGGTTTCGTCCACACCGCATTGATTGTGGTAACACACTGTAATATCTGAGTCATATCCAACCGGGCTCCTGCAGGGGAATGATTAAAACAATCCTGTTAGGGATTAAACATTGAATATGTTGAGATGAGTGGCATGAGGCAGCTGAGGCTAAACTGATCATTTGGAAAACATCAGTGTAGCCTTATTATTACACATAGCTATGTTTCACTGAGAAAATGATATGTGATCACAGGGATGTTAAATGGCACTGAAGCCTCTGGTCTATTTCACATCAAGCAGGTCAAAACAGGGTGTGTGTGTGTGTGTGAGTGTGTGTGTGTGTGTGTATGGGGTTCGTATTAGAGAGATAAAGGGAGAGTTTATTTATGGCAAGCCATATTTTCACTCCATCTACGCTAGGGCTAAATGTAGACAGACCGACCGATACTACATTTTTAGGGGTGATGCTGACAGCGATATTAATATACAAGGCAATAATCTCTGAAATGCGGTTATGAAACACTTGTATTTTATGTATATATATATATATATATATATATATATATATATATATATATATATATATATATATATATATATTAAACATTAAACACTTGTATTTTATATATATATATATATATATATATATATATATATATATATATATATATATATAAAAAATGACTTCAGTGCACTGAAACAGTGTGCTTGCAGGAATCTGTTAATTCAAATTCTCCAAAGGACCCGCACTATAATCTCTAAAAAAAAGTTTTGCACATGTGGATAGTGATCGGCCAATATCAGCCGATAATATTGGTCAACTGATGTATTGATTCGGCTCCAATAGTGCCTCATGGTGTCCAAACACAAAGAGAATAACCACCTTGCCTTACACATGCAAGTTTGATTGCAGGATCAATCATTTTTATTCACAATACTCAAGCGTCACCTAGCTCAGTGAATGTCACCATCTGGAGCTGCTCACTTTCCTCCATGCAGCCTGAGCAGATGTGTTAACGTACAGCTCTGGGTGTCTGCAAACAGCCACCATTAGTGATTATTATCCTGTCCTCCATTGCTGTTCATGAATGTCTGTTCATCAGTGACATCAGTATGAATGTCAATGCTGTTTTAGAGGCATAGCGCCACGCAAAAAAAAAAAAAAAAAAATGTTCTTAGATTCACATATTATCGCCTAAAGGGGCACTACTTAGTCTGGAGAAGAAATTCAGATTTCATAATTTTTATAATTATATGAAAAACCAACTGGTGTCTAAATAATTAAAAATGGAAATATTGACTTTGCAATAAAATGAAACGAGCAATCTGAGTCACAGGTTTTAACCCTGGACAGCCACAAGAATTCATGTTGTTAGCTGTCTTTAAAGGAACATTCTGTAGTTTTAGAGAGGAAATTCAGAGTCAGAATTACAATATTAATGAGGTAATAATACACACTTTGTCCATACGTGAATTAACCAGCTGTTCTCAGAGGAAAATAAGGTCCCAGAACACTGTTTGAAGGTGGAGAGGTGGCAGGGTCCGCCACATATAAACAAAGTAACACAGCATAAACTGTGTTGTTCTTTAAGGTCAGTTTGTTTATTCAGTCATGAAAACAAAGAGTTTGATTATTTAGTTGGTTTTGGCAGAAATAAATCAGCCAATGAGCATCTTTCTCTGCTCAGTAACATTTCTAACACAAAACTACAGACTGCTCCTTTAAGCAAACACAAGTAGAGGTGATGCAGTCACCTGCCAGACAGCAGCACCGACAGCTTGTCAATGGGGGTTTTTCCCTCTATGGCGAAGCAGTGGTCCTGGTCGATGTCGTGGATCTCTGCATCACAGCAGGACACTATCTTCCCAAAGTGTGTGAGCGACACCCCCAGCCTTTTGAACATGCAGTTGTAGAGCTCCTGGAATTCCTTCTCGAAGGAGACGCTCCTCAGCCTGTAGGCCACATGCAGGGCTTGTCCCGAACACACCCCGAAGAGCGCGAAGCTCCACAGGAACGCGTCCGTCGTGCACAGGTCCGACCATGCCCAGAATGTTGCGCAGAAGAAGCCCAGCGTCAGGAAGGTGAACAGGTAGAGCAGACCGTAAAACCCGCTGCCGCCCATAAAGCCGAGGAAGAGGAAGATATGAGCGAGGTGGAAGACGGAGCCCTCCGAGCCGTCCCTCCACTGCTCACACAGCGGGTACACCGTCACCTGAGGCTCCACCGTGAAGTTCATGGCTTCGAAGTCCGGAGGCTCCATGTCGACCGAAGTGAATGAAACTGGCAGCGAAAATCACACAGAGTCCTCCAGGGTCCGCCAGAGCCGGCGGAGAGCTCAGAAACACGCTGGAAGTCCACAGACCGTGTGAGACACAGGCGACACGTCCATACTAACAGCTGACTGTGTGGACAGGACCGAGCTCGGAGACAGGACCGGAAACAGTGTCGATTAAAAAATAAAACCCGACACGGAGCTGATCCGTTCTGGATCATATTCAGGTCGATCGAGGACCAAATGTGGCAACGTGAATGCATGAAATTCAACGTTCACATAATACAGTACAATATCGGAATTTATATGAGATTGTTAAGAAGGAGCTGCTAAATTAGCGTAATGTGGAATTAATTTAAAGCAGAGTTATGAATGCATGTCTCTCTGTCTTTGTTCCTTTTACAAGTCTTCTAATAATTTACATCTAATCAGTTTCAATTTTACCATTTAATTCTCTGTTTTTATTTAACTTAAGTAAAACTCCAAATTTGTGGAGTAGCTACTACTGCTATATGGGGGGAAAAGTAGTATAAAGCCTTTAGTGGCTTCAGAGGAAGCTGGATGTGACCTGATAAATTGTCTCTGTTTATGTCACTTATTGTTGCATTGTGGGTAATGTAGGCACCAGGTTATGAAAATAGTTGCTGCGCTAACGTTGCACTCCGTTAACATTATTGGACTTAGTATGGACAGTTGTGCAATTTGGTAAATAGGTTAGATTAAATGTAAAAGTAAATGACCAAAACATGATGTCTATTAAAGCTGATACATAGATGTGCAATATATTTTGTATTTTATATAGTATTTATGTTTACACTTTTCATTTATTTATTTTTATGTAAATACTTGCTGCTGTTTTTATCCTGTACTGTGCACTGTAAGGTGTAATTTGAATCACAAATAAAGAAAGTCTAAGTCTAAAGTCTAGATCACCCGTTAGAGTGCATGTCCCATGAGGGTTACTATAGTTGAGGCTCAGTAGCTTTTGCTGCATGGAGTAAAATTTAATCATCACAAAAAATTTCATTTTGAACCACAAGAAGTTCTTGAGATGGGTGTAACTAAAGTTGAGAGGAAGTCTAAAATTAAATGAAAAAAATGTCAATTTCTTTCTTTTTTTTTGCATTTTGCACACTGTAAGGATGTCACTTGGACATCAATAGTGAACGTTCAAAAGAGGTCTAAAAATCTTTCATTCAGGCTCTGCACTGGATGTCTTTTTTTCCATTGTAGTCAAAAACATTAATAAAATAAATTAGTATTTTGAATAGTTTTTGCTCAGTAGGTTGTATGTTGAAGAAAACATGTGCGTAATGCTGTGATCCTACTCTCTCATTGACGTTACAAGTGACACCATCTAAATCATTTTGAAGCTGTTAGTTTAATGTGAAAAACATTCCATAATGTTGCTTTAAACAAATCATAAAGGCTAAATCGAAACACTATCAAGGCCACTGAGAGAGACGGAGGAGGTCTCATTTTTCATGTCACGTTACAATCTGCTCACATATGGCCAATAAAAAAATGACGTGTAAGTTAATACAGATTATTACATAGAGCCCCTTTTAAAGCTGTGTTTTTTTCTTATTGTAGTATCATTTTTGGCTAACAGTGTGTTGTATTTAAATTGCTCCAGATCCCACTCTAAGCCTGCAGCCTGTTTACTGCATTTATCAAAACTTTTACAAAACTGTCAGTTAATCAATTAGTCGGCTAAAGGTGTCGTACCATTTTGATGTTTTTTTTCATAGTGGGTTAGGGCTAGTACCTGTCTATGACTCTAAATGAAGGTCCGGCCAGATTAATGGTTTGTGGGCCACTAGAGAATAAAAGAAAAATGGCAAAACTTTTATTTTGACAGCCATATTGTCTTATGTCCTATGTAATCAGAGCTATGGAGGGCTTTGAGGGAGTGATCTTTGCAGACCAGAATAGCAGTAGCTCTCTGTGTGCCTGGTCAAGGTGACTTTGCTGGACTGGAGAAAGTGAGTGTGGATGATATCTGGGTCAGCAGAGAAAGACAGAGAACCCTTGGGTGTGTTTCACATCATGTCAGACATGAGGAGCTGGTCCAGAAACATTGGTCTCACTGGGGATGGCCCTGTTTTTTCAGATCAGGGGTTGATGACGAAGGAAAGGAGACAGAGTGAGGGGCATCAGACACCAGCTCTGGAGCTATTTTTACTGAGGGTAAGAGAGCGTGATATAATCATCGAGTATGTGTGTGTGTGTGTGTGTCTGAGGACACGTCCGCATACATGTTTGGAACCATGTGTAAGGCTCACACAAAAGTGGTTTGCTCCATACATATCACAAGACACAAGCTATTTTTAGAGCCTCTCCACCCCAGGCAGTCTGTGTGTATGTGTAATTATGTGCACAAGTGTGAAAATATTGTGCATGCACGACTGTTTTTAAGTCTGGCTGCTTTGAGTGACAGCTAGTCACAGACTAACTCCAGTGCTGACCTCTCAGCTGATTTTGTGGTGTTGGTGCCTTTTGGAGAATTTTAGTGCAAATTTCTGAGAAATAATATGGCTTTCTGTGTGGTTAATTGGACTAACAGACCGGCATGGAGAGACAGATGCCAATATTTTGGATTACTGAAAGACTTTGTTAACTGGCAGACAGCTGCAGGGGCCTGTACTAAGAAGCAAGTTCAACATAGGGGACAACGGGGTAAGTCGAACCAGTGGGTAAAGTGGGTAAAGTGGCCAATGGCTTATCACACACACACACACACACACACACACACACACACACACACACACACACACACGTTCTCTGTGTTACTGTTACAAGTCTCACAATGTTTATGTAATAAATACCTGATTGTTGAATGTTAAGCTTAAGCCACACACAAATATGTTAAACAAAAGAACATTTAGGAACACACTCTCTGTGTAGCTAACACATGACTATACACAAGACTATAGTTTAATCTTTGCTGAAAATGTTCAGTTCGCAAGTTTAACAAGTGCACACGACACAAGCATATGGTTTGAATGCAACAGTAAGGTATTCTGACTATTTGGGGCAAATCAAACCTTAGTCAAACAAGTCTAATCTCAAATCAAACCTCAGTCACAAGTAACTTGGCTAGCCACAAATGACCCAGCAATTGAAATGTATGTCTTTTTGTGTGTGATCACAGAAAGCATGTTAATCTTGGCGAGCTTGGTAGCTTCCTGCTAGATGGGCTTCAGCTCCACCCATGCTCCACTTCTTTGCTCATTTTTGATTAGCCTGGAGATATAAGAAGAGACAGTTCACTTAAGACATTTTGAATAGAAAAGAGATTGCAATTGTATGACACAGTGTTGGAGGTAGAGCCCCATTCATGTCTAGAAAAGCTGTCCAATGGCGTCTGAAAGCCAAAAAAGCTCAACTTCCCTGGTATGAAAATACCTGGAACTTCCATGCTGTGTGGCCCATAGAGAGTATGCACTAAAGACTTTTGCAGACCGACCTGGCTAATGTCCAGTTTAGCGCCCAGCTAACTTGAATGGGGATAAAATAATTTAATTGTGCGGTTGTTCTACACTTTCAAAATGTATTTTATTGGACCGAATGGCTCCAGTTATGACAGTGAAATTAGTGACTTTGCAGGGTTGTGGCGCTCAAAAATCCACCGCTTCTTACACAATGTCTTTTAAGGCTGCAGTGCATCATGTGATGATGTAATTCCACAATTTGGCCACTGCGAAAACTGGTTTCAAAGGTGGGGGTTCTTCCTGGGGGCTTGCAACACATGCCTAAAAGGACGTTGGTACCACCCACTTTTGCCGTTTTTCCACCCGCACATTTGGCTGCACCACTCAAACCGAACTGTGCTGATTTGCTTTTCCATCACCAGTTTGTCTGTGCCTAGTTGAGCTGTGCCACGCCGGTGATGGACCTTCCCCTGAGAAGGGCCAAGCCAGGCCCGCCACGCTTCCAAGTGGGCCATGGTGACGACTCATGACTTCAGCCAACCCGTAGCAAGCACCTGCCTCCCCCTAAAACTGATACTCAACTCATGTCTGTGCAGGAAACCTGACAGAAATAATTCTTTTAAAGTCAGTGTGTTCAGCTCTCAGTACTTCACTTTCAGCTGTTTCAGCAGTAGTGTTTAGTTACTGATAGTGAAAACACGTTTCCTGTAATGCTGCTTCATAATAAAAGCTTTTAAATGAATAAATAACAGTCAGCTTTTATTGTGAAGAAGTTTAGTACATTAAATGTGTTTGTAACTGAATTAGAGGAGCCACTTTGTTAGCAGTGATTCTTCAATTGTATTGCACGGATTGAAACAAGTGTGTCATTGGTTTAAGATACACCTACACTGGTGGCCCAGTTGTGGTGGAAATGCAAAACTCTGTCCGAGCCGGGCCATCGCGCCGAGACAAACCGAGGAGAGCCAGGCCTGCAGATCTAATGGAAAAATGGCATTTGAGCTTAACTCTGACCCTTCAGATACCTGTTGGCGATGTCATGGTGGCTTTGTCCCCTATTTTTACAGCCAATGACTAAAACCTGACAAACAGTCCATAGAGTACTGCAAGGATGATGTATTTTTGTAGGCCAACCCAAAAGTTAGCATTGCCCTGGTTCCCTGGATTATTGTAGAAAATAACCAGTGGCAAACAAAAGTTTACTTACATTTTGTTCTGCACATCTTTACTATGATTTGATAAATCTACAAGTTATAAAGTTTGAGTTACAATAGTTTGCAAGTCAACAATATCTGAAATGGAAACTGCAGCAGAGTCAAGATATGTTGAGTTGGAGGGAACCATAATTACTTTGTTAAAATAAGGGAAGATAACTTTACTTGAACACACAATCTGATTTCACCATGCTGGTGTTTTCTATAGCATCATAATTATTGTTTATTCAGGTTCATTATTGAAGTTGACAAAACATGATTTTGTAATGTCATAGCTTAGCAACTACGGGCAAAACATGGAAAATACCCACATGGGAGGAGTAATCCTCTCAAGCACGTGTTTAAAATTGTGAAAGGGTGTAATTTAGCCCATACCATGTTTTCCTAAACACAACCAAGTATTTTAGCTACTTGAACCTAACCAAACAGCAGCAGAAAAGTGAAAAGAAATGGAAAAATAATAAGTGAACAGTCCAACAATATGTTCCAAATGAAAATAAACCCCAGTCGACTGAGTGAGGGTAGGTTTTCTCCAGATGTGGTTTTCCTCTCTGTTTCATAAATTGAAATGATGGCCCTCAAATAACAATTATGATGTTCTGGGAACAACACCAAGACAGCAATATATCAGATACACCTTACTGACAAACAGATCCTTACCTTCACTAGTGCTGGTGTTTTAAGACTATATTCTTGAGACTGTTGGAAAAGCTCAGTTTTGGAGCTGGATCACAGTATTAGTCTGGGCTAAAATATAACCAGTTGAGTGTGGATGCACTCTGTTTGACCTCCAAAAAAAGTGTTTGGGATCCTCTGTATAAACTGTTGGTTCCCAACCTCATTTTCCTCATTTGCTCATGAACTGACTGTCCGGATAGAGTTTCCTTCAGGCTTGCTTTGATCATTAGATTTCTACCCACCTCTAAGACGCACTCCTGCCTGGAAGGCAGTATGTCACTAGTCTACAAAAATTTGATTTTGACAGGCCTGTTGTACATTGTTAGAGGAACAGGGACTTATGGGGAGCTACAGTGCAGAGAAAGAGTGAAATACATGGTGGCTGGGGTGGGCTCAAGACATGGGCAGACATGATATGAGGGTTAGATGAGAGAGTAGGAGGCAGGTAAGAGGAGAGTGGCTGTGGACTACCCATTATTCTGTCTTTAAAAGCATTTTTATAATGTTCAGGATAGGTAGTACAAGATAAGTGCACAGAAATAGGATGTTTGCCATCTGATGTGATGGTATTTTCCCTTGACCAACCCCATCAAACATCCATCAAGAGGCATTAAATCTGCAACGGGGAGGAGAATAGAAGCCTATTTACTCCTGGATGACATTCAAGAGAGCCTGTGTTCCCTCTCCTCTTGCAAATGGGGGAAATTATTTTTACGCTTTCCATCATTGGGGCAGATCAGTGCTGATGATGTGTGTTCAAGTCTTTATAACAGAGGAAATGAAAGAAGAGCACAGAAGATGGGTTCAACCCCAACAAAAGAAAATATGGAAAGCAGATTCACCCTCCTTTTATCCTCCCAGAATAATGAGAGAGCGGCAGACAAGCCATTTCTATCTGACCTTTTTTTCTAGGTTACCCTAGAGACGTATATTCTTTGAGAGAACACACACACACACACACTTTTTCTACTCTAAAGGCCAGGGGAAAAGAGGAAGAAAAGGCTAACATTGTACCTCTTCATTTAGGTGGTCTTCAAACCACAAAGATGGCAGATGCTGCATGTAGAGCTGTAATATATTCACACATACAGCATGAAACCAACAGGCATTAAATTATTATACTAATAGAGAAACTGAGAAATGAAAAAGGCCCACTAGTGAGGGGACATGGGCTGGTATAGTTTGGTATGTTTGATAGCTGTTTCAATATAATATGAGTGTCATCACGGCCACATCAACCTCATTGGGGTCCCAGGGCAAATATTTGCTTGTTTGGCCCCTATTTACCCCCAGTGTATGTATGCAATGTGTGTACCCTGTAACCTCAATTAATGCTGGTCCAATACTTGATACTTATACTTGTTAGTTTAGTGGCTTGTGATTAGTTTGGGTTAAACATTTTTGGGAATGTGCATCATCTGAGCACCACTAAAATAATTCAACTCTATATTCTGTATTTATTTTCTTGCTTTAAAGGCTTTTTAATTTACATGATATTTGTGGATTGCTTGCTTCTGCTGAAAACAAATTATAAAGAGTCAAATCAGACCCTAATGAATCAGCCAAGAAGGGGCTGCAGCACATTGCTTGGAAATGGGAAACTGGGGCCCCTTCTGGAGCCAGACCTAGGACAGGAGCTTGATGAGCATCTGGTTGCCCTGTCTTTGACCCTTGGGATCCAAAAGACTTACGTGGAACCACCAAAGAGATAGGCATTGGGAGTGGCTTCCTTGCAAGCTGGGAGGGAGGCAGATAGAGTTGGGCTTACCACTACCTCTGGAGAGGAGCTGGACTCACCTTTCCCAGAGATGCCAAGGGTGAGAGAAGCCAAGCAAGTGTGGGTATACTCACACGTGATTGCAAGTTGATGTGAAGGTGGTTGGCTGTACGGCATGTGATTATGCACCAAACAGAAGGTCAGCGTAGGCCGACCCAGCTTTCCATCCTGGAAAGGATTCAGTCTAGGGTGGAGCGGACCGAACAGGAACAGGAATATTACTCTGGCCTCCAGTGGATCAAACAGGAACAGAAATATTACTCTGGCCTCCAGCACCACAGTAAGGAATCTGTGTGTTATCTATTTAATTCCTACATAAAGCAAATTTCATGGACTGCCTTCTTCCACCTTTGGAACATTGCAAAAATAAGGAACATCCTGTCTACAAAAGATGCAGAGGACTTAGTCCACGCTTTTGTTACCCCAAGGCTGGATTATTGTAATTCCTTTTTATCAGGCTGCCATAACAAGTCTCTAAAGACCTATCCAACTGATCTAGAATGCTACTGCACATGTTCTGACAAGAACCCACATTAAAGAACATATTTCTCCCATATTAGCTTCTCTGCACTGGCTTCCTGTAAAATCTGGAATTGAAATTAAAATCCTCTTCCTCACATACAAATCCCTCTATGGCCAGGCAACGGCATATCTTAAAGACTTAATACAGTGTTTCCCACACATTAATTTATTTGTGGTGGTCCGCCACAATATCAACATCGGTTGCCACATATTGATTTTCTATTTTTGGAGCTGTGCATCCCGTATTCACTCACTCAAGACAGCGCACCCATTAGTGAATAGCATGATGATATATACTCTGATACAATGGATGGCAGTGTGGTTTTTAGTCGCTAAAACCAATGAAGAAGACGAGGAGCACTATTTCACTCAGATGGCTTGACCGTAACTTCCTCTGCAAAGAAGACGGCTGGCCTCATCATCGAGATCAAGCCCCCACAAAGAGCACCAGGCCAAGCCGTGTAATTACATCATCATGTGATGCACTGGAGACTTTTCCCAAAAGCTAACATTGTTAAAGACTCGTCTGTAAAACAGTAATAAAAGCCTCAGAACCCCCGCGAAATGACTTATTTTACTGTCAGAATTTGGTCGACTCGGTCCAATAAAATGTGTAGTCTAGAAGAGTCGCCCGATTACATTTTATCCCCATCCAAGTCAGCTCGGTGCTGAACCGTAAGTTAGCCGACTCAGTTGGCAGAAGTCTCGAGCGCATGGGAAACACTGTAGTAGTACCCGATTACCCCAATCAAATGTTGCTCTCTCATGATGCAGGGTTACTTCCAGTGTCGGTTTGGGAGGTAGACACCCTCCCTATGTTTAAAACTTAAAACTTTCCTTTTTTATAAAGCCTATAGTTAGGGGCTGAACAGGCTCTTAGCTCTGATGCCATAGGTCTAGACTGCTGGGGGACTTCCTATGATGCACTGAGCTTCTCTCTCTTTCTCTCTATCTGTACATATTCATAACTCATTAATACATGTTACTGACTTGGCTGGAGTTTCAGTACAGGTTCCCATGGATCTCTCTCTTCTTTGCTCTCTCTGTGTCGCTCTCTCTCTCAACCCAACCAATCGAGGCAGATCCACCACAACCACCAAAGACTGTGCATCCTCATTCTTATGTCCTAAACCTATCAAGAGTCATAAATATACCACATTCCACACTATGTTGATTCCTCTCTTTTTCTTCTCCTTCTATTCACCCTGAGTGACTGAAATGGTTGGACCTTTCTACTTGAATGTGTAAATTTGTCTAGCTTGTGTTTCAGAACATGTAATCATTTTGATATTATGAAACTCTAACTCTGCTTCAAAATCTGCTAATTTACAGGATATCACTCTGCTATCTGAAAAGTTTTGATAATAACTTTGAACACAATGATATAAGTAAAGGACAGTACCTCATACGTGTATTTGATGTTAACCAGTATGATTTACTTATGATTTGACTTCTATTATCATTTATCATTTAAGATGTGCTTCATTGTTTTATAAGTAAGGTAAATATAAGAAAAATGTATATTCGTTATGTTACTTGTTCCTCTGTGTTATGTGATTAATCCATCTTACTAGCTCTTAGTACTGCCATTGATTCCTAGATACACTGCCTATAAAAAGTATTCACCCCCCTTGGCTTTTTACTTATTTTGTTAAATTACAGCCTTTAGTTCAATGTTTTTTTTAATCTGAATTTTATGTGATGGATCAGAACACAATAGTCTAAGTTGGTGAAGTGAAATGAGAAAAATATATACATAAAACTATTTTTTAGAAATAAAAAACTGAAAATTGGCACGTGCATATGTATTCTTGTTATGAAGCCCATAAAAAGCTCTGGTGCAACAAATTACCTTCAGAAGTCACATAATTAGTAAAATGATGTCCACCTGTGTGCAATCTGTGTCACATGATCTGTCAGTACATATACACAACTTTTTTGAAAGGCCCCAGAGGCTGCAACACCTATGCAAGAGGCACCACTAACCAAACACTGCCACGAAGACCAGGAACTCTCCAAACAAGTAAGGGACAATGTTGTTGAGAAGTACAAGTCAGGGTTAGGTTATAAAAAAACATCCAAATCTTTGATGATGCCCAGGAGCACCATCGAATCTATCATAACAAATGGTAAGAACATGGCACAACAGCAAACCTGCCAAGAGACGGCCGCCCACCAAAACTCACGGACCGGGCAAGGAGGGCATTAATTAGAGAGGCAGCACAGAGACCTAAGGTAACCCGGAGGAGCTGCAAAGTTCCACAGCAGAGTATCTGTACATAGGACGACAATAAGCTGTACGCTCCATAGAGTTGGGCTTTATGGCAGAGTGGCCAGAAGAAAGCCATTACTTTCAGCAAAAAACAGTATGGCATGTTTTGAGTTTGCGAAAAGGCATGTGGGAGACAGTGGCGGCTGCTGGTCTTTCAAGGAGGGGAAGCTCATTTTTCCGGCCTACATCATAAATGTGTTTGTTTATTTATTATATATATTATTATTATTCAGGACACCTGAAAAGACCTGTTACTTTTCCCCACCTTTTGCACTAAATCAATCTTAGGAGCTGACCTGCCCTGCTGTTTAACTCTAACAACATTCATATTATCTGCCATGATGTGCACCTTGCTAATGCTAGCAGCTGGAGCTGCTGCGCCAGGCTACTGTGAAGTGTGACCGCCTGTGAGTGTGAGTGATCGTGACAAAGTCGCTGGGGATCGGTAAAGTCTCTGGATCAGTTCAGAACAACGGAATGAAAAACTTGGAAAATGCTCCGGTGAATGTTTATTCTTCAAGATCGCTGATTCGCTCATTTAGCTGTCAATCAAAAAAGGATTCCGCCTCAGACAGCTCATCCAATCATCATGCAGAAGCTGAGCTTCCAGGCCAGCCCACTGCCCCATAGACCCCCAGAGAAGCTGAGCTTCCAATGGGCGGGACAAAGCCCAGCATTTATCCAATGACCGTCTAGTTTCGCTGCAGTGGAACAACCCGCTCTACGCTTCCACACTGAAGTCAGTAGAAGCTGAGCGTCCGACTGTGGAAAGCGCTGTGGCGCTGCGGGGATGAATGAGAAGGAAGTTGCGCCGGTTACCTGTGATAAGTAGCTGATTCTGAACAAAAGATGAAGGCTTTTTTTTGGTGACATTTTAGGGGAAGCTGAGCTTCCCTTGCAGTCTTAGAGCAATCGCCACTGGTGGGAGACTCCCAAAATGGATGGAGGAAGGTGCTCTGGTCTGATGAGACTAAAATTTAACTTTTCAGCCATCAAAGAAAACACTATGTCTGGCACAAACCCAACACATCACCTCACCAAAAAACACCATCCCCACAGTGAAACATGGTGGTGGCAGCATCATGCTGACAGGATGTTTTTCAGCAGCCGGGACTAGGAAACTGGTCAGAGTTGAGGAAGAGATGGATGGTGCTAAATACAGGGATATTCTTGAGCAGAACCTGTACAACTCTGTGCTTGAGGCTTGATTGAGGCTAGGATGGAGGTTCACCTTCGAGCAGGACAATGACCCCAAACACACTGCTAAAGCAACACTTGAGTGGTTTAAGGGAAACATGTAAATGTGTTGGAATGGCCTAGTGAAAGCCCAGACCTCAATCCAATAGAAAATCTGTGGTCAGACTTAACGATTGCTGTTCACAAGCGCAAACATCCAACTTGAAGGAGCTGGAGCAGTTTTGCAAGGAGGAATGGGCAAAAATCCCAGTGGTAAGATGTGGCAAGCTCATAGAGACTCATCCAAAGTGACTTGGAGCTGTGATTGCCGCAAAAGGTGGCTCTACAAAGTATTGACTTTAGGGGGGTGAATAGTTATGCACATTGACTTTTTCTGTTATTTTGTCCTATTTGTTGTTTGCTTCACAATAACAATAATAATAATAAAAAAACATCTTCAAAGTTGTGGGCATTGTTGTGAGGCAACAAAACTTGAAAAATGCCAAGGGGGGGTGAATACTTTTTATAGGCATTGTATGTCGCACATTCTGATGACGAGTGAGTATCCCATTTGCATGCGCGTATAATTCAGATATTTAGAAATTATAGAAATCAAAATGACTCCCCTGAGCATCCATGCTCTGGAGGTGACATGGTTGTGTTTTATTTTAATTAGTAGTTAAAAGATAGTAAGTGGCACTCGTGAGATAGTAAGTCGCACTCGCGAGATAGTAAGTTGCACTCACGAGACAGTAAGTCGCACTCGTGAGATAGCAAGTCACGTGCCAAGATGGACTGGCGCTCTGGCTCGAATGATTGAATGGAGTGAACGTTGTGGTGTTAACTCAACAATGATGGGACGCTGGAATCATGAATAAGTGCCATTTACTTCAACAACTTATATTGTAACATACGTTCTTACAACGTTCTCAGTAGCTGCGTCGTATCGTACACAGTAGTCACCATCTTGTTGCACTATGACCTCTCTACGTACAGCTACGACCTGCCTTATACAACAGTGCCACCTTGTGGTACAAAGTAGCAATGGTACCATGTTCAAGCATAAGAGTGTCCATCTGTGCACGTGGCACCAGGACACCCTAGGCTGGAGGTCAATGATCGACTTTGTAGTCGTCGACCTCCGGCCGTATGTCTTGGACACTCGGGTGAAGAAAGGGCTGAGCTGTCAACTGATCACCACCTGGTGGTGAGTTGGATCCGCTGGCAGGGGAGGAAGCTGGACAGACTTGGCAGACCCAAACGCACTGTGAGGGTCTGCTGGGAATGTCTGGCAGAACCCTCTGTCAGGGAGGTTCTCAACTTCCACCTCCAGGAGAAGATCAGACCAGATCTGACCAGATCCCGAGGGAGGCTGGGGACATTGAGTCCGAGTGGACCATGTTCTCCACTTCCATTGTTGACGCAGCTGTTCAAAGCTGTGGCCATAAGGTCTCCGGTGCCTGTCGTGGTAGCAATCCCCGAACCCGGTGGTGGACACTGGAAGTAAGGGATGCTGTCAAGCTGAAGAAGGAGTCCTATTGAGCCTGGTTGGCTCGGGGGGCTCCTGAGGCAGCAGACGGGTAGAGGCAAGCCACGCGTGCGGCAGTACGAGCGGTCATGGAAGCAAAAACCTTGGGTCTGGGAAAAGTTCGGGAGGCCATGAAGGAGGACTACCGGTCGGCCTCGAAGAAATTCTGGCAAACCATCCGGCACCTCAGGAGGGGGAAGCAGTGCTCCACCAACACTGTTTACAGTGGAGGTGGGGAGCTGTTGACCTCGACTGGGGACATTGTCAGGCGGTGGAAGGAATACTTCGAGGATCTCTTCAATCCCACTGACACGCCTTCCGTAGAGGAAGCACAGGCTGGGGACCCAGAGATTGATTAATTCATCACTCAAGCCAAAGTCACTGAGGTAATTCGGAAGCTGCTCAGTGGCAAGGCACCGGGGGTGGATGAGATCCACCCTGAGTACCTCAAGTCTCTGGATGTTGTGGGGCTGTCTTAGCTGACACGTCTCTGCAGCATCGCGTGGCAGTCGGGGACAGTGCCTCTGGACTGGCAGACCGGGGTGGTGGTCCCTCTATTCAAAAAAGGGGGACCGGAGGGTGTGTTCCAACTATCGGAGGATCACACTCCTCAGCCTCCCTGGGAAAGTCTATTCCAGGGTACTGGAGAGGAGAATTCGGCCGATAGCCGAACCTCGGATTCAGGAGGAACAATGTGGTTTTCGTCCTGGCCGTGGAACACTGGACCAGCTCTGGACCAGGGTTCATGGGAGTTTGCCCAACCAGTCCGCATGTGCTTTGTTGACTTTTAGAAGGCATTCGACTGTGTCCCTCGTGGCATTCTGTGGGAGGTGCTTCGGGAGTATGGGGCCAGGTGCCCCCTGCTAAGGGCTGTACGGTCCCTGTACAATCAGAGTAGGAGCCTGGTTCGCATTGCCGGCAGTAAGTCAGACCTGTTCCCAGTGCGTGTTGGACTCCAGCAGGGCTGCCCTTTATCACCGGTTCTGTTCATTATTTTTATGGACAGAATTTCTAGGCACAGCCAGAGGCCAGAGGGGGTCCAGTTCAGGAGCTACTGGATTTCATCTCTGCTTTTTGCGGATGATGTTGTCTTGTTGGCTCCTACGAACCGGGACCTCCAGCATGTCCTGGGGCGTTTTGCAGCCAAGTGTGAAGCAGCTGGGATTGGAATCAGCACCTCCAAGTCCGAGGCCATGGTTCTCAACCAGAAAAAAGCGGCTTGCCCCCTCCGGGTTGGGGGAGAGGTTCTGCCTCAAGTGGAGGAGTTTAAGTATCTTGGGGTCTTGTTCATGAGTGAGGGAAGGATGGAATGCGAGCTTGACAGGCGGATCGGTGCAGCAGCCACAGTAATGCAGTCGTTGTATCGTTCTGTCATGGTGAAGAAAGAGCTGAGCCGAAAAGGCGAAGCTCTCGATTTACCCGTCAATCTACGTTCCTACCCTTACCTATGGTCATGAACTTTGGGTCATGATCCTTTAAGTCCTGTAGGTTGCGAGGTGGGGCCTCCATGGATCGGACTTGTTTGACCAGCACATCCCACAGATGCTTGACTGGATTGAGATCTGGGGAATTTGGAGGCCAAGTCAACACCTCAAACTCGTTGTTGCACTCTTCAAAATTCCTGAACCATTTTTGCCTTGTGGCACGGCGCATTATCCTGCTGAAAGAGCATCACAGCCATCAGGGAATACCGTTTCCATGAAAGGCTGTACATGGTCTGCAACAATGCTTAGGTAGGTGGTACGTGTCAAAGTAACATCCACATGGGTGGCAGGACCCGAGGTTTCCCAGTAGAACATTGCCCAAAGCATCACACTGCCTCCGTCGGCTTGCCTTCTTCCTATAGTGCATCCTGGTGCTATGTGTTCCCCAGGTAAGCGACGCACATGCACCCGGCCATCCACGTGATGTAAAAGAAAATGTGATTCATCAGACCAGGCCAGCTTCTTCCATTGTTCCGTGGTCCAGTTCTGATGCTCACGTGCCCATTGTTGGCGCTTTCGGTGGTGGACAGGGATCAGCATGGGCCCCCTGACTGGTCTGTGGCTATGTAGCCCCATACGCAACAAACTGTGATGCACTGTGTATTCTGACACCTTTCTATCAGAACCAGCATTAACTTCTTCAGCAATTTGAGCAACAGTAGCTCGTCTGTCGCATCAATGAGCCTTGGCTGCCCATGACCCTGTCGCTGGTTCACCACTGTTCCTTCCTTGGGCCACTTTTGATAGATACTGACCTCTGCAGACCAGGAACACCCCAGAAGAGCTGCAGTTTTGGAGATGCTCTGACCCAGTCATCTAGCCATCACAATTTGGCCCTTGTCAAACTCGCTCAAATCCTTACGCTTGCCCATTTCTCCTGCTTCTCATAGATGGATTACCGCATGGGCAAAGTAAGCTTGTGCCCAGGACCCCAGAGCCAATAGGGGCCCTTGGCCTTCAGCGTTGTTGTTTTTTTTTTGGTACAATTCAAAAAATATATTGGAATGAATATGGTTTTTAAAAATGTAGTATGATAATAAAATAATTTGAATGTTTTAGAAATTATAAGATTAAATTAGTAATGTGTGATGACACAATGATGTTCGTACGTACGCTGAGGGTCAAACGTACAGTGCGTTTTCAAAATGGAGAAGCAGAAGCTCAGTGAGAAAAGTGAGGCAAGCCACTGGGACGACCTGCAGCCCTATCCCGCTGACTTGGACAGCAATCTTGGAAATGAACTGATTCACTTCAGATCTTTCATCAGATCAGACGGACAGATCGTGCCTCCATCGAAATGTCTTAAAACAATACTTGATTGTGGATTACAGTCAACATTTCCTAACGTGTACATTGCCGTAAGACTGTATCTGACGCTTCCTGTCACAAACTGCGAGGGAGCACGGTCATTTTCTCAAATGGCCAGGATAAAAAATTAATTTCGGACAAAAATGACCCAGAGACGCCTTAACAGTTTGTCAATCATGGCCATAGAGGCCAAACTGATCCGAGAGTTGGACTTTGATGACCTTATCAAGGACTTTTCCTCGAAGAAGGTCAGGAAAAAGCTGGTGATTTAGGTGAGTAGTTTCAGTAGTTCATGTTCATTCATTGCTAAATTCCTGACAGTAAAACATCATCGAAGTCACCTAAAGTTTGCCAGTGTTCACAGGATTGTTTCAGTGTACAGTACAGTGGTACAGAGTTGTCACAATGCTGCACCAACAGCTACCTAGCTTAGCCTCTTCAGAGAGTTGATTTGATTTATAAACAAAAGTTAATAAAGACTTGATGACTTGAAACACAGCCTTGTCCGCGTGGCCTCCCTTGATTGCCGAGCCCTGTTGCTTAACTAAAGTTTTTAAGCAGATTTTACTGTGATCTTTAGCCTTTTACACTTTTACAATTTAAAGTGTGATGGCAGAGTGTGGATCTGAATGCAGATCGTGCCACCTTACCGCCTCAAAGCTGCAGAAGAGCATCACTTGCCTGAAAATTGAGCTCAAAGCGAAAGACAAGCTCATCCTGGAGTTTTCCACTGTCACCACGGCCTCGCCACCCTGTGCTCCTCTGGCTGCGGCAACAGGAATGTGACCTGTCGATCTCACTGCTCCAGTCCACAGACTGACAACGATCCCACTCTTCCATGGTACGGCTCCATCAACGCAGTCCCTGAGTCAGCTCCTGAGGATCCTTGGTTGCTCATGGGAGCAAAACCCAGAGCAACGGCCACCTCCACTCCCAGCCAAGGCCCGGCTAAGGTACGGTCACCTGTCGTTGAGCAAAATGTAAAGGCTCCGGCGGGCCCAACGTCGTGCTTAACCACCATGCTCAGGAGCTCCCCCTGCTGACCTGGTGCTCCACTGCTGCAGTTGACTTCTAAACCATGCCAGACTATCTGTGTGATAAGCAGGGTTTCTGACAAATCACCTCCACTCCGAAACACTCAAGAATTTCAGATTACACAAAACTGCTCTCATAATCCTATTGATAATGACAATGCTTTTATTCTCCCTGCTACTCAGAAAATCCAAACAATTGTTTCTGAATCCAGATTGGCCAGGAGGAAGGCTGCTGGGGTAAACCTGCAAAACTTGATTGGTGTGGACTGTAATTCACTAAAGTCTCTTATTCAAAGTAACACTGTTTTTTTTTATTTAATTGCCTTGCTTAACATTCTCTCTTTAAATAACAAAGTGCCTTTTATAAATGATGTAATTTCTGAGCATTTCATTGACTTTTTGTGTCTGACCGAAACATGGCAGCTCCCTAATGACTATCAAACATCGAACCAAGCAACCATCGCCAACTAGAGCATCTCAGCAGGAATACTGGCTTAACTGTTCATGCCTTAGCCTACAAAGACCATGTTACAACCTACAAGGTAGCACTGAACCTTGCCAAGAACACCTATTACTCATCCATAATTGCTAAAGGACAAGGTAACCCTAGTACCCTCTTTTGCACCATCAATAACCTACTTCAACCGGCTAAACAATTCCCACTACTAAACTGTGCTGCGTCTTCATGGACTTCTTTGACAATAAAACTACTAACATCTACCAGCAGCTACACCATACAACAGCTCAACTGAATGCTTTCACCACCCCCCGCCCTTTTCCTTTCAGTTGTTTTTCAGCCTTCTCCCCTGTAGATGAACAGTTTGTGTCTGAACTCGTCACAAAATCTAGGCCTACTACATGCCTTCTGGACCCCATGCCCACTTTTCTGACAAAATCCTGTCTGCCTGTGCTCTGCCCCCTTGCTTGATCATTATCACGTCTCTTCTGTCTGGTTCAGTTCCCTCCTGTCTAAAAACTGCTGCTGTCACCCCAATACTGAAAAAACTGGAAGTGACCAGGAGGACTTTAACAACTACAGACCAATCTCCAATCTCCCTTTTCTCGCCAAACTCCTTGAAGGCACCGTTGTTAGTCAGCTGCAGGTCCATACGTCACACTACAACCTATGGGAAGAGTTTCAATCTGGTTTTAGGGAAAAACAAAACACTAACAAAGGTCATTAACGACCTCCTTTTAACTGCTGACTCTGGACACCTCAACATACTCATCCTCCTGGATCTCACTGCTGCCTTTGATACTGTCTGTCACACCCTTCTGCTTCTGCTACCAACTAGAAACATTACTTGGCATCACTGGCACCCCATTTTCATGGTTCAAGTCCTACCTCACAGCCAGACAACAGTTTGTCTCAATTAGCAGCTTTAGGTCTCCCACATCTCCCCTTTATCACGGTGTTCCCCAGGGCTCAGTTCTTGGTCCATTACTTTCTACATTTACATTCTCCCTCTTGGTCACATTATCCGCTGGCATGGCCTTAACTTTCACTGCCATGCCGATGACACAGAACCATACATTCACACAAAACCGTCAGACACTCTACCACCATCCAGCCTGACTGACTGCCTTCATGACATCAACAACTGGATGAACTACAACTACCTCAAGCTTAACCAGGACAAATCTGAGGCCATCCTCATTGCTTCCCCAGCCACTCTCAGCAAAATCCCCCATCTGAGCTTCTCCATCCCTAGTTTCATCACATCCTCTGTTGCTGAAGTCAGCAATTTAGGTGTCACAGAAACACTCATTTATGCCTTTGTTACATCTAGATTGGACTACTGCAATAGCCTTCTCCTCGGTTTAGCCACCCACAGATTAAAAAAACTTCAGTATGTCCAAAACTCAGCTGCCAGAGTCCTCACTCACACACAGTCCTGAGAACACATCGCCTCCACCCTTTAGCACCTGCACTGGTATATTGGATAATATTGGATCACTTTTAAAGCACTTCTCCTGGTTTTTAAATGTCTTCATGGCCTGGCGCTTCCCTACCTATCCTGTCTTCTTCACCCCTACATGCCACCCCATTCACTATGTTCCTCCGATGCACATCTCCTCTCCATTCCCCCCTCCAGACTACGCACAATGGGTGACAGAGCCTTCAGTGTGGCTGGCCCCACACTGTGGAATGCTCTCCCCCACAGTTTGCGCCAGTGCACATCTATAACTACTTTTAAATCGCAACTGAAGACTGACCTTTTTAAATTTGCTTTCCCTGATGTTTTGTAATGCTTTTATTATTTGTTTTATGTGTACTTTATTTGTATACTTCATTGGTTGTTTGATTGTGTCATGATTCATCCTCCTCCAGTAGTTTTCCACCCTCCACCCCCTTGCTCGTCCTACCTGCTAGCCACTCCCACACTCAGCTGCAGTTCATCAGCAATCAGGCCTGGTTTTAAGCTCCACTCTCCCCCACATTCACTGCCAGATTGTCTTCGCTTCGTGCCTGACCTTCCAGCATTTCATCTGTGGACTGACTTCCAGATACCGACCCAGCTTGCCCCTGACCTTGCCTTCTCGTCCCTGCCTCGGAGAACACTTCAGCCTTCTGTCCCTGACCTCGAGTTTGCCCGTGAGTTTCTGGTCTCTGTTTGCTCCTGTTCCTCCTGTCCTGCTGGTTCTTTGATTCTCGGCCTGTCCCCCATCTACCCCCCCGTTGCTTCCAGCGGATTCCCCTGCGTCGCTGCCTGCCCTATAGCTCTCATCCTGCTAATCTCCCCTGCTTGCTTGCCTGTCCCCCTTGGCTCACTGACAACTCCCTCACCTGCCACTCAGGAGACCCAGGTTCGAAACCCGCCATTGCCAAGCTCCAGTCCTGTAATTTATTGGTTGGTGAACAATAAAGATCCCTGCTTCTGCCACTTTTGCGTTGTATGTTGCATTTGGGTCCTGCCACCCCCCGTGACAGTACAATCTGGCCAGTCATGGACCCAGCACAAAATCCCCTGAGTTGCCTTGAGAGAATAGAGGAGGTCCTCGTGCAACATGAACAGATAATGTCAGCAGCAGCTGCAGAGGCTAGGCAGGCAGCCGCAGCCAACGCAGATGCTCTCACAGCATTAGCCAACCAACTGCAGCAGCTAACTCCCATTCTCGCCCAGATCACGACACCCGCACCAGCTTCTCCTGCACCTACACCAGCTCCTTTTCTTTTGCCATCCACCGATGCCCCTGAGCCCCGGGTGGGAACCCCAGAGCGCTACGATGGAGATCCAGAGACCTGTGGCCCGTTTCTGACAAACTGTTCCCTGTTATTCTCCCTTCAGCCACGTACCTTTGCCTCGGAGCAGGCAAAGGTAGCCTTTATGATCAACCACCTGACAGGCCGTGCTCGACTGTGGGGCACTGCTGAATGGGAGAGACAGTCCCCAGCCTGTTCCTGCTTTCAGTCATTTTCCCAGGAGTTACGCAAGCTTTTTGGTATGGGGAGTTCCAGCTCACGGACAACGCAGGGACTGATTGACTTGCGACAAGGGGACAGGACAGTGGCCGACTACTCCATCGACTTCTGCACTAGAGCCAGTCTGAGCAGTTGGAACTCTGCTGCCCAAGTAGACGCCTTTCTCCACGGCCTGGCTGAGTACATCAAGGACGAGCTGGTTTCCCACGAGGTTCCCTCCACACTTGATGGAATAATAGAGCTAGCCATCCGGATCGACCTCCACATCCAGGTTCGCCGATGAGAGAGACGCCAAGGGGCTTTCCACCGCCAGGCATCAGCCCAGTTCAGAGGGCCCCCCACCAGCTCTTCTTCCTCCCCAAGTCAGCAGATGGTAGAGCCTGAGCCCATGCAGTTGGGCCGCACCGCCCTCACCCCTGAGGAACGGGAACGTCGACGCCGCTCCAACCTCTGTATGTACTGCGGCAAAGGAGGCCACTTCGTGTCAACCTGTCCAATAAAAGCCAAGACTCAACCCTAGTTGGGGAGATACGGGTGAGTCTAGCCACACTATCTTCCCAAACCCAAAGACCCATTTTCCATGCCCGGCTCCTCCTTCCTGACGGTTCCCACACCCTGGCTACCCTGATAGACTCTGGCGCCGATGCTTGTATCATCAGTGAGGAGTTGGCCCAGCAGTTGGGGCTCGGACGGATTCCTCTGCCTCATCCAGTTCCTGTTCGGGGCCTTGATGGCCACAGACTGGGCACTATCACGCACCAAACCACCCAGGTTCCAATGCTCCTGTCCGGGAATCACCACGAGACCATCCAGTTCCACATTCTGGATCATCCTGACTTGCCGCTTATCCTAGGTTTTCCATGGCTCCGTCGGCATAACCCACACATTGACTGGGAGACCGGTGCCATCCATGGGTGGGGAACATCCTGCCACCTCACCTGCCTCAAACATGCCTCCTCACTGCTTCATTCGCCCACCTTCTCCTCCTCGCCCGACATCTCCGGGGTGCCCCCTGAATACCATGACTTCCGTGAGGTCTTCAGCAAGGCCAAGGCCACTTCTCTGCCACCACATCGACCCTACGACTGTGCCATTGACCTCCTGCCCGGCACCTTTCCTCCTAAGGGCCGCCTGTACTCCCTGTCAGCCCCTGAAAGAAAGGCCATGGAGACCTACATAAATGACTCCCTGTCTGCGGGCCTCATACGCCCTTCCTCTTCGCCAGCGGGAGCAGGCTTCTTCTTTGTTGAGAAGAAAGACAAGACATTGAGACCTTGCATTGACTATCGAGGCCTGAACGACGTCACTGTCAAAAACCACAATCCCCTGCCCCTCACCTCATCTGCTTTTGAATTGCTACAGGGGGCCACCATCTTCACTAAGCTTGACCTTCGCAACGCATACCACCTGGTCCGCATCAGAGAGGGGGATGAATGGAAGACGGCATTCAACACTCCTGTGGGGCATTACGAATACCTTGTAATGCCCTTCGGCCTCACCAATGCCCCTGCTGTCTTCCAAAACCTGGTGAACGACGTGCTCAGAGATATGCTCAACCGCTTCGTCTTTGTCTACCTGGATGACATCCTCATCTTCTCTACAACCCAGGAAGAACATGTCCACCATGTCCAGGCCGTGCTCCAGCGCCTCCTAGAGAACTCCCTGTTTGTCAAGGCCGAAAAATGTGAGTTCAATGCTTCTTCTGTTTCATTCCTGGGGTATGTTGTGGCTAAGGGTAACATCCAGATGGACCCAGCTAAGGTTTCTGCAGTCACCTCCTGGCCTGTTCCTGAGTCTCGCAAACAACTGCAGCGTTTCTTGGGATGTGCTAATTTCTATCGTCGCTTTATCCGCAACTACAGCTCAGTAGCCGCTCCACTTACCGCTCTAACCAGCTCCAAGGTGTCTTTCCAGTGGTCCCCTGCTGCTGATGAAGCGTTCCAGACCCTCAAGTCCAGGTTCACCTCAGCACCCATCCTCCAAATGCCGGATCCAGATCACCAGTTTGTGGTGGAAGTGGATGCCTCAGACATGGGGGTGGGAGCAGTCCTGTCCCAAAGATCCGACGTCGACCAGAAGCTCCACCCCTGCGCCTTCTTCTCTCGGCGTTTGTCCCCCGCTGAAAGAAATTACGACATTGGGAACAGGGAGTTGCTGGCGGTAAAGATGGCCCTAGAAGAGTGGCGGCATTGGTTAGAGGGTGCCAAGGAACCCTTCTTGGTTTGGACAGACCATAAGAACCTTGAATACATCCGCACTGCCAAAAGGTTGAACTCTCGCCAGGCCCGCTGGTCACTTTTCTTCCCCCGCTTCTGCTTCACTCTCTCCTACCGTCCAGGGTCCCGCAACGCCAAGCCTGACGCCCTGTCCCGGCAGTTCCAGAAGGGGGAAGAATCTGCTGAGGGTCCTGCTTCCATCCTTCCACCTCCCTGTGTCATTGCCACCCTCACCTGGGACATTGAGGAGAGGGTGAGGGTCGCCACTGAGGGTCAGCCTGGGCCTAGTGCCTGTCCATCCAACCGTCTGTACGTCCCGGACAACCTGAGGTCAGAGGTTCTGCGATGGGCTCATGCCTCCAAGCTCACCTGCCATCCAGGCTCCCAGCGTACGCGAGACGTTCTCCTCAGACGCTTCTGGTGGCCCACCCTGGAGGAGGACACCCGCAACTTTGTCAAGGCGTGCCCCATCTGCAATCAGCACAAGACTTCCCATCAGGCCCCTGCAGGACTTCTTCAACCTCTGCCTGTCCCACATCGACCCTGGTCCCACATCTCCTTGGACTTTGTCACAGGCCTTCCACCTTCTGACGGTAACACGGTCATCCTCACAGTGGTTGACCGTTTCAGTAAGATGGCCCACTTCGTGCCCCTCTCCAAGTTGCCATCAGCCAAAGAGACTGCTCAACTGGTTCTGGTCCATGTATTCCGTCTTCACGGCCTCCCTGTGGATGTGGTGTCCGACCGGGGCCCTCAGTTTTCCTCTGTTTTTTGGAAGGAGTTCTGCAGCCAAGTGGGGGCCACTGCCAGTCTCTCCTCGGGGTTCCACCCCTAGTCCAATGGACAGACGGAGCGGATGAATCAGGAGATGGAAACAGCCCTCCGTTGCATGATGTCCCAGAATCCCGCCTCCTGGTCTCAGCAGCTCCTGTGGGTGGAGTACGCCCATAACTCCCTAACCAGCTCTGCCACCGGGCTCTCCCCTTTCCAGTGCGTCTATGGCTATCAGCCCCCGCTTTTCCCGGCCTTGGAAAAAGAGGTCTCCTGCCCGTCAGCCCAAGCCTTCGCCCGTCGCTGCCGCAGAACTTGGGCCCAGGCACGCACCACCCCCCAACGCTCGGTCAGTCGCTACGCTGCTTCGGCCAACCGGCGACGTTCTCCAGCCCCAATCTACCAGGTGGGCCAGAAAGTGTGGCTCTCCACCAGAGACTTGCCTCTTTGGGTGGAATCCAAGAAGCTGGCACCCAGGTTCGTTGGTCCATTCCCCATCCAGAGGATCATCAGCCCAACAGCGGTGAGACTGAGGCTGCCACGCTCCATGCGCATCCACCCCACGTTCCACGTGTCAAAGGTGAAGACGGTCCATGAGAGTCCATTGTCGCCAGCTGTTCTGCCTCCTCCTCCCCCTCGTCTCATCGGTGGGGGTCCAGCCTTCTCTGTGCGACGCTTGATCCGGTCCCGTCGTCGGGGGAGGGGACTCCAATACCTGGTCGACTGGGAGGGCTACGGTCCGGAGGAGAGATCCTGGGTTCCCGCTCGCCACATTCTCGATCCAGACCTTATTACGGACTTCCATCGCCGTCACCCAGACCAGCCCTCTAACACATCTGCACCATTGAGGGGTCCCCGTCCGACGGTTCGTACCTCCTCCCTGCCTGCTCACCCTGAAGAGAGCTCCACCTACTCGGACCACTCCGACCATCCAGCTGAGGAGATGGACAGCATTGATGGTGGTGAGTTTTAGGGTCCTGCCACCCCCCCCGTGACAGATTGCTGTTTTCTTTTGTTATGTTTCTGTAAAGTGTCCTTGGGTGACCTGAAAGGTGCTTATAAATTAAATGTATTATTATTATTACTATGTTGCCTTTATTACTTTTGCGATTTGTTTAAGGTGGTTATATTTTAATTAAGGTGTGTTTTACTCCATAATACTGCAAGGGCTGGCTATTTGAGCTTGCTGTCTCTCCCATAATATGTATATTGTCCTGTACATGGCAGGTGCCAAACAAAACAGACCTAAACTGACAGTAATTTTGTGTGGTTGTGTGTTGCCCGGTGTTGTTATGTGCGTAATGGGAAGAGCGCCTTTACGCACGCACTGTTTGCGTGTGTAGGCAGAGGCCCGTGGCGAGTTTGTGTCCAGGGCCCGTGGTCATGATAATCCGTCTATGCTGCTTCTAACACATCAACTTTGAGGACAACATGTTCACTTGCTGCCTAATATATCCCACCCACTAACAGGTGGCATGATGAAGAGATAATCAGTGTTATGCACTTTACCTGTCAGTGGTCATAATATTATGCCTGATTGGTGTATATTGTGATGATATCATGCTGTGACTTTTTGGTATCGTAATATCTCTATTTATGACTGTGAAAAATGTATTGACAGGAATAATTTACTTACAGTCTTGACACAATTAACATATAACAACTTCTCCCATGAATCGACATCTACATGATAATTTGATAATCAGGAGAGTGCTGTACCATCTGCCATATGTCTTCATCATTCATCTTGATCTGTCTAAACCGAACCAAACTGTGACACAGAACTGGAAAAAACCCTGCAAAAAATAGGTTACCTACTGTAAGTCTACAAATAGTAAGTCAACAATATAACAACACATGGGGGTACAAACCCAAGTCTCCAGGTTAAAAGTCTTGTGCTTGACCCATTTAACCATTATGACTCACTCCTTACGTAAGACTTTGCCATGTTTTGGTCAGTTGGAATGATGGGGCTCTTCTCATGTTTCTGTTTTGTACCTCCGTTTGTCCTCTCTCGTCCATCCTCCTGTTTGAGCAACACAAAGGCTCAGAGCCAAGCTATTTAATTGCTGAGCATGTTTTTCTAAAGCTGGAGTATGGGACCTCTACATATACTGTAAATGAACATCTCTACAATCAAGCCTTTGCCAAACAAGTTTACAAAAGGCAGCAGCAAGTATACAGTTTTAAATCTGGTGACTGTGGCCATTTTTCCAAGCTGGCACACCAGTAGTATTGCAATACATGTCAGTCAGCAATGACTGGTCTGCCAGGGCTAAAGGGTGGAGTCGCTGTAGCAATAGAGTAGGCTACAGCAGCTAGGAGTATGGCGGACCCTTTGGCATCATAAGCTCGTGGACAATGTTCATGTAATTCCTCTCACTGCCAGAGGGGGGAGGCAAAGATTTTTCACTGCGGGTTTAAAATGAAATATATTTGTGTATTGTTTTTAAACATTTACATCTTCAGAGATGCTAGTGGCTATCACTTTCAATCTAGTGGTTAGCTAGTCAGTGCACCACTTTGGTCCGGACTGAAAAGAAAAAGTTCACTGTCGAGAAATTCTGTAGGCCTACAGACAGTCATGGTCCTGAGAGGATGTATTCTCATGACTTTAGTGATCCCCTGACTTGCTGGCTGGGAAGTGTGCTGTATGCTAACACTGTAAACCAAGACCTGGTGAGGACTATGAATCCATCTAATGTTTCTTACAGATATTTCTGCTGGAACAAGGTGTTGAAATGACCAGCTGATATTGCCATCTCTAGACCAATGGCATTAGTGTGACAGAAACATTGACATGGGTGTATGTGCAAATATGTGGATTAAAATATCTTATCAGAGTCAGGGCAGGATAAGTCATGTAGGAAAATGTTTCATAATTGACGGTGCAAAATTTCCCCTGCACCTAAGTTGGTTTGTTGTGAATGGCTGATCTCTTCAGAATCATGTAGAGTCATGGCAGCGGGGTGCGACAGAGCTGCTGGGACCTGATGACCTTCCAGTGATGTTGAGGACCATTCAGTGTTCCTCCACAGCCACAAGAAGGCATGTAACCAAGACAACCCCAGTGTTAGCCTCATTAAATCCCACCAGACTCTCTCTGATCAGCTGTTCTGTCCACACTCATCATACCAATTGTCTCTTTCAAACATTTCAGTGTCATCTGCCATTTGAGCACCGCTTTAACTCTGAGGGCACCAGCACCAATGTAAATAACAGATAAATATCGACAGTACAAAAACAAGACAGCCACTCAGGAAACACTGCAGAGCACTTAAGAGCTAGTTACTGTTGGACCCCAATCAGCACAGCACATCCAGATGACAGTTACAGTACAAGTCTTTTATTTCATCAATTTGAAGTTCCCTTTAGTGGCTACAAGTGCAATACAGGCTTGATTTCATTAGCAATCTAATCATGCAAGTGATTGGCTGACATAACACTGCTACAAGAGGTGCTGTAGGGAATATATGCTTCACTCGCTACTGACTGTAGGGGAACTTTACCCAGGTTATGTCATGGATTTTCTTTTTTTGAAATCATGTTGACATGATGTTTAAATCATGGACCTTGCAAAGTAATACAGCTGTACTCCAAAACCTTTTTAAGTAAAGCATTTTTGCAGTTTTGTCCTCCGAGCAAAATCTGTGTTCTTCTGAGTATGTATATATTCACAAAGAGACCCTGAAGAAACTTTACAACATGTATTAATTTACATTGTTGTTGCTGAATGGTTACAGTAATCCAATTAATAACAGGAAGACCTTTTTTTTTTTTACCAGAATGAAGTAAACTGTCATTCTCAAAAATTCATATCGCCACTCGTTTTCACTTTCTGGCAACCAAACTTTGGTACTGTGTAGTACTTATGTAGTTCTGTGACACCTAGAAGTGATTTGGTCCTGCACAAAAGTGTGACAGATCTTGTTAAATATAGTTTCAGACATGAACAAGTACAATTATCTACAAATGAAATAAAAACCACTGAATGTGATATCACAGCCAGGGCAGGAATTTCACGAGGGCCACGAGGGCCCCGTAATTTGGCCTTGTGCCCTTGAAAAAAATATCTGCCCTGAGGCCACGGCGGCCTTGATGCCCCGCCCACACTGCCTCAGTTGGTTTTGCGGTTTTTCTAGTCTGCCTCTTTCCTGTCAACACAGCTTTGACACCGGCGTTTTTTGAGAAAAAAAGCATCTTTTGATGACAATCATCATCAGTGGTGGGTTTGATTCGAGCCTGGCATGAACCACTTGGATGGGCTATACTATACAATAAGGATAAGCCGGCGGCACGTATTGAGGGCGTGTCGATCAGACGGTCGGTTAACTACACAGGTCCTTCACTCAACTTAATACAGAGAAATGTCCCACAAAGCAACATTAAATGACCAAACAAACGTAACGTAGTAACTGTAACTGTCTTTGGCAACTTATATGAGGAAAAAAATAACGCATATATACGTGAAGAAGCGTCTGTCCTCCTGTCTGTCCTCCTGTCTGTCAGACCGACTCCTTGTCACATTTCTGCCTGAAAAACAGCGTCTGTCACCGGCAAAAAACTTTAACTCACTAAGTGTTTGTGATGAAAATAAATCACCAAGACCATCAGACCTCCAGACCGAGGCTTCAGTGAACTTTCCCCCAGAAAACAGCCTCCCTCCCCACGAGTCAGACAGCATCCAGTTTACTGATGGTGATTATGTAATCATGTAATTTAGAGCGAAAAATGTAACTTTGTCACTTTCCAGGATGTTTGGTGGGTCAGGATCTCAATCACAACACATTATAACAGCATCCATAGGATTATAAACAGTCCGCGGGTTTAGATTGACAGGGGGGACACCGGGGAAACACCTTGAAAACACACTGACGTCATCATCATGACGTGTACCGTCACGCCTCTTTAGGAGCCGCAGAGCCGGATTTCTGTGTGAATTCACGGCGGTTCTTCTTTAAGTCGGAGATGATTCCTCTGTGTGAATCACCATTGGCGGAGAATTGGCGAACCGCTGCAGAGATAATGCGTCTTCTCCTGTGTGAACGGGGTTACTGACAGTTCGACACCAATCTATCACAGGCCAAGGAGACTTCATCAAATGACAGTGTGATGAATTAGCGAACAAATAAGACAGGAATTTTAACATATAAGTTAGTTAACGTTAAATTGCTTGTACAGTAACGTTATATCACTACAATGTTGACCCAGTTTTAACGTACCGACCAGAGCCTGTAACATTAACTCAACAAATGCTTGCTAGCTTGCTGTCCATCTTTCCTTTGTCGAGCTGCTTGTTCCTGCCATAATGTGTAATTCTTCTGTATTTATGTCTTGCACATTTGGTGTCAATTGAGCAAAAATTGTGGGTGGAGTTTTTTAAGTGAGTGATGGACTTCATAATTTCCTGTGTACTTCAGTTCAGTTCAGTTGCTTTTATTGTCCCCTAAGGGAAACTTGGCTTGCAGACAGGTTAAAAAATAGAAAACTATAAAAACATATCATAAAAAACATAAACACATGTAAAAACAAGACAGACAAATCACAAGCAACAATCAGATTGAAACGGTTCATTTTGTGTTCTTTTTAGATATGTTCAATAGTTTCTTATTTTCAGACATAAAAGAGTATAGGAGATGTTTCTTTACCTGCTTGACAGTTTCGACTGAGACTCCAATCTTCCTCAGAAGCGTCATTAGTCCTTAAATTAAATTCATTATGGACGTGGACTTAGAATCATTGTTTTATTTTATGGCTTTGGTGCCCGGGCTTTTGGCCTTTGTGCCCTCAAAAAATTGACAACACAAAAGGCCAAGTGGCCTTGCCCCTAAAATGACGAAATTCCAGGCCTAATACCATAATACCAAGGTTTGGTCAAAACTTGGTCAAAACTATAGTATAATTACAGTAAGTACTACACAAAGCATTTTCTGTGTTAATACTTAGACTATCAGTATATGCGCTCATACTAGTAGCAGTAATTAAAGTGACACCAACACTTTCCTTTGAACCACTTTCTTCTCAGCCACTTTAATAATCTAGATAACATGCCATCAACAGCTTTCACAGGGATTAACAGTGACATTTCTCCGGGGACTTCACTGGTACCATCTACAGAGCATCAGTAACATCGGTGAGGTGAGATGTCTGCTTCGAGCCCAAAGATACTAAAAGACAACAGCCACCCAGCCACAGTCTGTTCACCCTGCTGCCATCTGACAACAGATACACAAGTATCTGCTGCCTGCTGCTTGTCCTCAACACTCCACTATGAACAGTTTATTTTTCTGACTTGAATATTCATCATTAATTAGTTTTTTGTTTTTTTGTTTTTTTTAAATATGTGGCATAGGAACGTACAAACAGCGATTTCATCATACAATCTTGTATTGTAGAATACATTTATCTTGAATCTTGAATAACGGCGGGTGACTCTGTTAAACAGACCCAGCTGACTCTCGTGCTTAGCTCACCCTCTGGTGAACAAAATGAGACAAGACACCAGAAGCACTTCATTAGGTGGTACTGTATTAAATTGAGGGTGGACAGATCCAGTGAAACATTATACTAAAGACAGACATTCTACCAGCTGCTAACAGTCCATATGTCCTTCAACACTTTCATGGGTAAGATACTCCTTATATCAGGATACACTTCAAATAAGACAGGGTTTACAGTATTCATACAAAATTGTGCAACATTGCGTTTAATAACACACACACACACACACACACACACACACACACACACACACACACACACAGAACACTGAAGCATTGCCCCCTTGAGGTGACTATTTAGCCATGCATAGTCATCATCCAACATTCATGAGTAAGTACCTAATAGAACCTGTCTGCACTGGGGAGCATTGTTGTGTTGTTCGCAAACATTTCCTTCAAAAGAATAAATTATTTTGGTGAACCAACAGAACTGAATCACTTCCTGAACTCTCCGTTCATTAATCAGTTAAAAAAAGAGGACAACTATGAGGAAGTACAAACTGAACGGAGCTCCGTAATAATACTACAAAGTGAATGTGCGCTCCAGCCCTCCAGTCTTCCTCTCCTTCCCTCAAAGTCTACAAGTAGGAAGTATTTTGTTTAATAATTAGGTGTAGTGAAAATATATGTGCTGTACATACTAGGTTTGGACTTCAGCTTTAGTTTGCAACTGACATCTTTATCCAGCTAAGTAATTTGTTCTTGGTGTTCTCAGTTGTGTCTCAGTTCAGTGAGTGGGACTACAGTCTGAAGGATTACATGAACAAATCTTCTGTGCTTAACTTTTCAATGAACTGATTCTAGTGATTCGGTACAGTCAAAAGAACTGTCGTGCCCATCACTGTTGTGGAGGCTACAGCTAAAATGTTGGCCAATCCAGACATACTTCCTTTACATTTCCAGTCTGACGGTCTGCTGTCAGTGTTGTAAGTAGCAGTAATCATACACATATCACAACACATATCAGTCTTGGACTTGTTGCTGTTAGTCTTTAAAAAAAAGCAATAATATACACAATGTTGATGAAGGTTCTCAGTCATCCAGGTCATGGTACTTCTAAGTGCTGTATCGTAGTCAACTGTTAGTTCCCTGAAGATGTTTCACCTCTTATCCAAGAGGCTTCTTCAGTTCTAACTAACTGGAGGGGAGCTGCAGGCTTTAAACTCTGATAAGTAAGTTCAAAGACAATCGTTCCAGTTTGACATAAATGGATTCTTTTACCCCTCTTTGAAAGAGGAGTAAAGGAATCAAGCTGGAACAACCGTCTTTGAACAGAGGAGGTGGCCTAAGACATTACTTATTATCCACCTACAATGCAGTACTGAGTTCCCTCCCCAGACAGCTTAACAACCCTTCACACCTGGACTCGCCCTAGCAACCCACATGAAAGCCGGTAGAGTCAACGACCCATAAGTGGCTCTAACGCCCCTGTAAGGACACTCCCACACAGAGTTTAAAAGCCTGCACCTCCCCTCCAGTTAGTTAGAACTGAAGAAGCCTTTTGGATGAGAGGTGAAACGTCTTCAAGGAACTGAAACACGTCCAGTTGCCTACGATACAGCACTTAGAATATAAACAATGTAATTAAATAATATAATAACAACCCACTGTTCCTATTCGTTTATCCCACACAAATACATCCACATTCAGTCAAACACAGTGACTGAATACAGGTGGAGAATGTTACACTGAGGATGATTTTACTTTTTTGTATTGGAATGTCAAATCTATACAGACACACATACAGCTCTCTGTCGCACACACACAAACACACATTGGAAGTCATCTGAAGGTATCAGTGGCATGTTCTTCTCTCATTTGATGGCCTGCCAGATGATGATGATCAGGATGATGAGCACCAGCGACAGCACCATGGCCAGCATGCACATCCTCTTACGGGACTTCCTCTGCACACAACAAAGGAGCAGATCACAGTGTGTCAGTGTTTTACATGACAGTGACAGCAGCTTCACACTGGCTATAAACAGGATATCATATTACATTGTATTTATCCTAGGATACTGCATGAAACAATAAGTCTGCTGTTGTTTTCTTACTGTCAGTAAATTGTGAGAAAAGACCTAAACCCCCAAACAGTGGTTTAGTCAATTTCTCAATACTTTCTGATTCCTTGCCCAGGCACTCAGCTTCAAGTGCATTGTTTTTTTACTGAATACAAGAAATCTTTTAAAGGGACTGTGTTTAATAAACAGACTAATCAGCAATTATGATCTTAAGTATGACTTAAGCAGAAAACAATTTATAAATCCTTACATTGGTATGGAAAAGATCTTATCTCTGAGGAAATTCTAGACTAGACTAATACCACCATAACACCAAAATTAGTGTATACGCAGGTTTTTTAAACCTAACCCTAACCCTCTAAAAAAGGCAGCAGATCATAAACCTCAGTGTGAATGTTTGGGCCAGATATGAGTCCAAGCCTGTGGTGAACTTTGCATGAGCTTTATGAGCAATGACAAACTCCAAAGCTGCGTGTTTGGCTTTGGTTGACACCCCACTTTTTATTCCACTGAATGATACATGTTACCTGAAATTGTCATCAGTTGAAATTGAAGACTTCTGACCTGACCTGAGTTTTCCAGGTGATGCCAAAACTTGGCTGACCATAACAAATTAGCTTGGCAGTGAAGCCTCCATGCATATATAAATTAAATAGAGGAGAGAAATGGCACATAAGGTAACAGACGCCATTATGCATTTTATTTTACAGCACTTCAATACTTGTTAACGTATCGTATATTCCATTCACTCGGCTAATACAAACACTGTAGTCTACAAATACACCACCCTGTGGGTGCTGCCATCGTTGTGTGACATTAGACAACTGCTTCTTCATGAAGTTGGGGTAGATGTAACTTAGTTTACAAGTGAGGTTACAAGTTCAGGTTGTCTGGAATGCAAATATTACCATATTGTTCCTGTTTTAGCTTTCTGACATTGGCTACTCATGTCCTTCAGAATCAATTTTAAAACCCTTTGCCTTTCTTTATATTTCCAAGCTTTTCTCCCTTTGCGGCCAAACACCCTGCCTGAGGTCGTCAGACAAAACTCTGTTAGTGTCTCCAAAGACGCGTCTAAAAACTAAAGGTGACTGTGCTTTTGCTGTTACAGCCCCCAGACTGTCCCGAGACAGGAGTGCCCTGCCAGAAGAGATCAGGTGCTGAATCAGTGCCCTACTTTAAATCAGACACAAAACACACTTGTATGAAGCTGCGTTTAACCCCTGATTTGTATGCTTTTATCTTCTGTTTTATTCAGGTTTTCCTTATCTGTGTCTCCCTCTTTAATTCATTCTGTTAGCTTTATGTTAATGTTTGTAATTGCCACTGTAATACTTGCTTCTCGTTGTGACTCTTTCATTGTTTGCTATGTTGTATGTATGTAGAGCAATTTGTAACTTTTTTTAGAATTGCTATATGAATGACGTTATATATAAAATGTTATTATACAGTACTTGCTAGTGGTTACAATCAGTGGAAACACAGTATCACCAGACTTATCGTTTACTATGCATTATATGTATATTATATTATGACTGATCTTTTCATGTAGTGTTCCTTATGTTTTGTCCAGGCCGGCTATCCTACCTGGTAATAGGCTGCTTTCTGTAGCTGGACGGCCCCTCTGTCTACATGGACCTCTGCACTCTCCACATTGGCCTCAATGCTGTCTGGAATGAGAAAACATGAGGAGGTTTGAGACACACACACACACACACACGCATTTCATAATCTAAATGTGTACAATTCAATGCTGATCTGAGTTTCTTCTCACTAACCAATCATCTCTCCCTGGTCGTGGATCATCACAGCAAGGTCCTTGAAGATCTGGTTCACATCCATAATGTCGGCCTGGAGAGGGCAGGAGAGGGTTAATTGCTGAAAAGAAGTGTGTGTGTGACAGCTGCAGTGTTTCCTCTCATTCAGGCTGATACCTCCAGCTGTCTGATGTTAGTCTCTCTCTCCTTGATGATTTCCAGGTCCTCCTCTGTGATGGCGGGCTCCTCAGTCTGAGTCTGGCTCTGACCCCAATCATCTTCCCTGCACAATCAGAGAGATCACAGTTTATTAGTAGTGATAAACCATCTGACTGATAGATGTCAATGTGTGATGTTAAATATGTTCTAGAAATTATTAGTTATTTAATGCTAAGAAATGTATAACTATACGGTCTCCTACAACTAAAGTTAAAAATGTTTTCATCTCACAAAAGGCCTTAAAACAACCACAACAAAAATGGGAAGAGAAAATATTGATCTCTCATAACAGAGCATGGCTTGTGGCAGCATTTCATCCTTGTATGATTTTATGCTACTGGGAGTGAAAGAAAACCTGAAGCGCTCGGAGCAACCGCACAAAAAAGGCAGAGCGCTCAGAAAATAGACCTTTTCTCTGGGCAGCCGCCTGCTGCTGCAGTAGATGCTTCGCCTCATTGGGAACAACTGAAAACAACACCATGTGGACACAGGCACTTAATTTGTACATGAGGCTAAAAGCTGATAATACTTGCAGTGCCAATAAATTTGGTCGGATTCTTAGGGAGGATGTGACATAGTTTTTATTTGGATATATAGAAAATACACCATTGTAGGTGTCTCACTGTAGATTGTTTATTTAAAATAGCTCTCTACTAAAAAGCATCCACTCAAAGAACAGAGGAACAGTATATTTTGGCCATGTTGTGGCTTGTTAAACAAAATGCATACAGAACTAAGCGTGGAATTGACTGAAGCAACAACAGTTAAAAACAGTGGAGAAACTTACTTTTCAAATGCAACCAGCTGTTCATTCATGTTGCCTCTGTCTCCCTGTCGAGTAAACACCGGCTCACATCACTTTTTCATCATGTATGCAAATGTATTGGTAGTTATTATATCAATCACTATATGTTTATTGGTTATGAAGGTGTAACAGCCTTTGTCCAATGAAAGACTGGTATTTACCATGCCTCTGGATCCAGCTCGAGCTCTGACCACTAACTCTTTCTCTTTTTCTGCCGCCCTCCGCTGCACCACCTGAAAGTTGTTGAGGGCTGCAGAGAAATCGTTCATCAGCCGCTCCTTCCGCAGCTTCTGCTGTCGCTGGAGGAAAGAAAAAAAAAACATCAAACATTAAATTAACATTACACTTCAATTTCCTGACTTCAGGCAAGGTGCTGACGGTGGTAGAAAAAAGGCTGACACAGGAGGAATACTATATCAATAGCAGGAGTATCTGCATGTGAAGATGACCTCTGGTCCCTGGTCTTCTATGGACAGAGCAGAGTCACTAATGCACAGCAATACATATGTTAACATTCTGAAAAATGCTCATCACTGCTGCTGCTGCTTGATGGCTGGTATTTAATCATCTACAGACCAATACTACATCTAAAATAGCTGCCAAAATGAACACTGAATGCTACCAGTGTTCGGGGTAAAGCGCTATAGCACGTTACAGTAATAAATGACTCTGAGCAGTAATATAACGCATTCCTATTTCTGTTTTAATTACGTTTTTTAAAAATAATTTAAAACACACAACACCATTTCTGCGAGTGAGCCATCAGGAAAAATATCAATATCATACTGATGAAATGATGAAGTGGCTGTGGAGACAACTCTACCTTCTGGATATAGGTATGCCCCTGCTACTTTGAGTTTAGGAAGGAAGCTGAGGGAACCCCCTTCAGCAAGACGGCACAAGTTTTGAAGTACTCATAACTGATTTGACTTTGCTTCTCTGTCTGCCAGCCCATCCCTGTGTCCAGGGGCTATTGGTTTAGTTAAAAAGGTCTTGGATACTTTCTTGTTCATGACACTATTGTAATATAAGCAAGTTTAATGCATCGTGGTAACCACTGCATGTGAATGCACGAATGGGCTACATCTGCGCTCCAGAGGAGAGCCTTCATCAAATATGACCCCCAACTAGAAATGAAGTAAATGACCTGCAATAAACTCGAGCCTCTGATTCTGAAACAACATTACTCTTTTCATTTTACAATGCCTTGTCGTACTTTTGTGGTTATTTTGGAGAAAGTAACGCAAAAGTATTCTAATCAATAACACATGACTACACTGACAGTCATATGGTAAAGTAACATATTACTTTCAAAAGAAAGTAGCTAGTAATAGGTAATGCATTACGTTTAGGAAGTAACTTTCCTAACACTGATGTTATTTGTGGGGCCTTATTTGAGTTTTTTAATAAATCTTTCCACTGCAGACAACATGGATGTTCATATTAAGTGAAGGTAAAACTAAAGAAAAACGAGGTCAGGTCCTATCAGACCTGAGACTGCACACGAGACCCTGCAGCAGTCTCTGGGACGTTTAACCTTTATATCAGACATATTGTATAATTCTAAAGGGGCCCCTGCCTCAGCCAAGGAGCTGTAGCTCGTCTGCAGATGACTCAGAAGCAGCAGCCTGTTTTCTCTTAAAGCGCAGCGAGTACATTATTTTAGTGTTGCCCTCTCTCTATTGGCTTTCTTCACTATACATGACTTTTATCTTCTTAAATGTGCCTCTGAATGTAGTGCTGAAGCAATCAGCCATTTAATTGATTGATCAACAGAAAATAAATCAACAGTTCTGATCATTTTAATCATTTAAGTCCACCATCAAGCAAAAAATATTCATTCTGTTGTCTCAGCTTCTCCAGTGTGATTTCTTGCTGCTTTTCTCTGTTCTATATGACTGTAAACTGAATATCTGTTGGTTAGACAAAAGAAACAATTTGAAGACATTAGCTTGTGACAGGCATTTCCACTATTTCCATACATTCCAAGGACTAACTGATTTAACGTAAATTTAGAGCTTAAGTTTGGAACTTAAATACATCACTTTGTGACTGCACGTGAATGACACTGTAGTGAGGATGGACTTTAAAGGCATAGAATGATTTCTAGGCATGGAGAAAGTCTGGCCCCCTCCCACATCACATGACTGAAAATTACCATGGTAATCTCTACATTCATTTCATGACAAACACTTATCATTATTCTGTGATCTTTACATCGATTCAAAGAACAAAATGTTCCTCTCCCGATGCTAATTTCTCCTTTTTTAAATTTTAATTTGTAAATTTTATGATTGAATACCAGAATGGCATTTTACTTCAAATGTGATACTTCCCATCCCTCCCTTCATGATCTTGTGCAGGGTCGCAGGGGCTGTAGTGATCCCAGCTGACACCCTGGACATGTGGCCATCACATGGCTGGGACATAGTGGTGTTAATGTTGTGGCTGATCAGTCCGACAGGTGAAGTCATTGGAGGTCAATGGAAATGGAGCTTTAAGAAAACTCCTGCCAAGGTGAATATATTTACAAACTGTGTTGTCAGTGTTTGCATATGGACGCGCAGAAACAAAGAATTTTGGAATCGATGCCGCGGACACACATATTTATCAGTGTTTGTTGCATCATTTGCAAATGTGAACTGAGTGTGTAATAACATTAAGTATTGGAGTATTTGAGTCGGTATATTTAGAAAGACACAGACAGACATAATATAATACAATGTTTACAATATGACATCGTACAGTGTTTGCAATTATCTTGTACTGACAAAAGAGGAAGCTGTGTGCCAGGAGTTGCACCCTGACAATGCTGTTTGTGTCGTTACATGCGGGTCGTTACTCATCTTGTTTGAACAAGCACTATCTTTGTTTTTAAGAATGACCAATAGCCATGTGAATAACGACCTTTTGACTTTTTGCCAGAAGACTGCCTTGATTCGTCTTTTTTTAACTTCATCTCATTAGGTGTGAACTGCTGATATGTATAACATGAGCACCCTCTGCTGGGGCCCCTGTGGACTTGAGGATAGTGCCCAAACTCAGCTGGAAGTCTGCTGCATCTGGTCCCTGTGTATTTCTAGAATTTGTTTCCACAAGGTCCCCGTGAAGCAATAACATTTCTTGAAAAACTCATGAATAACCGCTGGCATATCTCAATCTGCTATTCTGTTTTGTGTGCCTTTGAGTGATTATTGTGTGTGGGATTCTCACTGACTGTGTCTAGTGTCTAAAGACTGACCTGTTCTGATGGGGACAGGGATGGAGGCAGTGAGCCCAGCTCCTTCAGATGTGTGTTGGTTTCTTTTGCCAGCTGATTGGTGTAGTGTTGGAGCTGTTGGCTGCAGGGGAACACAAACACTACTAAGACCTCACAAAATGTTTAATGCTTTTACACACTTAAATCATGATCATATGTGAGATACAGTCCCACACCAGTACTTACAGCTTCTCCTGGAGATCTGAGGTGTCTTGTCTCGTCTCCAGTTGGTACAGGAGATTTTTGATCTGGCCAGCTACAGAGAAAAGGAACCACTTCAGTAAACATGCCGCTCTCAGTGTATGTGTGTGTTAGGCATAGTAAGCACTCACAGTTCTGGCTGATCTTCTGGATGTTGGAGCTGCATGTCTGGATAAGGCTGCCGAAGTCCGCTGGCTGGGACCAGCTGCTGTCTCCTCTCATATAGGACATCCTGGCTGAAGCTCAGGAACACACTCCAAACACGACCTAAACACAGTTCATGAGGAGGACAGAGCAGGTAACACTTCATTTTACAGGTCTGCAAATATCACGTAGATTTTGTATTTGAAATTACAATAATTACCTCAACATATATTGAAAATTACCCAAATACTATTATATTGTGATAATAATATTCTGTTATTTTCCAATATGCAGTTAAGAAATAGCTGCTAACTGAGCTAACCAAGGATGTGACATTCAAATCTGGATACAGTGTTGGAGATGGAGCCCAATTCATCCCTATGAGAGCTGCTCAGAGGTGTTTTGAAGCCAAAATTGCTTGATTTCTGGCCTGTAAAATTACCCAGATCTTCCGTGTTGTGTGGCCCATAGAGAGCGCACACAAAAAAGACTTCCGTCAACCGAGCTGGCTAACTTACAGTTTAGTGCCCTGCTACCTCAAATGGAGATTCAATAATTTAATCGTGCAGCTTTTCAAAGACTTTCCAAAATTTATTGGACCGAATGGCTCAAATCAAGACAGTGAAATGAGTCATTTTGTGTGGGTTGTTATGCTCAAAACACAATCATCCACTGTTTTATAGATGCTTCTTTCACAATGCAAACTTATGGAAAAAATCTTTTTGTGCCACGGTGCGTCACGTGATGATGTAATTACACAGTTTGGCTACTACAGAAACTGGCTTCAAAGTCTGGCGCTCTTCTTCGGGCTACCTACAGTAGCTAAAAGCAGCTACAGTTTGCAACAGTTAAGGGTTACTCCGGTGATACGCTGCCCCCTACTGAATTGGAATGGGAACTTGCAAGGTGGCTAATTCTTACATACTGCACCTTTAATGCTCTAATGCATAGTCTCGAGACTCAAACATCTTTGTTTCAAATCTTACATTTTCGCAAAACTTGGCGACAACATCCATGCACGATAGACACGTGTAACGTTATGTTTAATTTCACAGACCTTCACTAACGACGGCTATCCCCGACACATACAAAATGTGAAGTCATTGTTTTTTTCATTATGAATCTAATGTGACGGAGTACCGTTATCGTTACAAAGCAACAACCGAAGTCTGTCTCTGTCCCTCTCTCCTTCCTCCTCACTGTTTCTGTTCAGGAGACAGATGTGTCCTCCGTGTTATCTCCCAGAAATATTACAACAGATAGAGATGAGCGCGAGCCTAACTGAAGTCATCACGTGATTAATCTTCTAACAGACAGTTCTGGAAGGAAAATAAAGCTGCGCTACATACTGCCCGGCCCGACCTCAACATTCAGCCCGTCTCACTGGATATTTCTTTACAAAAAGCTGCTGTGACGTCGATGTCATTTTAAGCAGACACGGGATGAAGCCTGGACACAGCGCTGATAACAGGTCGCAGTGTGTCTCATGCATCATGCCCAGTCATTTCTCTACAGCAGCGGGTTCAACGACAGCAGCTCGCAGTCTGTTGACACACATGTTAATAATGTTCACATTTAATGTCTTACTTGGCGGTGAGAAAGACGTCGACGGTGTTTGTTTCTCCAGACAGCTCGGATAAATATTTCTGTCACAATTAGCAAGCCCAGCCCGTCGGTGACGTCACACGTCCAGAGCACTAATCCGACGTTGGTTTGACGCTGCGTTCACTGCCGACGGGAGATGTGGTCAACACAGCTTCTCAGTGAGTAGTAGTGATGGGATACTCGAAATCATTGTGAAAAAGACTAGAAATCAAGAAGTCTCCAAGGCAGAACATTTATTTTTCTTTCTTTCTCTCTAAGTAAATGCAAATAACCCAACACTCAAACAGCCAATAAATTAACATTCAGTGCAAAACAGTGCAACAGTGCAAAATTATAATAAAATGTATGAAAATGTACCCAAATAGAAAAAAAAAAAAAAAAAAGTTTAAATGACCTAAACAATAGTGCAAAAATAATAATATTCTATCATTCAACACTCCATTATAATAAAATGTATGAAACTGTGCACAAATAGAGTTTCTTGGGTAAGGGAGGGGCTCTACGAGCTGGGAGGGAGGGCGAGCGAGCTGTGAGCTACTGGGTCAGTCAATCGTTCTTTTTCTGTATCAGCCTGTGATACAGCTCAGCTCGGGGCAGAAAGGAGAGGAGACGGGGGAGTTGAGTTGAAATAATGACCAGAGCCGTTGCTTCAGCCACGGAGCTAATACAGCAATTACATTTACGCAATTGCAGTTAGAATAACAGTTGTGTGGCATGTCTCCTCTTTGCAGTTAGCTGGCGGTAGCAGCGGTGAGTCAGTGAACGAGTTAATGGAGACAATGACTCGTAACTCCCGAGTCAGTAAAAAGAATCTCGAGTTTTGAACGATTCGTTCATGAACCGCACATCACTATTGAGTAGTTCACTGCTAATCGTCACGCTGTTCTTACTGGTAGAAAAATACTTTCTAGCAGCTTTCGACGCACACTCTAGTTCACTGTGGAATGTAAGGTTTTGTCAGTACTTAGCCCTCGTCGGGACTGTCTCTGGTGGGACTGGATTTGACACTCCTAGAACGTACCAAAAAAAAAAAAAAAAAAATGTTAAAGCATACATTTCATCTATCAGTTGAATCACACTCTCACAGAGAATCCCTCCCAGTGTGGTATAGAAACATCCACAATCATTTAATAGGCATTTAAAACAGCATACCAATGCTAACTGAGTGTGTCTGCTCACTGTGGGATGAGGTTGGAATGCTGTCCCATGACTCTCAGCTCACTCTAATTATAAACCTGCAGCCCTGCACGTGACAGCACACTTGAGTCCATTGGATCACCCTGCCAGTGAAAAGAAATGAACACACACTGTTACTCATTCATTAACAGCACGGCGGCCCACAAACACTGACTCGTCCCAAAAGATTCTAATATACCAAATGGAAAGTCTCAAAATGTGTTTTTAACTGTATGTTCTTATTGTATTAATTCAACCATTTGTCTTTTTTGTACATTAGCCTAATTGAGGCCCTTCCTCAACTTGTAGTCATCTTATTTGTATTATCATCTTGTCAAAATAACATGCTGGTTGTCTTTGATAGTCTGTGTGACATTCTTTCTACCACTGAAATCCTTTCATAGAGGTAAGGATATCCATGAAACAAATGTCCCTTTGCTTGTTGTTCACTACATTAGAAAGATAATTGGAAGTCATTTTACCCATTTAGGTTCTATGTGGCAGTCACCAGGTTGTAGAACCCTGAAACACTGTTCACAATTCCATCTGATCATTATCATTGTATGTCTTTGTCATTTTGAGATATTGAGTAATTGATAAATTCAAAATGGCGAAGGGAAGAGGATATGTCCCGAGATCCTCTGGAATAACTGTTAAATCCTCTTATTCTCAGAAAACCAGGGAAACGATATTTAAACTAAATACATGACTTAGGATAGATTTTAAATTACATTCTTGTACATTTTTTCTGTTCCCGAAAAAAAAACAAAAGGGTATTGTCGACTTTGATCCATTTTATTTTGTGTGTTTTATTTAAAGTTATGATATAATTTACACTTTTATTAAACAATATTAAATAGCCTTCAGATGTTTTCTAAATATAGGAAGAAAACATATAAAGAAAAAGACCTGGTGGCACATGGAATGGATAAGTGTGTTTTGACTCACAGAAAAAAGATGTACAAGAAAAATATTATAATCTGGATTTCTAACATCTTATTTAGTTGAAAATGATTGTTTTAACCAGTCTGGGTTTCCCGAGAATAAAAGGCCTTAAATTTGTAAGACGGTTGGTTTTTGAGTCTCATTCCCAACATTGAAAAAAAAAAAGAGCACTATATGCGAGTACTCATATAATGATATATTAAATACTACTCATGGGTGTAAGTGTCAACATGTTGAGGGGTGTTGTGGCTGGTGTGATCCCACCGTATGATGGCAGCTTCTTTTGTTCTCTGTGGTTTGTCCTTGGCAGAAACTCTCTTCACTCCATGGTTGAGCAAAGCAGTGGCTCTTTGCCAGCAATCTGTTCAGAGGGCCATGAAAGGACTGGAGCGGAGGGGAGTTGATGTGGTAGAAATCAGTCAGTCCATGTTACACTGCAGTATTTTGGATTCAAAGTATGTGATCGGGGTGTTTGTCAACTTTTTATTTAGTTTGTGCAGATGAAATATATTTATCAGTAACTTTTAACAGCTTGAAAATGTAACCACAAACTGTTAAACTCTAAATTAGAGCTGAAAGCCTCACATCTAAAAGTTAATATTGTCTTAGTGAAACTCGTCTGTGAAATATTACCCAAAGTGATTGAATGTTTGCGTGGAAAAAAGGTTTAAAGCAGCTGCTGAATGTTTGTGAAGTAACAGGAGGGTTGCTGGTTGGCTGTGAAAAGATCAGGCACATACAATACAATTTGTATGATCAACATTATTATACACTTTTGTGGAATATGTTTCTGTACTGAGAGTGATCAGGGTGTGTCACAGAGGAGCTTCTGTTGGTGCATCTGCAAACCTGACCTTCACTTCTCCTGATATCTCGCTCCTTTTTTTCTCTGCTCACTGTGAAAAAGCTTCAGCAATGATGTATTTGTAAATGACTAGTTTGTATGATTATAACACAGGCATAACATGGATGGAACCACCTGTATTTCTTGAGCCCGTCCTTGTTTTTTTACACAATATAAATTATGCTGAATCCTTTTTTAGAAAAAAAGTTTAAGGATAACATTATCTGTACCGAGACACACTTCTGCATGTCTGTTGTGCTGTTTGCATTGTGTTGTAAAGTAAAGCTAGATATCAGTTTGGTTAATTAATTAGAGTCATTCAGAGTTTTAGGCCATTAGAAGTCTATAGTAGTTCATCACCCTCAAATTTGAAAGGTTTCACCACATTTTTAATGAGGATGTGCTCAGGAGCTTGTACGGTGTTAGTGAATTGTTATTTACATCAGATGGATGATCAACTGAGGGAATTTAATGACAAGATATTTAAAACATCAAGGTTTGGTGCTGTGAGAGTTCCGAACCCATTTGCAGCAGTCACATGTTTGCATTTTGTCCAGCAGATGGCAGCAGAAGGCTCTCTAAGACCTTAGACTTCATACTTTCCTACTTGTTTTATGACTTCATAGGTATTAAAAGAGGCAGTAAAACTAAAAAAAATGAAAACAATTTGGTGACCTCAGGTGATGTAGGTGAAATGGGCATTTGGTCATGTTTACTTACATTTTCTTCCTATTCTTCTATATCTAGTCTGTGATACCGCACAAAGACACACAGGGGTTCTCCTTCAGTGCCACCTTGCAGCAGAGGGACAGGTTTGAACAGTACAAGATGGCATTTCCTCAAGATGCACAGAGCAACACTTTGAAGGCTCACCCAATGCTGGTCGCAAGCTGAGACACAGCAAGGAAGAATTCAAACTCTGTGGGGTTCTGTGAATTTATTCCAGTCCCTTATGGAGAACAATCTGGAAGTGTCATAGTGTGTGTCAGCACTGTTATTCATTGAGTATTCAATATTAATACATATTCAGTCTTATTCAACAGTGCTGGTGTGTGTCTGCATGCCTGACAAAGTTGCTTTCACTAGATACTTTCAAGAGAAAGAGATTCTTAACCTGCTTGTAAATTGTAACCACAGCCATTACATAATGTATCCTCAGAAGAAATTAATGCTTTCAAGAGAAATAAACTCATAATTTCCTCCACGGGAATACCATGAAAAAGAGCGTTCATTTTCCTGAGTTGATACAGGTAATGCCATTTTGCCAAAACTTTTGTCTTTAGTTGATATGCTGCTACGTTATGAACCATCCAGACCTCTGAGGTGCAGTGTTCAGTTATTATGCGGCACATATCTGTAACAAACGCCCAGAAAACTGCAGGTCTGCTCCAACTCTCACCTCTTTTAAATCAAGACTGAAGACCTTTCTGTCTGCCACTGCTTTTCATTGAAACAATTTCAATGCTCTGAACTGCACTGTGACTTCTATTCTTTAGTCTTGTCTCTTTTAAATCTATTGTATTTAAGCTTACTTTCCCATTTCTTAACTTGTTTTAATGTTTTGTTTGATGTCTTCCTACTTGTTTTTTAATAATCTCTTTTAATGTATTTTTTATGCCCCTGTAAAGCACTTTGCGTTGCCTTGTGTCTGAATTGTGCTATACAAATAAACTTGCCTTGCCTTACAGACATTAGTTGCACACACATTGCACACACACATTGGTTGCACACACACCAAAATCTTTGGCCTGGTTGTGCGCAATGACATCGCAGAGAAGCTGTACTCCCTCAACGACAAGGCTTTTGACAGCTCCGGGCACCGCTATGATCTCCGCTTACCAAGTTACTGTCACATGCCAGGGACTGAATTAGAAAAAACAGATGCCTTCCTGCAAGTGCCGGTGCAGGGTGAAAGGACTGCCTGAACACACACACACACACACACACACACACACTGTCCCGAATGGCTTGACCCCCACCCCCCAGCACTCTCCAGTACAGCACCTCTCCACCTGCCCCCCCTCCTTCACCCCCACCTCCTCCTCCTCCTACACTGATGACATCTGCATCAGCCCCCACTCAACGGTGACTAAAGGCCAGGTAAAGAGGCAGCTGGAAAGACTACATCAGCGAAAAGCTGCAGGCCCTGATGGCATCACACCCAGGACGCTGAAGACTTGTGCCAGCTAGCTGTCTCTGTCAGACTACAGACCAGTCACCCTCACATCTCATGTGATGAAGGTCCTTGAGAGACTGGTCTTGGCCCAGCTGAGGCCACAGTTGAGGACGTTTCTGGACCCTGTGCAATTTGCAATCAGCCCCATTTAGGAATCGACGATGCTGCAACGAGCCCATATGCATCTGGATGGTGGAGGAGGCACTGTGAGGATCACATTCTTTGATTTCTCCAGTGCTTTCAACACCATTCAACCTCTGCTATTGGATGAGGCTACGGGTGATGGGTGTTGATGACGCAATGATCTCCTGGATTACTGACTACTTGACAGGCAGGCCACAGTTTATCCATCTGGGCAGTGTCCTGTCTGATATGGTGGTCAGTGATACAGGAGCTCCGTGGGGAACTGTGCTTTCTCCCTTCCTCTTCACCTTATACACGGCTGACTTTCAGTACAACTCTGAGTCATGTCACCTGCAGAAGTTTTCTGATGACTCAGCTGTTGTCGGGTACATAAGAGAGGGAGAGGAGGGTGAGTACAGGACACTGGTAGACAACTTTGTAGAGTGGTTCGAACAAAATCACCTGAGGCTGAATGTCAACAAGACCAGAGAGATGGTGATCGACTTCAGGAAGAAGAAGATGCCTTCACAGCCACTACGGATCAGGGGGGGAGGTGGTGGAAGAGGTGGAGGACTACAGATACCTTGGAGTGGTGATCGGCAACAGACTAGACAAGAAATCCAATACTGAGGCTGTGTACAAGAAGGGGATGAGCAGACTCTATTTCCTGAGGAAGCTGAGATCCTTCAACGTGTGCAGCAAGATGTTGGAGATCTTTTATCAGTCTGTTGTTGCCAGGGCCATTTTCTTTGCTGCTGTGTGTTGGGGCAGCAGCATCAGAGCCAGCGACACAAACAGACTTGATAAAATCATCAAGAAGGCTGGCTCTGTACTTGATCTCAGGCTGGAGACTTTTGAGACCATGGTGGAGAGGAAAACACCGAATAAACTGTTATCCATCATGGACAATGATCAGCACCCTCTCCATCACACACTAGAAAGACAGCGGAGTACCTTCTCTCACAGGCTGCTCCAGCTCCGCTGTCGAAAGGACAGATACAGAAAATCTTTGCTGCCACATGCCATCACACTGTACAGTACCAGCTAAAAGTCTGGTCAAAACATACAGTCTCTACGCACTTTATGTGTTTTTACGCACGCTGTTCACTGCACCTTATTTTTTTCACTGCCCCTTAGCTGTTCACCTTATATTTTATATTTTATTTTGCACTACAATCAATATTCCTGATTTATACATTTTTATTCTTATTGAATTTTATTGCTTTAATATGTCTAGGTTGTTCTTTTTATTTATCTATCAGCAGTCACTTAACAACAGATATCCTAAATTATGTCTCTACCCTATTCTCAATTAAGTGTTTTTATTTTTGAATTACAAAAGCATCAAACCTGCATTTTAGAAGGAAGAAATGTATATACGTATTAACATCATGAAAAAAGAAAACATTTAACATGTTGCCACAGGATGTCGAATGAATTTGAACAATTACAAATCTATATCACTTCATTGAAACAGTGCATGAAAGGCTGTGAGGAAAGTAAAACAGATTCAACCCTGGAGAGACAAAGTAGGAGTGAGAAGATATAAGGCCAAGATAAAACAGGAGAGAATATGATGGTGTAGGATGTGACAGGGTGGTGGACTAACCAGAGGAGAGGACCACAGTAAGAAGGGCAATTTGTAAGATATGGCCAGAAGTGTTGTTTAAAACATTAGAAGATGAACTCACGTCATCATCAGAATGTCAAGAAACAATATTGTTGACATTCAAAGACGTCAATGTATTGTGTTGCAGAGATGTCTACTGAAGTTAGCAGACAGTTAGTTAGAGGTAAGAAACCTGTTCTTCTGTTGACTTTTATTTTGGGTATAGGCAAGTTTGTTTTGTTTATTATTTTAGGCGATGCTCACCTGAAGTCTTGATTTCGTTTGACTAAATAAATTCCCCTTATTTTGGACTGCATCTACTTGTTTTTGGTGTTTTGTTCTTGGGAGTGGGAAAAGAGAGAGATCACAATGTTATGTTTCGGTATTCCCTAGGCCGGGGCATAACACTACCCTCTTCATGCACTTGCTGAGGATCGAGGGGAATGCCACAGGTCACAATTAATCACCAACAACAAGGAGGTTGGTGCTTTTGCTAAAAAAAAAAATTACACAGCCTGACACAGTTTATCATTTCATCCCTGTCTATATATATGTATATATATATATATATATATATATATATATATATATATATATATATATATATATATATATATATATATATATATATGACAAGACTGGTGAGCATCTCTGCATTTTAGAAGTATCTTGCCCAACTCTGTCAGTATTGGTGTTTAGAAAGACATATATCGGTAAAACTCCGATGAGGAAGTGCTCATGGGGATACAGCGGGGGTAAGACGGCTGTGGAGAAGTCCCAGTCCCTTCAGAGCAAAGCACAACACCAGGTGTTGTTAATTCAATAATGCAGTTAAATGTACAATGTGAGGAAAATTAAATAAGAACATAGGCTGTTTCCATTATGACATGACATGTAACTTTTAATGGTGTGTTATGTGAGGTCATTTTCATTTGACCTTTGGACTTGAAAAATGATCGATTCAAGTTAGATTGTGATTACAGTTGACCTTGTACATAATTACAGTATGATTTTTTGTGGTACGTGCTCATGTATACATACATTTACTCTCTCTCACTAACACATACACACACACACACACACACACACACACACAGACACACACAGACAGACAGACAGACAGAGACACACACACACACAGACACACACACACACACACACACACACACACACACACACACACACAGACACACACAGACAGACAGACAGACAGACAGACAGAGACACACACACACACACACACACACACACACACACACACACAGCCACATCTGGCCTTCATAGTCTGTTAGTTTCCCCTGCCAGCAGTGTAATGATATCAAGATGTAGATGAGTTCCTGGGAAAGAGATGAGGGGAGGAGATGTTCACAAACACAAACTGTTACTGCTAGATACAGTGTGTTCTGTGTGTCAAATGTCAGACCACAGATCATCAACGACACAGAGAACCCAATTAACAAGCTTTAGAAAAGACACTCTCTTAAATAATTATCTGCTGCATTTTTATTATAACATACAGTAGGCCTATGTGTCTCTGTAACACACTGATACAACACAATTATGATAAAACAAGCATATTTATTCTTCAGAATAAATTCAGTTTTGGATCAGGTATGTGGTGTTCTCCTGGTCCCTGGAACAAACACAGTGCCCACACTGTTTTATTTCATCAACAAGTAGAGCAGTCTTTAAAGGTTCTGTGAACACACGGAAGTCTTCTCTTTGCGTCTCCGCTGCTGTACTGTTGTGATGTCATGTGCACAGGAGCATCATTTGGAGCTATTTTACAGCTGTAAATTAAAATGTTGCTAACTGTGATGTGTGTATAAGGCTGTGTCACAAACTTGTTTAAACACATAAAAAATCACAAGAAAGAACTTGGAGCTGCAGCGGAGAAGGGAAAATCCTCAGCAGCACCAAGACCTGACACAGAGACAGAGTTCACTGGCAGAGTCCTCCCAGAAGCAATTGAAACTTGTCTGAATAAATCATTTAAGCGAAACAAAAAGAATGTCTGAATAAAGTAACCTTTTGTGTAACTGTGAAAGGTATATTGAGCTTAAACTTAAACTAAACCTACTACTAAACCCCTAATGAGGACCCGGAGATGGTGGTGTCAGCCAAAATTCCACTAAAAACTGTCCTGTGTTTTAATAATAAAAAGTATTGTGTCGATATCGGTGCCTTGTATTACTTCCAGTCAAAACCAACATGTTAATTGATATTTCCTATCAATTCTTCACAAGCTTTATATGAAGCAGCAAAGTCAGGAAATGTTGTAATCATTAACACAGAATCATTAACACAATACCACACTATGTCCTCTGTGTAGAGATGCAGGCACTTTTCTAAGAATGACACAATATTATTGACATACAGTGCCTATAAAAAGTATTCACAGTCCTTAATTGCTTCTCAGCAGCAGGCCCTGAAAGGCTTGTAAAGGTAGAGGGTAAAATGAATGCAGCAAAACATAGGGAAATCCTGGAGAACTACGACTTGGGAGAAGATTGATTTTCCAGCAGGACAATGACCCGAAGCATACAGTGAAAGCTACACAGAAATAGTTTAAAGACAACAAGCTGAACGTTCTGGAGTGGTCCAGTCAAAGCCCAGACCTCAATCCAATAGAGAATTTGTGTCTGGACTTGAAAAAGGCTGTTCACACCTGATCTCCATGCAACCTGACAGAGTTTGAGCAGTTTAGCAAGAAGACTGGAGTAAAATTGCAGAGTCCAGATGTGCAGGCCTGATTGAGACCTGTCCACACAGACTCTGTGCTGTGATTGTGGCCAAAGGTGCATCTGCTAAATACTGACTTGAAGGGGGTGAAATCATATGCAATGACTTATTTAACATTATATTTTTGATTAATTGACATTAATCTGTAGAGATCTGAAGATTCAATTCATATAAGTAATAAAAGTGGAAAACAACTGTCCCCAGACAGGCAGCTCCTCAACCATCTACATGCAATATGATCAAATCCAATGTCATGTATGTAGCCTCTGCAAGAGTAGGTGGTGGTCAACAATATCAAAAACTTTGGACAAATCAATGAAAAGTGCTGCAGTGCTTTTTTTTCTACCTAACGCTACCTTACTCTGATGTAATGTTATTTAAAAACCATGATGACAGCAGTGACAGCACTGTGGCCTACAATAAAGCCAGGCTGAAATGGGCTCAGGATAGAAGCTCTGGATAGAACTGTCTTCAACTGATCATTCACTAGAGATTCTAGTATCTTTGCCAGGCAGGGGAGTTTAGATATCAGCCAGCAGTTATTGAGATGGTTCTTGTAAGCTCCTTTGGGGGTTGTTGGGGTGTAACATTAGCTCTTATCCAACAGTTGGGAACTATACAAGAGTAAATGGAAAGATTAAAAATATTCATAATTAATGAATTAATTTATTCATTAAAAAACAAGATGAGATGTTCACAAACCTTTATCAGACTGAGGAAGAGAAATATGAACATCTGCCAGATTTAGTGTGGAGTCATTCTAAAATCAACGGCCTGTATGCTCTGATGTTTTTCAGGTGTACAAGTGAGCAAATGCTCCGCCTGATTAATCATATATGTTTGCTGTCCATGTTCACAAGGCTGCTGATTATAGAGACTAAATATACTTAAAGAGTGAATGAAACTGCCTGATCCTATCATTATGTTGAAACATAAACAGCAGTATACAGTATACATGTTTTTCATTTGTGGAGGTCGGGGTCTGAGGAGTGAGGGTCCTATTCATCTGATATGCGTGACACTGGAGGATTTGTAATCCAGGCTGGATCTCTAACACAGGGGCTTTTTGGTTTAAGTGGATGATGGTTGTGCAACAGGAGATGTAGTTCTGATTCCTCAAAGAGGCAAGAGGCTACTCTGGAAAATAACTTTTTTTTTTCTTTATTTCTTAAGAGCAGCTGTATCTTTGTGTAGATCACTACAGATAGGCATCTGCACCCTGTATACTCCCTGAGTTGTGCTGATAGTGGGCCTGCTCTTAATGGAAACATTTATCTGTCTCCTCCAGACAGCCAACACAATCTGCTTCAAACTACCAGGGTAGGTGTTTTGACCGAGGCACTGCAGAGGGTGTTGTGCAGGCATGTCTGGAGTGATGAAGACTGATAGAGCCAGACAATGACAGCTGCTCTTTGAGCGTCCAACCTAGTATCTTTAATTATAATGTTTCAGTTAGAAAAGCCCACAGAGCAGTGGGAATTTTCTGATAATGAAACTTCAAAGACTTTCAAATCATTGAAAATTAAAATCAAATTAATTAATTAAAGGTATCGTACGTGTCATAAAAACACAAGACATATTTGGCATACATGAAATAAGTGTATCAGTGAATCTACAAATAAATCCATTATTTGAGTGGAATTGATTGAATGCTCCATTTTCTATACCTACTAATCCTTTGCAGGGACACAGATCAATGTATGATTTGATTGACAAAAATAGTGAAAATCACAATTTTCCCCAATAATTCCTCAACTTTACAAAGGAAACTGAACTCTCTTTTCATTGCTTTCCAAATTCATCTAACTGAGTGGTTCTTGATCTGGCACCCTTATCAGCAAGATGATATCATCGATGAATCAGTCAGTGTTTCTTGAAATATAACCAATATAAAATCCATTAAAATTACCTCTGATCTTTCACCTCTATGGCTAAAGTTTAAATACATTTAGTGAGAATACAAATACATTATTTGGATATGCATGCACTCTAAACAGATACAAAATGCACTCGAGTTCTTGCAGCCGCCCCACTCATCCGCCATCAGGCTTGCCCACCCTGTTTCCCGATTGACACAATTTACCTCAGTCAAAAGGAATTGGTTTTGACTGAAGTTAAATTGTACGCTCTGCAAATTCGTTTTCTTTTATGGTGGATCACTTAGAGAGGACGACTGCAACGCAAGGACTTTCAGCGAGCAGGAGGCAATCTGACCATTTATGCTGCTTCAAGTGGAGAGTCACAGAGCCACTTGATGGATTTGGTTGCACCAGCTCTCCAAGTGGATTCCAGATAAGATTTAACTAAAGAAACATAAGGGGACCCCAACTGAAACTGAGACAGAACTAAGAAAAATTAATGTTGATGAAAAAATTACTTTTGACTTGCCTGACCTATGATTAAAACCTTTTGAAAAAAAGATACAACAATACAAGAAAATGAATAAGGAGTTTAAGAGTACACCTAACTCATTATTGAATTTACACTTTGTTTATTTTAAGGGCTTTGCTTTTATTATTTTGTCCAAGCTGAAGAGAAGGGTGAACCAACTCAGCTCTCAGAGTTTCTTTCTTTCTTTCTTTTTTTTATTTTGCAAGTAAATGCATCCTGTTATCACATGAAGTAGCAGTTGTGTTTGACTTAACACCCTCCTACTAGAGCAGGGGTAGCAAAAATGTTCTTCCAGAGGAACACACTGACTTAAGCGAAGGGCCACAAATTGGGAAACTGATACTATACTTATACTTCATGTTTAAGACCACGTTAACTTTTTTTTTTTTTTACAGGTGTAACTGTAACTAACCTATGATAATGAATTATAACTTTCAGATATGATTGACAACATGAAAAGCGATGCCTACCCATGTAATGTAGCCTAATGGGAACATTTGTCATCTCTCTTTGCAAGACCATCATTGTTATGTCTGATGATGAAATGCGCAGCGCAGAGGAGAGGTGATTATCAGTCAGTTGTGATCTGTAACATGAATTGTTGAAGTTCAATAATGTCTCTGTCTTGACAACCACTAATGTAACTTGTCGATTGATGTGAGTGAAAGTCAACTTGAGACCTATTTTCCAAGTGAAATGTAGACAGCGCCCTCTGTTGGAATCAAACTAAACAAACTCGCCATATTCGCTCTCTGCAAGATATTTTGACCATACGTGTTCTGGAGCCTAGATTCTAGATATTGAGTTTTAGTACTCTACAAGCATCTAACCTCCGTTACACTAATGGTTACATTAGCTACAATCCACCACTGATTTCTTGTGGGAAAGGATATAGTAATGTGAAGGGAGGACTGAAGTCTTTGACAAAAGCAAAGACATATTTTAAGTGTTCTCCTGTGCAGTTTTATTACTTCTCTTTGTCAGTAGTTCTGTCAACATTCACTCTATAGAACATTGTTGAGGTTACAGAAGACAAATTAGCTAAGTCTTTGTTTATGATCGCAAAATACATGAGCAACAAGGAGAGTGAAGACCATTGTGACCCAGTAAAGGCATGTTGCAGACATAGAACATCCCAGAGGGGCAAGTTAAATATGATTTCAGTAATAAATCTGACTGCAGCAATGGGCTGTTATTATAGGCCTTATGTGACCCTGACACAGTCATCACAGACATAACTGTAGCGTATGTACATCATTTAAAGATGCCATTTAAATCATTGTCCTTCTTTCAATGACTGTAGAAGGAATTAATGAATGACAGGACCCCCAGGATTCATTGTAGTGCCTCTTTCAAACTGTATCATGTTTTATTGGTCTTCTTTTGTGTGTGAGCTTTGTCTGAATTCCTGTCCAAAGAGAAAATTCCCAAGGCTCAACTCAGTCAGGAAGTAGAGTGGATGCCTGTTGGGATTTTTCAATGAGTTTCAGTCATCCAGCAGCCAGTGTGAAATATACTCAGTACAGTGACTTCTAGGTATACTGCATTTCATCCAAGTCATGATTTCAACTTTTCAATTCAACTCAAATTCAATTCAGAATACCTCATTTATCAAGAGGCAATTCAGGGAAGGCACGTGTGCCAACAGATGTGGCCAGATAATTTAATTATCATATATGTACATACAGTGTATAAATATAGATTGACTGTGAAAGCAGCTTATTACAATCCATATTTACTTTGTTAAGTTAGATGCAACCTCTAGTGGCTGTACTAATCATTACAGCAGCAGTTGTATCAGGAACGATAAAGTGTGCACAGGGAAGAGGTCTGGGTGGACAGTTGATTTAAATATGCAGACCACTGAACAAAATCGCAGTGGGCTGATGCAAAGAAAGTTGAAAAAGAATCAACTTCGGAGAAATCTTCTTCTACCTTCAGAGAGTGAGCTCAAGCTGTCTCGCTTTCTCCACTGGAGACTATGCTATCGACCTTCTCCCCGGAGCCTCCCTGCCTAAGGGCCAGCAACTCCCTGTTCCAGCTCTTTATGATGAGACGTGAGGATGGAGGAGGATGCACTCCAGTCTGCAGAGAGAATTGCAATCACCTGCGAAGGATGGACTTCACGGGCCACGGAGTCCTACGTGACAATCACTGCCCATTTTAACAAGCTTATCATGCTTTATAAAGTTTAAGCTCTAAAATGTGTCAAGTGCCTTTTATAAAGAAACACATTTTTTGAATACACTAATTTGTTTTCATGTTTTCAATCACTTTGGACTGTTGCCAGTTTATGTGATGGCACATGTGGACATTGACAAGTTACAATTGGTGTGTTTGTAAAAGAGACACTACGCTAAAGCTTTATGCATTTTTTCTTCGGTGTTTCATCTCAGTTTGTTTCAAATTCTGTGAAACCACCACCAAATTGCACTGAATAGAATAATCTTGAACTTTACCTCTTTCCGAGCATTTGATATTCTTCAGTTAGACCGATATGTATCGTGAGGTACCCTTTGATTCCCTAGACTCCTCAGGCCAGGTTATCCTTCCAGAAGCTAAAATGCAGTTTTGCCACGGCTCCTATCCTCACTCTCCTGGATCCAGCGTTGCAGTTCATGTTAGGGCTTGGACACACCGGGTCCGACGTCGGACGTCTGAAGTGTTAGGAAGGAGTCGGACGAGTTAGGGAGCTTTTCTGTTCGGTGTGTTCAGTGTTGTCGGAGCCGCGCGGAAGCGCGAGGACGGCGTCTGATCCGACTGAACATGTTCAGTCGGACGGCTGAGTTAGGAAGCCGTCGGATACTCTGATTGGTTGTTAGCTAGCTGTTCAGCGACCATTCTGATTGGCGGTGTGCCAGCAAATCAGCGCGGCGTGTGGGAGGAGTGGCGGAAGTGCCGATGATAAACAGGCCACATAAACAGAGACGGCACAGAGTTACAAACAACACTTCGGCGTTCGTTATTTTGGGGATAAACCAACGTATTTTTGAAAGCCATGGCTGTGTGGACCGAGGACTTTGAGGAGCAGCTGATTGCCCTGGTGGAAGAGAGACCACCGTAGTACGACATCACGCAAGTAATGCCGAGCTAACACTGTTTTCATGTTTTGGGTGACTGGCACGAGACTAGCGCCACCCGATGTTTAGGAGACTTATTGCATCTTGCGCAGGCGCAGAACGTATACGCTACTGTGTAGCCGGGGCGGTGTGTTTCAGTGCAACTTTTCTTCCTAATGGATCCGACGGAGTGGTCGGAGAAGGAAGTCGGATAAGGAAGACGTCGGACCCGGTGTGTCCCGGGCTTTAAGGGTGGACACCTCTGATGGTTGGAGTGGGGGCCGTTATGTCGCAGCATTCTCCAAGTGATAACAAGATCCACCGTGTGCCTTCCTCTCTTGCAAACTATTCCCTGCTGAGAGGAACTACAATGTTGGTGACCGTGAGCTACTAGCAGTAAAAGTGGCACTGGAGAAGTGAAGGCATTTGTTGGAGGGGGCCGAGCAGCCAGAGCTTGTGGTCAGCCTGGACTGACAACAAGAATCTGGATTCCATCTGCTCAGCTAATAGGATCAACTCCCGGCAGGCAAGATGGGCTCTATTTTTTAATCAATTCAACTTTACTCTATCCTATTGTCCCAACTCCAGGAACTACAAACCTGATGCACTGCCAGTTTAACCCTGAGTAAGTCAACCAGGAACCCACTAAAACCCTTCTGTCCTCCTGTTCTGCTGGGGCTGTCAACTGGGGAATTGAGGAGATGGTTAGAAATGCCAATCAAGATGTCCCTGTCCCTGAGGGTTGCCCACTAAACAGACTGTTTGTTCCCTCCTGTGTCCGCTCTCAGGTCATCCATTGGGCCCACACCGCTTTCTTCACCTGTCAACGGGGAGTTAGCCAGACTGCTTACATAATCAAGCAAGCTCTGTTCTTAACCCCTTTCCAGTGCACCCAACCCAACCCACTCTGTTTCCCAAGCTAGAGGCTGAGGTGGGGGTTCCATCTGCCTGGGCCTTCATTCGGTGTTGCCATCGCATCTGGTACCAGGTTAGGCGCCAGCTCATCAAGTCTGCGGCAAGTAATAAGAGGGCAGCAGATTGGCGGCGCACCCCGACTCCCGCCTACCAATCAGGCCAAAGGGTTTTGGCTCCCTGCTCGATCTACTCCTCAGAACGGAGTCCCAGAAGTTGGCTACCCGGTTCGTTGGTCCTCTCCCCCTTTCCAAGGTGGTCAACCCAGCAGTCATCAGGTTCAAGCTTCCCAGTACATCATTTGTAAAAAATAAATAATTATCTCGCTATAGAGGCTTTTTATATATGACAGGACACACTAACTGACCCTGAATCGTAATCAAATCGAATTGTGAGGCCAGTGAAGATTCACGCCTCTACCCTACTGCCACGTTAGAATAGAATACACACATTCATTAGGAGTATCAGCTGTGTACAGTTGCTTGGGACTACAACGGCTTGAACTTTTGCCACTCTTGAAAGCACAGCTGCACAACCCACCTGATGTCTGAGGTAAGTCACTCTACTGCTTGCTTGAGAGCTCAAAATCTGTCTGAAGGTGTTGTTCCCGGGTTTCAATAAAGGTTACTACATCATCAAGGAAGGTGACTGTGTTCCTCAGCCCCCTGGAGACAGTATTCATTCAGCACTGAAATGTGTCTATTGCATTTTTCACACCTGAAAGGCAAAACTTCTATTTTTTTTTTCTATACACTATTTTAATCACGAAACAGGAAATTCTTTTTTTCTTCAGACCTGTACAGACTATTAACAAAAGCCAAAATCTCACCTGTCTGTTCTGTTAATGGCACCTGAAAATAACCGTTCAACAGATCCACTTTGGTTACATACTAAGCCAGACCAACCTGATCAATAGTCTTTTGGACGAGGAATGGGGAAAGAATCAACTGTTGGGTTAAAGAACCCAACTCTTCCCCCTCAGTAAACCCTGACTGCGAAGCAAACTGCTACTTCCTGACCCTCATATGCTTTCAGAGCGTTGATGTGACACAGTCTGGTTTTAGACCTCATATCAGGGATGCTTAATATGTAATTCAGGTCACCAACCTTCTTCAACACCCTGAAGGGTCAAAGGCATCTTGCAGTCCATCCCAATTATCTCATTTGTGCTCCGGGGAGCGAGGATCGAGGAGCAGGGATCAATCTCTAGCCGTTTTTATACTGGGCAATAAGCCACCAATTTGCCACCTTTTTGGTGGCTCGCTCCGCGGATTTAGACAGGAGGCAGCAAATTGGTGGTCTGTTTTGTTCCACCAATTTTGCGCCTCGGAGGGTACACTTATTTGCACCTCCGCTGCAGTGTAAATCCGAGGCGGCAATGTGGTGGCATATCCTGAGATGGGCGGAGGTGTGGATGACGTGCACTGCTGCGCACCCACAGCTTGGGAGTTTTAAAACCAGTGAACAGCTGATCACAGCAGTCAGTTCGTCACTTCATCCACGAAGATGAACAACTGGAAAGCCGCTGAGATCCGGGAGATGCTAGCGTCTCCTCGGTCTCTGTAGCTGTCTTGGTTGTCCGCTTGTTGTTGTAGCGGCAAGCTAGTAGCGGCAAGCTAATAGCGGTCGCTACTTTCAAATTAAAAGCCCCCCGCTAAGAACCCAGTTCTAAACTCCGATGGGGTGCAATGTAAAGCTCTTATTTTGAAGACAAATTCGACCTGCTCTTCTTCATGCCCAACTTCGTGCTTCACATCACGTCACATGTTTACGCCTACCCCAGAGGTGGAAATGTGGTGGCTTATTTGAAAAGGTGGAATATTACACCTCCGTTTTAGATAGAAAAGGTGGCACATTGCAGCCTTTACCTTGCTGCAAATGTGCCACCTTTTCTATCTAAAAGGGGCTTCTGAGGAGCGATGCGCGAGGACACACAAGAGCTGTCTTCACGGAAATCTTTTATAGTCCTACACGCCCCCTTAGTTATTGATTGGACGCTGCAGCTGATCAGACTGATCTGATACATCACAACATGACTGGAGTTTCTCCCAGGAGTGAAGACATATAACAGAATAAACTCAGGTGTCTCATCATCAAGTTTTATATTTAGTTTGTTATCTGGTTCAGCGGCACGTTAAAATGTGTCATCCTGACTGTAGGAGAACAAAAGCAAACAACTTTTTTTCATTTATTACAAACATTTTTCTTTTCAGCCAGTTCCTTCATTTGCAGCTATTTGTGAAACAGGTAACAGACAGAAAATCACAGGTGCTGTTAAATTTTAAGGGTGTCTGTTCACAAAAAAAATCCAGAAGAAGTTTAATGTTGTTTGCATGAAAATGAATTATCAGGATATCAGAAGGTGCATCACATCCCGACATGTCCAATGAGAAATAAAACTGCCAGAATGAAAGAGGAACTGAACTCACACAAACCACAAAACCAGACAGCAAAGCAGCTGCAGATCCAGCTGTTAGTTTCTCCAGAGATCAGCCTTGAAATAATAAGGAGATCATCCAGCAAAATTGTTTGCTGTCTCTTCAAAGATATTTAAACAGGTATAAAGGAAAGGATTGGTTATAATGTAGGGCACAGACAGCAGATGATATAATGCAGAGTGCTTACTGCAAAATAAATCATATCTATTTTAAGCCATCCATGAATCAAGTTCATCACAGTGTAATTTCCAAGTGTAGGTTCAAACTATTTTCACTATAACTTTAATCATGTAAATGTCTGAACTGATTACACTTAAACTGCACACACACATATGATATTGTCAGAGCAGAGCTGTGCAGTGTGAGTTACACATGCAGCACATCAGTTTAACTTTATTAATGATTTAAATCTCTTGACAAGTTTTATTCTGTGTTATAATCTAAATATATATAGATAATGGCATTTTGGGCATAAATTCATCTGATGTCTCTACAGCTGTTAAAGACAGCTGATCCAGCTGTGATCAGCTGCAGCCATCATCAGGAAGGGACGTCGCTTCACGTGATGCTGTAGAGGAAAGGATGTCTAACTTGTCTTAAAACAGATTTCCTCAGACCCCTCTTCTCCTGTGGTTTCCTCACATCTCTCCATGAATCCTTGGTGGGTGAGACTAAGACACAAGGAAAGGATGCAAGTGAGGGAAATTTGGAAACAATTTAAGTGAAATGAGAAGTACCCTAGGTCACTGGATAGAGGGAACAGACTTCTTAGATTAGTTTAATATTGCTTCCATTGCTCATATGCAGTAAAACAGAGTTGTCGATGGGACAGAGGATTCAGAGACAGCGGCAGCAGGGGGTCCACAATTCTAAAATGCCTCTCTTCCATACAGAGGCAAATTTTACCCACTAATGCCTTGATTATTTTATTGAGACAAAGTTACATGCAATCAAAATACAGCTGCAGCTAAATTTCACCAATTGACAAAGTGGATTGTGCACTGTAGTGCAACAATGTGTTGCAAGGTTTCAAACCACTTCATGAACATGAGAAACCTAAATCCTGCATCTTCTCTTACAAAGCATACACTGTTCCTTCACTGTTCCTGCACCTACAGTCACATTTCACTGTAAGGCCAAGAGTTGTGGGTTGAGATTGTATGGCCACCTTCTTGCCCCTGCTGCATAAACAGGGCCCATGACTGGGAGGACCAAGGAGAAATCTAGAGGAATTCCTGCCACATGAACAGAGGCCTTGACATTTCACTGGGAGCAGCAGGGAACAATTCAGGCATGTTGATTCAAATGTCACGGTAGCTGGGACGATGAGGGAATGTGTGCGAAGTTTGTGCCTGGCCCCACCCTGCTGGATGTGGCGTGGTGGTGCCACCTTTAATGACACAGAGTCGTATGCTACATCTCCTGACTCTAACCGAAGTCATAGTTATGACATTGCTACTATAATGAATTCCAGCACTGCTCCAAAACCATGAAAAACCCAAACAAACTTGTAAGTGCTCTGTCTGGAGGTAATTGCTGGATCTTCTTTAGCAAGAAGCGTTGATTGAGATTTGTAGAATAGCAGGATACTGACAGGGCACAGTCACATTTTGTACCTTCCTGAGAGTCTGGGACAATGAAAGAATTCATTTAAAAACCAGGGTTGGCCGACAGAGATCCACTTCCTTGACCAGAAAAGACCCTTTTTCAGCCCTCCCTTTTCCTAATCAGCTGAAATACAGCTCAGCTCAAATTGAAGACAATATGAATGATTACATTCATCATATCCCACAATGAGCATTCATGCCCGTCCTGTGACGTGATCCTCTCAGACCACTCTGTGCCAGCAAGCGACGTGAGACTACTCCCCATCAGATCTCTGCCAACCATAGCCCAGGCTGGTACCCCCCTCTCTCCCCACCACCCTCCTCCCCTCCCCCTCTCCGGTGGCCTACGTGCAGACTGGCAGCACCTCAGCTCTAGCCTCTTTCTCCTCTCTATTAGATTCTGAAGCCCCCCTCCCCTCACTGTGTGAGTTAACATCACCCCATATTACACGTTTTTCACCGTCACAGCACACACATAGACATTGTCGAAGAGATCCAGTCACATTAATGGTAATTGTATGCAGGCTGTGCCATTGGCAGCAGAATAGTCTCCAGGCTTTTTTCGAGTGCCATTCAAATGTGTTTGAAAACAGTGCTGCTTCTCGTGAGCTCCTACCTCTTTTCCTTTGGATTGGCCTTCTCTTTTCAGCTTAGCAGCAATATTTAAAATGAGTATTATTGCAAGTATTATGACATAATTTACAAAAAGTAATAAGTTTCACAGGCCTGTTTGTTAAGTGTTATAGTGTGAAATGCCTTTAACCTAGTTCTAATATGGATGTTTTTTTTAAAATGTTTTACTTAAATCATATTTTGTGGTTCCACTGGCAGCAGGAAGTATATAATAATAAAACCTTCACATACTGTATTACTACCACTACTGCGACTACTATGTTGGGAATCGATATTGATTATTAATTAAAATGTTATTATTAATTAATTAAATTATTATCATTGATTAATGAACTGTAGGTTACTATGATTCATTAATGAACACGGGGCACCACCCTGAAGTCAGTCAATTTAATATTATTATTATTATTAAAATTAGTCAAATTATCAATATTATGAAAACATCAATAATTTAGATAAGCGGGAAGGCGTAAATCTGAGCACTGACCGTCTCAACCAGCTGTTATTATAATGTGGGATTGTGCAAAATAATCACAGACACTGCTCAGTTATAATCAACAGTGTTTATTAAAGCTTTCTCCCAAAACACAAACCACCTACTTTAACAAACAACAGTTGCTTATAACAACTAGCAACACAAAAACATAAGCAAGCCAAACATATAAATGGGTGGAGATGTGTGTGTGTGTGTGTGTGTGGCAGGAAGTCCCCTTTAAAGACTACAAAGATGGCCGAACTTTGTTGTTCGTGGCTTAGGAAGTCACGTTCGCCGGACTACAGATTTGATGGCTGTGACTTGAGAAATCTCGTCGGAGAGACTACAGGAAATGCCGAACGTAAATTGCCGAAGTCACGCGAGAACACAAATTCCAAGGTGATGATTCCAATTCAACTGAATCACATACCTGGAATTCAAAAATGGCGGCAGTGAATGTGTCGACCCAAGGCGATCACTACGCGCACGTGTGAAATTTGAACAAATTTCTGGCTTCGTGTGCAGTTTGACTGCACGCGAGGTGAAATTAGAGGGATAATACCCACAGTTCCAAAAAGGGTAGTCGGGCTACCGAGAGGAGTCCGACTCTGAAGTCAATAAAGGGAATATCGCTAGTCACATGTATCTTATGTTATAACAGGGTTACTAACTATAAGTCTCCTACAGATCGCTCACAGGATTACGTGTGTATGTTGCCCCGGACGTATATGTGTGGAGGTGTGTGTGTGTGTGTGTGTTAGTAAAAGGAAAGAAGCTAAGCGAGCGCTTAGCAGACAACAAACAGTAACACAACGACAATGTTGTACACAGCGGTCGTATCCCCCTCAAACAGCGGCGGTCTGATCGAGGCAAAATACGACGTACTGTGAACACACACGGTGGCAAAACCACACAAGCTATCCACTGAGTGGATCAGCATGAATGATCTCCTAGCAAGTGTAATAACACAGTTAGCACACAGTACAGTAAACCATAAGTAGGACTCGGTGGTCCCTTCATAACAAAATAAGCACAACAAAAGCACACGCTATACTATCTATTTCTGCCCAAACAAAGGCCTCTTACTTGGGTTGCTCGTTGTGACTAGTGCGTGTCCTGTCCGACTTGAAACTCATTTGGGTTGCGAGTGTGGGATCAGCTGTAGCTTCCTAACAGCTGATGAAGGCAGGCTGTTATCAACAGAGGGATCGATCTGATGGAAGGACTGGACCGTGGTTCCATCTCCTTCTGAAGATAATTTCTTCCTTCTGCAGGCGGTGAGGAATGACTGGGTTGTGCAGTGTTCCTCTATGGATCCAAAACAATAATAAAGAATATTCTAACAAAAACGAAAGTAAAACAAAAACAGTCTCTGTCTCGTCCAGCGAGGAGGGAACTGAAGTCTAGGTCAAAAAAAGTGAAAAACGTTTCTCAAAGTACACCCTTACAGTAACTGCTGAATGAAACCAGAGTTTCTTCACAACATAATAATAATAATAATAATAATAATAATAATAATTTTATTTATACTTACATCAAAGTGCTGTACAACACATGAAAAAAAAATAAATAAATAAAAGCAGTTCAACACCACAAATACAAAACACACTTAAAAAGGTAATATGCAATTAAAAACATGACATTATTGAATAAACCTAAGAGTGATAAACAACAGAAAATAAATGAGTCTTAAGACTTGTTTTAAAAACCTCGATTGAACTAGTCTGTCTGATATGTAACGGGAGGTTGTTCCAAAGTGTCGGTGCTCTGTAGGAAAAGGCCCGCTCACCAACTGTCTTCTTTACGACCTTCGGGACACACAGATAAACACTGTCCTGGGAGCGTAGAGACCGTGTGGGCACATACACATTGACTAAGTCACATAGATAAGAAGGGGCCAAGCTGTTTAAAATTTTAAAAGTTAATAAAAGCACCTTAAAATCTGCTCTAACCTGGATAGGGAGCCAATGAAGAAAGGCCAGCACTGGTGCAGTGTTCTGAACCATTTGTAACCCATGAAGACTTTTCTTGGGCAGCCCTGATAGGAGGACATTACAATAATCGAGCCTGGATGTGACAAAAGCATGAATGAGGATTTCGGCATCTTTCATAGATAGAATTCGTCTGATATTCATGATATTCCTTAGGTGAAAAAAATGCCACACGTGTCACCTCTTTTATATGGATGTCAAATGAAAGGGTCTGATCCAAGACAACACCAAGATTCTTGACACTGTCTTTGGTGCGTATGGTGTGGTTGTCGAGGGAAAGATTAAAACTGTCAAACTGTTGTCTGTGAATAGATGGTCCAATGGTTATCATCTCAGTTTTAGCTGAGTTTAGTAGAAGGAAGTTAGTCGATAGCCATGACCTCACTGCAGTCAGACAAGATGTAAATTTATCAAAGTCTGACATTCTTCCTGCAACCACTGGCATATAAATTTGCACATCATCAGCATAACAGTGAAAGTGACAGTGAAAATCCCAAAAGAATGCAGGATCTGACCAAGTGGTGCTAGGTATAATGAAAATAGTAGTGACCCCAGGACAGAGCCCTGTGGAACCCCATAGCTAACAGGACAGGAATCAGAAAAAGTATTATTATGAAAGATGCGCTGGGATCTCCCTAACAGGTAAGATCTCAGCCATGAAAGTACCTGGCCAGAAATGCCGCAGTAATTTTTCAGCCTATCCAACAAAATACAGTGATCCACTGTGTCGAATGCACAGTGGATCACGTTACGTCGGGTCAATGGCCGAGTAAAAGCCAGGCTGGCCCTTCCCAGTCCATTCGATAAGGTTGAGAATGTCCTTGTCAACGCAGGTTTTTTCCAGCTGCAGTGCAAACTCTGCCCACAATCCATTTGCAGCTCACCGAGTCCATTTCAGGGAGCTGGATAGACAAGGTGAAGGTGATTTCGCTGGCAGGATACAGGTATCATCCTGCTGTTACCTTGATATGATTCAATTCTAAAGGATACCCCCCCATCAGCAAAACACAGGGGTTTCCCAGGTAGTAGGTGTGGTTTCGCTGAGACCTACTTGCAGCAGGAGGGTACACTGAGTGTTACTTCCAAGTGTGGACGTGTGGTCTTTAGTATGAGCTAGATGACCTTTTCCTCTGAGGTGTTCTGCTTTGCGGAGGGCCTGGTAAATTTAAGTAAAATCCAAGATGCTTTCTTCCTCCCTTTGTAACTTCTGCTCAGACTCCACCCACTACAAGTGGGTGTTTCCAGCCTCACCACATCCCACCAGTTGTGATTTGTGCCAAAAGAGACCCAGTGCAAACGGTGGTTCATAGCCAGATACTCCTGACACTGTTCCAGGTACTTAAGGGGGTCAGTTCTGCCAAAACAAGTAAAACTGTAATTCCACTTGGGTTTTCGACGTTTATCTTCCCCCTCAGATCTCCCTGGATAGAGGATCCCATTAAAGATTAAAAAGGCTCTGGATCCCAATCAGGTTGCATGGTGGAGTGCAGTGGCAGTTGAGCTGTAATCTTCGATTGATATGTTGGTAAGAAGGCAGAGAGAGGTGGTGGTGGAATGGTTTCTGTTTGTTCTGTGGTTGTTTGCAGTTAATGGTTTGGGGTTTGGAGGTTTGTTCTTTAATCTTCCTCAACCATACTGTGTATTTGCTTGTTACAAGTTATTTCTTCTTGCAGGTGCGTGACAGTGGCCACTATCTGAGCCTTTATATATTTGATGTCCTTTACCATCTCAGTGAGGTAATGATGGATTCTCCACTTGAGGGTATCTTTGAAATGTGTCTTGAGATACTCTGTTTGCTGTTTTGTGCAGTCCTTTAGTTGTTGTTATACTTGTTCCTTTATCCCAGTAGGGGCATCTTTAAGGACAGACAGGCTTTGTTGGAAATAGTGAGGTGTCAAAATGTTGTAACAGACTTGTAGCTTAGTTTTTGTCCATTGACTGTTCTGTGTTTTTTCTTTAAGTTAATAGTATCCCTAGTGATCCATGGTGGTTTCTGTTTGGCTTTAAACTTTTTAAAGTGTGTCTGGTGTTATACGGCAACAGTAGTCTTCAGCTTATTATTAAAATTGTTAATTTATTGCATTTTTAGAAGCTTCAGAGATAAGATGACATTTCATTACAATGCTCTATAGCCAAACTAGATAATGATAATGCAGAAAGAGATACAGTAGTGGAGTGAGATTTCCAACTCAGTCACAGAGGATACATGAAACCTTTGACCATGTGTGATCATCACATTGACATGTTGATTAAAATCCATGGAAATCAACTCATTATGGAACACAGCAACTTTAGAGTTTGCTACATTATCCAAATGCAGATTAAAATCACCTATGACCATAATTTGTCATAATTGGTACTGACAATAGACAATGTTGTAGCATATCATTACCCTTTTTGTAGCAGTAGCTAGTGATAGTAGCAAACATTATCTGTGGAGTAACTGATGAATCTGGAGGAGTAACTGATGACAACACTTAATGAGACTCTGGAGACGGAATGTAGTGTGGAATGTGGAGCCTCATGTTTAGAGAAATAATAAATCCAATGTAAAGTCTACAAATTTCAATATGGCCATGCAAACCATGTCGAGACACGCCCGGGCGTGGCGGTGCGTTCGGTTACCAGAACACAAGAGAAAAGTGATTCAGGAGGAATTGGCGGCCATGCTGGAGATGGAGGTAGTAGAAGAGTCCAACAGTGCCTGGTGTAGCCCCATAGTTCTGGTGGCCAAGAAGGATGGGACTGTCCGGTTCTGTGTGGACTATCGCAGGGTAAATGATGTTTCACAATTTGATGCCTACCCGATGCCCCGAGCTCCTGGATCGGTTGGGCACGGCTCGCTTTTTCACAACACTGGATTTGACCAAGGGCTACTGCCAGATTCCCTTGTCTCCAGGGTCTAAGGACAAGATGGCCTTCTCCCCCCCGTATTGTTTGTACCAATTCGTTACACTTCTGTTTGGGTTGTTCAGTGCCCCGGCCACCTTGGACCAGGTGCTGTGCCCGCATGCTGCATGATGCATCTTGGATGATGTGATCATCCAAAGTGGTGGCTGGGCCGAGCATATGCAGCAGGTGGTGGCGGTGCTCAAGTCACTGCGGCGGGCGGGGCTCACAGCCAACCCAAAGAAGTGTGCGGTTAGATGGGGGGAGGTACGGTATCTGGGGTACCACTTGGGTGGTGCGTCCTCAGGTAGATGAGACAGCTGCGATTGCTGCCTGCCCGAGATCCAAGACAAAAGAGGTGTGGCGGTTCTTGGGGCTGGCTGGCTACTACCGGCAGTTCATTCCCTGCTTTGCGGACCTGACCAGCCCCATGACTGACCTCACCCGGAAGGGTGCCTCAGATCCGGTCCAGTGGACGGAGCTGTGCCAGCTGGTGTTTGAGAAGGTCAAACAAGTCATCTGTGGGGAGCCTCTCCTCCACACACCTAACTTCTCTCTCCTTTTTCTCCCTTTTCCCCCCCTGTCTGGGGGCTGTTTTGTCTCAGCAGGTGCAGAGGGCCGACCACCCGATACTTTACATCAGCCGGAAGCTGTCCAAGACAGAGTCTCAGCACCATCGAGAAGGAGTGCCTGGCTATCTGGGCTGTTGGTGCTCTGCGGTATTACCTGCTGGGGCGGTTGTTCGTCCTCTGTTCAGACCACGCTCCCCTCCAGTGGCCTCACCGCATGAAGGATACCAACACACTTATCACTCGGTGGTATCTGGCTTTGCAGCCTTTTAAATTCAGGGTGGTCCATAAACCGGGGGCGCAGATGGCTGTGGTCGATTTTCTCTCTCGCTCCCATGGGGAGGGAGGGGAGTAGGTTCGGATGACTCCCCAGCCTAAGTTGGGTAGTGGAGGTATGTGGAGGTGAGCATGGTCGAGGCGTGGCTGCAGGGGAGAGAGAGGTGGAGAGGGCTCAGGAGAGCAGTGCCAGGTGAGTGATTGACAGAGCTGGCACCCGGTTAGTAATCACCCTGGAGACCGCTGGACCTCAGATGGGAGAGGCAGGGGAGATGCACGGGAGAGCAGACGGAGAAAGATGCAGACGAGACGCACAAGACGCAATTGGTCCCTGGAGTGCATTACGTTGTCATACTGGTTTGAGCTCAACAAAAGAGGCTTAAACCCAGAACTGTGTACATGTTGATAACCGAGATAACTCATGGTAGCTCGGGATAGGCTACAGTTACATCTGGTTAAACACAAATGATTAAAAGATACACCATAAATAGGATTAAAAAACTATTTCATGGGTGATTTAAAAGGTCAAATTGTGACAGTTTAGGTGCAAGTGAATGTGTGGGGGGGGTCACAGGTGGGGTGCCAGCCAGATCTCTCTCCTGGCATGTGAGATTGTCAGTCAGTTGGGTTTCTATATTATTTAGATTTTACCCTTCTCTTTTAAATACAACCCCACACAATTTTATATCAGCACACACTTAAACAACACAAGGTAATACTTTTCCAGGTATCCCTCTTTATAATAACCAGAACCTCATAGAGTCCACAATCAACACAATCAATAAAAGCACATAAGCATCTGTGTTCAACGCAAACTGTACTTTGTTTTTCAGTTTATTTGTAGAAGGGGGGGGCCCTCTGTACCTTTAGATAAAAAAAAACTCTTCAAGAGAGGAAAAAAAAACCTTTTCTGGAACAACACAAAACCACAGAAGAAGAAAAAAAAACTCTGTTAACTGAAAGGGAAAAACAACCTGGGATCAAAGTCAGTCAAAGTCGGCAAGTCTGTCTGTCAGCCAGGGGAAATCCGCTCTGGGAGAAGATGCAGGAAACCAGGGGGACAGCAGCATGAGATGATGAAGGTATTGACGGTGAGGTTTGTTGTTTGTTGGAACGAGCACATGAGGATTTACTGCTCACTGACTCTAGACTACTGAGCTTGGGAGCTCCGACGCATCCGCCATGACAGAGGGAGAGGCAGAGATTTAAAACTTTTCGCCATTGACGCCAGGGTGAATCGGCGCTGCACAGCGCACCTAGGGGGTGGATAGGAGGGCGTGGACAGGCTGGCTGTCACAAAATGTTTCTGGCAGTGTTATAAACATTGTGTTTTATTTTGAAGAGTTCATGGTTTTAAAAGTAAGTGGTATTTGTAAATAAGAGTAATACTGATCATACATTGGCTTAGGTGGTTGATTGACAGGTGTGCAGCAACAGGAAGTAAGGGCATGAGCAAAGTTTTGTTGCTTAACTGATTAAATCGCGACTGAGATTTTGAGGTAAAGGTAACTTGAAGTTGCTTATATTGTGCATTGCAATTGAAAGGAAATATTACTGAGATATCTGAAATTGTTGAAAGAAGTTTAAATACTATTTCATTTTGTTTATATTGAAACTTTGAAAAGTAAATAAGAGATTTTTTTTTTTAATGTATCAGTCTGGTGATTTATTATTATTTTGTGAAAGGAGACCCAGGACAATTTAAAGTGTGTATTAGCAAAATTAGTTAGAAAAATAACTACATTACGTTATTACTTGTTATTAAAGGTTAAGTTAAGCAACTTGTGTGTCTTAGACCAGCTTATCAGACAATATGTTGTGTGGGAGAGAACAATTGAGTAATATAGCTTGGCTGCCTCAGTTAATAAGATGTTTCTGATGTACCTGAAGTATGATAAACTGAACTATGGAGGACTTTTGAAGCTGAGGTTTCAATTTATGTGCAATCCTAGATATGTGTATTCTCTAACAACTTGCAACCTTTCTCACATAGGACCCTTCTCACCCCCTCCACCACTCCTTCCAGTTACTGCCATTAAGCAGATGGTACAAAGTTCCACTGGCCCAGAAGAACATCTACAAGAAATCTTTCATTCCCTCTGCAATAACCACCCTGAAAAATATAAAATAGATACTGTATGTTAAAATGCTTTTTCAGTTGCTGTTTTGACAGTCCCCTTTGCTGTGTTTTTAAATGTGAATTGTGTGTATTGTTGAGCCTTGTCAAAGGAGAATTTCTGTCACTTTTGGAACAGGCAATTAAGTTTATCTATTCAATTCTATTCTGAGATGAAAAATATAACTGGTTCAAAACAGTTTTAGAACTGTTTTAGACATGTTCAACTGCAAACAGCATTGTTTCAGGCAAGACATTACCCTCAACATTAGTTAGTTTGATAACAACTTTTTCTGCAATTTTACCATGACCAACACTTACTGTATCATCAGCATACATTAAGACGTCACATTTTCCACATACAGAGGACAGAGATTAATGTACATTCTGAAAAGGATTTGGCCCAGAACAGAGCCCTGTAGGACACCAGCTGATAACTGTAGGGGGTTAAAATGATCAGTTTTAACAAACCAGGAGTGAGATGAGAGGTAGGTTGAGAAACTCTATGGAAAGGTTGAAGTTAAGTAGTTTATTCAGCAGGATTGTGTGGTTAACAGTGTCAAGGAGGACAGCCCCTACCCCATCTTTTCCATTGATACCTTAACGTACATATTACATTGGGTGCAGTCAGAAGGAGCTGTAATTGAGACGATTATTTCTTTGCTTGGCAAGATGCTGATGGGCCTGTAGTTGTAAGCGAGGAGGTCAGCACCTTTGAATATAGGAGACACATCAGCAGGTTTCCATGATTCAGGAAATCTCCCCTGACCCAGTGTGGTTTTAATGTGTGTGTGAGTGGATCGACTTATTCAGGAACTCATTTCTTTTAGCCCAAGTGTGTCCATCCCACAGACATCCTTACCTCTTGAAGACTTGAGAGATGTGATTACTTTTGACATTTCTGAATTAGATACTGATCTTGGGATAAATGGTGGCTCATTTGTATGGACAGTGCCAGTATTGATTGTTGCCAGAAGGGCTAGTTGCCTCGGCAGAGTGAATGAGTCCGTCAGAGAAGCAGGAAGCAGCATGGCCAACACAGATGACAAAAATAGAGTGGTCCCTTCAAAATACAAAGCCAAAGTGTGGGTGTACTTCCGTTTCAAAACAAACCAGGGAGTAAGGAGTTTGATAAAGCAAATACCATTTGCAAGTCGTAAAATATTCAGGAAACACAACCAGCTTGTGAACTCACCTAATCAGATGCCATGCAGATACAATAACGTTACAGCAGCAACCGAAACCTGTCAACCCAAGGCAAACTACGCTGGATAATACCTCGGATAAACTTGACAAACAAACTGACTTGCAAACACATGACGGAGGTAGCTGTGCCCAGGATGTATGAAGAGATGAAACAAGTAGAACAACATCTCTGGGCTCAGCAAAGAGTGGCCCTTATATGCGATGGCTGGACATCAAGAGCTACCGAGTTGTTTGTTATGATCAGGTCGCACCAAATCAATGACTGAAAACTGATTTCACATGATTGGCAGACAAGGGCAATGCATGAGAGCCATAGTGACAGTAACATCAAGGAGAAAATGTGTAGGAATGAGACATACAAAGCAAGGTCCCTGCCATAGTAACTGACAACACATCAAACTTGACCATCGCAGCGCAGCTGGCTGGTATGCTACATTTCAAATGTGTCCCGTACACCTTGAATTTGGCTTCACAGCACACACTGAAGCTACTATCAGTCACCCATTTACTGGGAAGAGTGAGAAAAATAACCAGCTTTTTCAGATGCAGTACCACAGCCAGCCATGTACTACATGAACAACTAAAACTGCTAAACCTGCCTTTGAACCTGAAACCTTTAAAACCTGCCAAATTGCTCATTGGGGTCGTTACCAGATGGAATAGTGCTCATGCAATGCTGCAGCGCTTCCTCGAACAGCAGCCAGCTATCCATGATGCCCTCCTCTCAGCTGAGGTGAGGAAGATGGAGAAGGAGATCTGAACCCTCGGTGAGTCAGAAGCCCCAGTCACACGGCCGTTTCAGTGCGGGAATCATGTGCGGGTTCTTCGCATCACCGTTCTTTGTCAAGGTAACAGAGGCAGAGAGAGGGTACAGTTTTGCTGCAGCTCTCTGCATCTGGAGGTAGCATCAGAGCCACACCAGAGGCGAGCCAGCGTCTGTGTTAATGGAAAAGGGGATGTTTTGGTCTGATGGTGTTCACTCTGACAACAAAATAGATTCTTCACTCATCAAATAAAAAAGAAATGTCCCACACCTCAACCCACAAACAAAGGTTACAGGACCAGACAACAGTAATGTAGTAACTGGTAGTGTCTTTGGCAACTTATGAGGAAAAAAACACTGTAGCTGAAGGGGAAGGTGGGAGGGTGAGAACTTAAAGGTAAACAAGTTAATCTCAGTTTGCATGAGAGCACAGTTCTCACCGAAGACAGGTTGCACCTACAGATCTTTGTAACTCCTCAAAATGTTGTGATAGCTTTCTGTCATAGAGCTGCTGGGCATTATGTCAGCGACTCACATCATCATTCTCTTGGGCCTGCTCCACATGAGACGGCTGCAGACATGGTTAATTCACCTGTACATCAAACCTGTGTGTCATGTGGAGACACATGATTTTCATCTCCTGTTTCAACAGATAGTAGTAAAACTTAGTTTTCTCCAGCTTGTGACCAACTTGTTCAACTTGAGATAGTACACCTATAATGCATGAAGCAATAAATTGTGAAAATACTGTACAGGAGGTAAAGGACTGTATTGAAATGGGTCGGATTTGGACCTAATTGCAAGACACACTGGGAAGAGTTTGTGAGTTTTATTTCAGGAGACCAGCAGGCAGGCAGGAAACACAGGAGATATACAGCTAGCAGGAAATCCAGTTGAGCGAGCAGAAACTCCGGAGCAGACCCGGTGACCAGGGAAGGAGAAACACTCAGAGTCTTAGGGGAAATGGAACCCACCAGAGTTATGGCTGGAGCTTCCTGTAGGTCAGCTGAGGTGGAAACAGGCAACTAGGAATCAGGCAGGACACAGACGAAACCTGTGGTCGGGAACAGAAGACGAAGATCTTTACCAGGGCAGAGATGAGACAGGGAGGTCAAGACAAAGCAGGTCGTCCTTGGTCGTCTGCGGATATCTCCTCCTCTTCATCCGAGGGATCAAGGGGAGGAGCAGGGGGAGTCACACACCAGGGATTACCCGGACCTGCCGAGGTTCTTGTAGGTTGTTCAGGGTGCTGCTGATGAAAATCCCTGATGACACAGGAACCCAGGCCCTTTCTTCAGGTCCATAACCCTCCCAGTCGACCAAGTATTGGGACCTGATCAGGCGACGAACGGAGTAGGTGAGTCCCCCATCGATGAATCCAGGGGGCGGTGGGGGAGGACCTGCAGGTACCAGGGGGCTCTTTCAGACCGGCTTGACCTTACAAACATGGAAAGTAGGCGGAAACTGCATAGACTGCCGGAGTTTGAGTCTCACCGCCACCAGATTGATGATCCTTTCGATAGCAAATGGACCTATGAACCTCGGTGCCAGCTTCTTGGATTCCAGGTTGACTCTTGGTGGCAAATCTCACCCGCTCATCGACCTCCCACAACAAGACGGCAACTCCGGGAATCGGGAGGATCAAGTCTGACCCGTTGGTGGTCTATTGCGGGAACCAGAACTGTAGGAGAGGGAGAAGTTGAATGGGGTAAAAAACAGGGACCACCGGGCCTGGCGAGAGTTCAGTCTTTTGGCAGTGTGGATATATTATAGGTTCTTGCGGTCTGTCCAAACCAGAAAAGGTTTGTTGGTCCACTCGAGCCAGTGACGCCACTCCTCCAAGACCAATTTGACGGCCAACAGTTCCCTGTTGTCAATATCATAATTCCTTTCTGCGGGGGACAGGCATCATGAGAAAAAGGTGCAGGGGTGGAGCTGCTGGTCAGTTGTCATCCTTTGTGATAGGACCGCCCCCACTCCCACATCAGAGGCATCCACCTCCACCACGAACTGATGATCAGGATCAGGAACTTGGAGGATGGGAGTGGAAGTGAACCGGGCCTTGAGAGTCAGCAAGGCCTTCTCTGTGGCCTGAGTCCAGAGCAAGGGAACTTTGGAGGAGATGGGAGCAGTTAGGGGAGCAGCTATGGAGATGTAGTTGGCGAATCCCAGGAACCTTTGTAGCTGCATCACCACATACTCCACCACATGTCCTAAGGGGCCACTCCTCCCCCTCCCGGTTTCGGACCAAGTGATAGGTGTTGCGGAGGTCGAGCTTTGTGAAGATAGTGGATCCCTGCAAAAGCTTGAAAGCAGAGGAGATGAGAGGAAGGGGGTAGCGGTTCTGAACAGTGATGTCGTTGAGTCCCCTTTAGTCAATGCAGGGCCTCAGAGTCTTATCTTTCTTCTCCATGAAGAAAAACCCTGCCCCTGCAGGAGAAGATGAATGGCGGATGATGCTGGCAGCCAAAGAGTCATTAATATAAGTCTCCATGGCCCCCCCTTCTGGAGCAGACAGGGAGTATAGGTGTTCCTTGGGAGGAGATTTACCGGGCTGCAGGTTGATGGCACAGTCATATGGGCGATGAGGAGGTAAGGCCAAAGCTCTAGCCTAACTGAAGACCTTCCGGAAATCGTGGTACACGGGAGGAACTGCTGTCACATCTGGAGTCGACTTGGGCCTGGACACGTGCAGAGGAGTGACAGCCTGCCGGAGGCAAACCTGGTGGCAGGAAGAGCTCCACCCAAGGATGGCTACTGTGGTCCAGTCCAGGTGGGGATTATGAAGCCGCAGCAAAGGATACCCCAGGATCACGTGAATATGTGGAGACTGCAGGATGTGGAACGGAACAGTCTGAGGAGTGACAGTCCCCAGAAGATGGCTGTCCGAGGCGTTGACTGCAATTGGATGGGAGAGAGGAACCTGACCCATCCCGAGCTGTAGGGCGAGTCCCTTGTCCATGATGCTGGCATCAGCCCCAGAGTACATGAAAGTGGTTAGGAAGTGGGAACCCCCCAGGAGAACAGGCTTGATGTGAGAAAGGGGCCTTTGGTTTGGAGAGGGTTGTGTGGAGGTATGGCTGCTCAGACAAAATGGCCGGCCTGGCCACAATACATGCAGAGATTTGGCTGTCTGTGATGCTCCCGCTCCTTCGGAGTGAGGCTGGTGCGACCCAGTTACAGAAGCTCGGGAGCCCTGCGGAGGAAGGGGAGCTGCCGGCAGTGGTGAATATCCGGGGACGACTTGGAGGTTGACGATCCACCAAATCCTGCCTCTTCTCCTATCTCCGATCTTGGAAACGAAGATCCACACGGATAGCTAGTCCGATCAGCCCGTCCAGCGTTGGAGGTATATCATGAGAGACCAGCTCATCCTTGATGTAATCTGCCAAGCCATCAAGAAAAGCATCGCAGACGGCTGAGGAAGTCCAGTTACCGGAGAGGGTGCTGGAACCAGTAGCGCTGCGGGTACCGGAGCAGTTAGCTAGGTTAGCGCCATTGTTAGCCGTTGCATTTGGATGGCTTATGTATCCAGCGTCTGTGCTTGGCGGTAAGCTGCTGCTTCATGCCGCTGAAGAGGCCCGCAAAGAGGTGTCTGCTGGGTCCTGTACTGTAACGGATCGGGTTTGGACCCAATTGCAAGGCACACTGGGAAGAGTTAGTAATGAGTATTATATACCGAGACCAGCAGGCAGGCAGGAAACTAAGGAGATATACGGCTAGCAGGAAATCCAGTTGAGCAAGCAGAAACTCCAGAGCAGACCCGGTGACCGGGGACAGAGAAACACTTCTTTTGTGAAATGGAACCCACCAGAGTTATGGCTGGAGGATCCTGTAGCTCAGCCAAGGCAGAAACAGGCAACCAGGAATCAGGCAGGACACAGACGAAACTTGAGATCGGGAACTGAAGGCGAAGATCTTTACCAGGGCAGAGACAAGACGGGGAAGTCAGGACAAAACAGGGTCCAAGTCGGGAAATCCATCTCAGGAAAAACGCTGGAAAGTCTGTCTGAAGGCAAAGAACAATCTGGCAATGTGTGAGTGAGCCAAAGGAGCCTTTATATTGTCTGATTGCAGATAAGCTGTAGCTGAGAGTCCAGGTGAGGTGAGTCAGGCAACCAGGTGGGTGTGGCTGGCCGGCAGGTAGGAGCAGAGGTGAGGTGAGTGGAAAAATACTGGAAGTGCAGACTGTGACATGTATAGCATGAAAGTAGGGTCACAGTCACACTGAGGTTTCAGGAAAGACAACAGGGTAGGATCCCAAGGAAATTGAATCGAATGCAATTGGATTTGGTTTTTGTCTTGAAGACGTTTCACCTCTCATCCAAGAGGCTTCATCAGTTCCTGCTCCCTTGACTAGGCTGGGACTACCTACAGGGTAGGAGTTTGATTTACACTTCAGGCTTCAGGTTACAGCATGGCTGGCAGAATCCAAGACATTAACTCTTGCAATTAATGTGCCTTGTCAACTTCACAGCATTGACTTAAAGGAACATTTCTAAGTGTGGTCTTCAAGAAACAAGAATATAAACTTACTGTTGTACAGTACAGTATATATGAACTATAGTTTGCAAGTATTCAAACTGCCTACTTTCTGCCATACAACTATACACTGTACATGCCTGGATGAATACATGCATACTCTTACACCCCTAAAAGAGAGTTATTACCCATAGAGTCCAGTAGAGGACTCATCCTTTTCTTAAAGAACTATGGTTATCTTGTAACCTTTGTTTCAGACTGCTAAGACCAACTCATATTGCAAATACAAGCTCAAAAATCAATTTGTAGCAGTATCACCTCACCTCTTTCACTTTAAATTTACATTTTAATCAAATCAAGTGGGAAATTTGATTTGGGAACCCTCTTTGATTAAAACCCAATTGGCTAATTGGCTATTCAGTGCTGGTTCAAGGAATCCCAGTTGTTTGTGGTCCTTTTGTTCACCTACAATCAGGCTGACACATTTGAACTTGGTGGTGAATCAGAAAACAAACAAAATATAAGACTTGAGACTGATACACTTAATCTGTTATCTGTCTTCAGTCCAGAATGAAACTCCAGTGATGCTGAGATAAATAAAATCAGTCCAACCTGCTGCAGCATCCAATCAACAAATGATATCCACCAAGGAGGCCTGTGGGCCAGTCAAAGACTTCCATTAAAGGCTGCTTTCATGTGTCCTCGCATATCGCTCCTAAGAGATCACTCCTTGGTCCACAGACAGGGGAGGTCTTCAACACGTTTGTGTACACCAATGCTGAGGATGAAGACAGGTTTGGTTGTGCAGAAGTTTATGAATACTGTTCACCGAAGAAAAATTAAATGTTTGAACATTACGTGTTTAGCTCATGCATGCAACAGCCTGCTGAGAGCTTTGATGCTTTTTTGACAGACTTGAAACTGAAAGCTAGAACATGCAAATTTGCAAATGCTGCAAGATTCGATGATCTGTGACCAGATTGTATTTGGAATTAAAGACAAAAAAGTGAGGGAGAGATTGCTACGAGAATTAGCCCTGCAGCATGCTAAAACATTCAGTGAAACTGTGAGGAACACAGACAAAGATGGTGCAGCAGTCGCCACAGTGTCGAGCCATATGCAGAAACCAATAGCTGTGCAGGCGTGTAAAAGGTGTAAAAGATGTGGCACAAGACATGCACCAAAACAATGTGTGGATGATATATATGCATGTATGATAATGCCTGCAACAAGTGTAAAAGACAGAATCACTATGCAGAGTAAAAACTGTGAAAAAACTCCAAAGGGAAACAAAGGCGAGGTGAATATGTATGTGTTAACTGTGATAGAAACTGCTTTATGTGATACATTTTTCAAAGGCATGGTGACACAGGAAGAAATCCAGGCTTACAGAGATTGAACTGTCAAGTGTGAACAGGGCAGTAGACAGGGCCATTGCATGTGAACGGTGCCGTCATCACTTTCAAACTGGACACAGGAGCAAAGGCTAATTTGAGAATGTGAATATGAAATGTGAATAAGATTGACATTGAGGTCTTGAAGGTAAAGCTGCACATTCATCCAAATCATAAGCCACTCAAAGCCTGCAATGGAAAGCCCATTTGCACTTAAGGCAAATTCAGAGTTAAAGTAAGGGTTAAAGAAAAATAGCCTCATCTTTGTAGTAGTTCCAGAGAGATGAGAGTCACTGCTAGGAGACAAAGCATGTAAAAGGCTAGGCCTAGTGAAGGGGGTGTACCACATCAATGATAATGCACCTACGAGCATATAGGATTTGGCATTCTACCATTCACATACGAGGGTCAGCTAAAAGAGGATGCACAGCCTGCCGTTCATGTTCCCAGGCAGGTTCCAGCACCACTACGAGACAAGCTGAAGCAGGAACTTGACTGAATGATGTCACTCTGAATAATGAAGAAAGTGGAGGAGCCCACGGATTGGATGAACTCAATGGTATGTGTTAGGAAACAGACTGGTGACCTTTGTGTGTGCAGAGTTCCAAAACACCTTAATGCCAACATCAATAGAGAGCATTACCAGATTCCAACTAGGGATGACATAATAAGTGAAATGGCTGATACAAGGTTCTTCAGTAAATTGGATGCATCTCAGGGATTTTGGCAGATTAAGCTACATGAAGATAACAGAAAATACTGTACATTCAATACATCATTGGCCAGCACTCCTTCCAGAAAAGGAGAATTTCCTATAGTCCTAGAGTCCTGCTACATCTGTTTTAGACAATGGAGTGTTGATGAATTGAGGAGTCTCATAGCCTGAGGAATGAAGCTGCTCTGTAGTCTGGTGGTATGGCAGCAGATACTTATGTATCTTTTGCAAGATGGCAGTGAACAGACTGTAGCTGGGGTGGGTGTTGTCTATTAACATACTTTGTGCAGATATCTCACTATCTTCACATCAGAGAAGGCACTGAAGGGGCACAGGTGTACTTGGGTGACATTGTGTTATAGGGCTGCATGCTGCAGCAGCCCAATGAGAGCCTCATCAAAGTTGCACTGCATTCATTAGTATGGCCTGAAGTTTAACAGAGCATTGTCAGTTTGGTTTGAAGGTGTTGAGCTGGATTAGGACAAGGTGAAAGCAATATTGGAGATGCCTCGAAGGTTAAACAGGTGTGTTGAGGTTGCTGTGAATGATTAATTTAATTGGCAAATTCATGCTGAACCTATTTTCAGAAACAGTCAACCTGAGTTAGTTATTACATGACGGATGTGAGTGCAGGTGTCAAGAAGACATTCAAGAATGGTGGAGGCTGAAAACTACGGTCGCTAGAGAGCCAGTGCAGCCATAATTTTACTCAACCAAAAAGACTGGCTGTTATAGGTATATTCACCCTTTACATCTGGTGTTCTGAGGACGGCTTCAGATATTATTGTCCCAACATGGAAACCCATACATCCATTCATACATAAATCTATCCATCCATCTATCCATCTATCCATTTATCTATCCATACTACATCCATACATCGATCAATACTACTATCAATATCGGCTGATATGAAACTTCACTCTCGTGATAGACTTTTGAGCCATATCATCCAGACCTAATATATATATTTGCAGACTTCACCTCAGGGAAACATTCTGGTCCAGTGGAAAAAAGCCTTTCTGGGAGAATCATGACCAGATGCTACAGCTTTTTTCAATTTGTTTTGAAGACTTTTCCCTCGTGTTTCCTCTCTATAACACCAGCCTCTCTTTCTGGCCAGAGCCTTTTGATATACGAGAAAGACAGGGTGGAGCTAGGTGAATTTCATAATTAAGTTTATGGCGGTCGTTATTTTTCCCATGTGTAAATGAAGTGGATTGGAAGCGCCTACTTTGGGGCTGCTTTATATCTGCAGACATCCTCTCAGAGAGATACTAGCAACACTTTGGCAACGCTTCATTTGAGTGTCTCTCAAATTCTGCATTGTCATGGTGTCCTCTCCTCAGCAAGGATTTCTCTGGGAGAAGTGTAATTCTACACGCTTACAGCAGTTTCAGCTGAACTTTTTTTTTCCCTTTGAGCAAATCCCTTTGCATACTTGAAAAGTTAAACAAGAAAATGTATTTGAATTTGGCCAAGGAGGTTACTTTTTCGGCTGCCTCAAAATCCCCAGGGGCCGAGCCAACCATCTTGATTATAAACTTGCACACCACAACTGACTGTGTATGACCTGTGTATAACCTAAAGAACTAGCCTCTATTTCGTGTCTCTGCTAGATGATTAACAGAGTGTTTTTCTGCAACTTCAAGGTCTATTTGAATAATCAAGGTATCATAATAAAGGGAACACTTGAAAGATTTGTTCAGATGTGTAAGTATAAGTATATTTGTCACTGGTTCCAAATAAATAAAGTCAGGACTTGGCATAAATGAAAGGGAAAAAAATCTTAGAATGAATATCCCTGAGGAATGATGCAGCTGCAGCTCAAAATCTCTAGCAAACCATGGCAAAACATCTGAACATTACCCCTGACAAGCTTAATGCTAATAAAGTGAATCAGGACAAATTTAGAGAGGTTTTAGTACAGAGCACTCAGGCAGAATCTCCAAATGTGCCATTACATAAACTGTTCACCAAGACTCGTACCGCAACAGGGGTGACTAGAACTCAGTGTGTTACCACACACAAATGTTACCATCAAGGGAGAGGGTGGTTATGTGACAGTGACACTATATGCTGCTTTCATCACACAGCCAAGAAACAGTTTGTTTCTCTTATTGAGAAATTGATAATATATAGGGTATTTGGGGTCAGGGGTATAAATACAACTGAATCTACTACTGAGCCTGTTCTGGTGCTATTTTCTGTAATTTCACACTTCAGTTAATCCCATCTCACTGACCAGAATGCCAGGGTTTCTATTGATATTTTAAGTGGAATTTTTCTATCTCACTGTTAATTTACATATCAACAGCACTGTTCTATAAGAACAAAATGAGCTGTGATGCTAAAGTCCAGTAATAATAAACCAGTCCTCTTTGGTCTCATGGAAAAAATACAGTCCCAAATTAATAAAAAGATTAATAAATTGTGTTTCAAAGGGTTAACAGTGACATGTTTTCTGTTTTCATGGTACAGAGGCTGTTATGCACTTAATTTCACTGTATCTGTTATAATGACACTAAAATATATTCTAGTGTGGTCATGTTGTAGATGTATACCATAGTCTGTTGAAACTCCCATTTGTTACTGGGTATTTCAAACAGTTCATGTAAGAGTACTGAGGAAATAGATTTTAATTAAATGGAAGTAGGACAATGATTTCTGTTTGACTGTTTCAAAATAACACCTTGAATATTCACAGCTCCTTACTTTTCCACCAGAACATGTGTAGAACTGTATGTTTTTCCTTAGAAGAGATTAAGTATTCTGACTGAATGGTGCATGTTGACACAAAAAGGAATTCTATTGGATTGGTGAAGCTGAGTTTAAAGTAAGGTACAGCCAGATGAAACACCCACAGGCATTATTCCCCAGTGATTTCACTGTTTCAGGTTGGTCAGTGACCTACATGTTCACTAGGTGGTGCTCTTAATTCAGGAAACCACAGGACTGACCAGGTCACTGCAAGTTAATGCTGTCACCATATGTAAAAAAAACAAAAACAACCTATAAGGTTTCTTTGGTACCGTATCAGTCCAACAAGGAATTTTACCTGCCATTTTAAGTCGCCTTGACTTCTTGGTGAGTGTAGCTGAGTGTGAGACTTAAAGGTTGAACAGGCTGCAGGTTTACAATGAGAGCCAGAGGTCAGGCACCAGGGGCCTCATTTATGACATAGCAGATGCACAGAAGAAGGTGTAAACCACTTTCTAAGCAAACTTTGTGATTTATAAAAAGCAAACTAGAATGTGCATTCTTCCTTTTAACTCTATGTGCAGCATATTAACAGGAGAAATGAGAAACTGCGACTCCAATGGCAGAAGGATAAAACTGATAATGTTATAATGTAAGATAAATAGAATCTCTAACCTATTATACACTGCCTATAAAAAGTATTCACCCCCCTTGGCTTTTTACCTATTTTGTTACATTAGAGCCTTTAGTTCAATGTTTTTTTTAATCTGAATTTTATGTGATGGATCAGAACACAACAGTCTAAGTTGGTGAAGTGAAATGAGAAAAATATATACATAAAACTATTTTTTAGAAATAAAAAAATTAAAATTGGCACGTGCATATGTATTCACCCCCTTTGTTATGAAGCCCATAAAAAGCTCTGGTGCAACCGATTACCTTCAGAAGTCACATAATTAGTGAAATGATGTCCACCTGTATGCAATCTGTGTCACATGATCTGTCAGTACATATACACAGCTTTTTTGAAAGGCCCCAGAGGCTGCAACACCTAAGCAAGAGGCACCACTAACCAAACACTGCCATGAAAACCAAGGAACTCTTCAAACAAGTAAGGGACAATGTTGTTGATAAGTACAAGTCAGGGTTAGGTTATAAAAAATATCCAAATCTTTGATGATCCCCAGGAGCACCATCAAATCTATCATAACCAAATGGTAAGAACATGGCACAACAGCAAACCTGCCAAGAGACGGCCGCCCACCAAAATTCACGGACCAGGCAAGGAGGGCATTAATCAGAGAGGCAGCACAGAGACCTAAGGTAACCCTGGAGGAGCTGCAAAGTTCCACAGCAGAGACTGGAGTATCTGTACATAGGACGACAATAAGCCGTACGCTCCATAGAGTTGGGCTTTATGGCAGAGTGGCCAGAAGAAAGCCATTACTTTCAGCAAAAAACAGTATGGCACGTTCTGAGTTTGTGAAAAGGCATGTGGGAGACTCCCAAAATGTATGGAGGAAGGTGCTCTGGTCTGATGAGACTAAAATTTAACTTTTCAGCCATCAAAGAAAACACTATGTCTGGTGCAAACCCAACACATCACCTCACCAAAGAACACCATCCCCACAGTGAAACATGGTGGTGGCAGCATCATGCTGATGGGATGTTTTTCAGCAGCAGGGACTGGGAAACTGGTCAGAGTTGAGGAAGAGATGGATGGTGCTAAATACAGGGATATTCTTGAGCAAAACCTGTACCACTCTGTGCATGATTTGAGGCTAGGACGGAGGTTCACCTTCCAGCAGGACAATGACCCCAAACACACCGCTAAAGCAACACTTGAGTGGTTTAAGGGGAAACATGTAAATGTGTTGGAATGGCCTAGTCAAAGCCCAGACCTCAATCCAATAGAAAATCTGTGGTCAGACTTAACGATTGCTGTTCACAAGCGCAAACATCCAACTTGAAGGAGCTGGAGCAGTTTTGCGAGGAGGAATGGGCAAAAATCCCAGTGGTAAGATGTGGCAAGCTCATAGAGACTTATCCAAAGCGACTTGGAGCTGTGATTGCCGCAAAAGGTGGCTCTACAAAATATTGACTTTAGGGGGGTGAATAGTTATGCACATTGACTTTTTCTGTTATTTTGTCCTATTTGTTGTTTGCTTCATAATAATAATAAAAAAAACATCTTCAAAGTTGTGGGCATGTTCTGTAAATTAAATGATCCATGTTAATTCCAGGTTGTAAGGCAACAAAACTTAAAAAATGCCAAGGGGGTGAATACTTTTTATAGGCAGTGTATATGCGGTGTTAATTTGCAAAATTAATGAAACCCATTCTTAAAATGAATAAACGAACACCTGTTTGATACTCCTTGGAAAACACACACACAGGCACACACATACACACACATACACACACATACACACACACACACAAAAAATGTGTTTTCAGAGAATAAATACAAAATACTAACTAAATCCCTAAAAATGTTTTGTAATAATTAATCAATACCTTCATGGTATGTAAGTCGCAGAAAATTACAAATTAAGTTTAAACTGACGTCAAATTCCATTCCTCAGCCCGAAAGATACAAGTTCATAGGGGAATAGAAATTACATAGGCTGTCTGAGTCATCCGGTGCATCTTTCACATCTGTGTCCCTCTCCACCCCTCCTCCATTTAGGAGGGATTCCCTGCTAATTCCTGCCAGTTTCTCATCAAGAGGGCTGAGCTGCATGTCCTTGTTCCCATGCACCTTGGCTTTGCACTTTTGGCATTCGCACTGTGTTATAAATCAGGATATTTTTGTGTGTAAGCACTTTCTGTGTTTCGTGAGAACACCACCTCTGAATGGGAATCCTATACACATTTTTATAAATGACGCCCTGCATCTGAATTCAAGCAGCTGCTTTGTCATGAGTGTGTGGGGAGGGTTCATGTTAGACTAAACCATCTGAACATCTGACTGTTCTATATACTGAAGAGGAAATACAAATGAAAAAGGCTGATGCATTTTTTTCCCTTTTATGAATTACTTACAGTTTTACAACACATTACATGGAACATGCATGAGCAGAACGTGTACTTTTGCTGAATAAAGTCAGTGCCCCTATACAATTGCTTGTTCAAATCTTTTGCAGCAGGGCTGTTAAAACCTAAACTAACACACAAAGGCACAGAAGTTAGAAGTAAAAATAGAGAAAGAAAGCTAAGCCAAATTCCTTTATGTACATAAGAACTTTTATTTAACAAAAACAGATACATGTAGTTTACCCTATTCTCAACACACACCCCATTGCTGCACCAATATTTTACTATTCCAAAGCTATTCCAAGTGCATGGTTCCATATTGGTATATTTACAGTATCTGTTTATGGTCTGACCCTGGTATGTTTACTAGACCTCATTGGCTGACTGGATCAGAGGGTTTCCAGTCAACACATTGGCCATCACCTGCTCAGTGTAAAAGGTTATCAGCTGCACATCTTGGACGTCATGCTTAATGACAGCTAACACAAAAAAGGCCCTGTCATCCAGAGGCTCTCCTCCATTTTGTCTGGTCTGGACCTGTAAGCTTGGCTCCTTAGAGAGCCAGTAAAATTTGACTAAAGACACTGATTAGTGTGTGGTTAACTTTGTGTGACACCCAAGCTTTACACAAGGCTCCAGATCTTATACCTCCTCTGCTGTTCTCTCAGCCACACGATTGTTCTGGGAGGTTCAGGGAGCCTGTAGGAAATGACAGTAAATCAGTCAGGACACTGTGTGTGTGGGTGTGTGTGTGTGTGTGTGTGTGTGTGTGTGTGTGTGTGTGTGTGTGTGTGTGTGAGAGAGAGACTGTATGAAACTTCAAAGCCTTTGAAATTTCGTGTGAGAGGCCGTTGTAGCTGATATAGAACGAGGCTTAGTCCTCTCTATTCTGTCTTCCTTTACTCCACATGGCTGACGTGTCCATATGTGCTGGTTTGATCTACAGCGGGGTATTGTGTGAGGGGAGATTAATCACAATGTGGACACTCTCATGGATGGGGTTTAGGAGGTCGACCCCACAGCAGGACAGCAAAGAGGAGCGATGAAGCTGGAGAGGACATGAATGGCTCTGTGAGAGGGAAAGAATGAAGGCATGGTATACTCTCACTAACTGTACCTTACAGCCTGTGAGTCCTGCATCAGATAGAGAATTATTGTTGAACAAACCAAACTGAAACTGATTTGAGGTGCTGGGAGCCATTTTGGCCACACATGCTCTTGAGCTAAACCCAGCAGGAACGTTGATTCTCGTATAAACCTTTATCTCTGTAAATGTGATAGAAAATGTATATTGTCAGCACCACTTTTTCTGTTGTAATCTTTCCAACAATACTTTCATCATTAACTAACCAAACAGTACAAACTATTTTACAGTGGCACCACTCTTGTCTTTCTAAAAGGCGGATGTCCAAAATGACCCAGATACAGTTTTTAAAATTAACTGGAAGAACCTATATTTTGAATTTTGCCAAACTGAGTTGCTTAAACTGGCAATAGATAAGTTAATATTCTAAAGTGAATATTTATCATGCGGTGTGATGGCTGTGGAAAAACTGCACCATCCACGTATAGAGTGGTTCACTGGTTCATTGGTTTGACTGTGCTATTCAGTCTGCCCATTGGGCTGGATTCTTTGCAGAAAATAAAGGTTGAATTATCACAAAGGAATCGCATCTGCCATTGCACAACAAAACAGGAAGAAAACTGTGGAAACTCTACACTGCAAAAGAAAAAGAACACAGCTGATGGAGACGAAGAATTCATGAATCTATTTCACTTTAAAGCAACATTACATAACTTTTTATAACCTTAAAATAACAACAACAACAACAACAACAACAACAATAATAATAATAATAATAATAATAATAACAATAATAATAATAATCAATAATAATAATAATTCTATACCTGAAAATCATTGTAATGATACAGTTTCTTGTAATAGGATGAATGGTGTCTCTGTCACAGCCACAGTTATGTTTGTAGTTAGCATCTACTTTATGTCTGACAAATTGTTACGGACCTGGGAGTTTTAAAACAGTGGTGTTGCAACCCAGAAACTGTGTGTTGGGGTTTTTGTGATTGCAAAAAAATGCCAATTTTGACATAATGTCACTTTAAAGAGCGGCTGCAAATAATTATCTTTCAAAATACATTTATCATTCAAATACAGAATCATGTTAAAACATTGTGACATCAGAAGAGTTGTTGAGGTCAAAGCTGTTATAGTGATGACTTGCAGATAATACAATACAAGTAACATCTGCTAAAGATCACAGTATCACATTGTGTTTTGAGTTAGGAATACAAAAGGAGGTGTCGACATTTTAGTGATGTTGGTTCAAGAAATTGCTTAAGATTTACTGAAACTTGCGCCTGTTGGAAAAAGAGACAATAGAGAGGTTGGAGAGTACATCAATAGATGAAGTGAGAGAGGATGAAAAAAATAATCTGAGAGGGCCTCTGCCTCAACAAATCTCATGCAACGTCTAGCACGCCTCGCCATCAGTGTGCCATGTGTGCCTCCCTGCCTGCACACCACTGCTGCACAAAGAGACATCAAAGACCCTGCACACACCCTGCTCTCAGTGCGTGTGTGAGCTCATGTCAAGCCTTCGTGTCTGCAGGGCTCCCAGACAGCTGTGGAAGAAAACCAGCCTGGAACAAGTGTGGCTGCTGGGGCCTCACCTCACTGCAGCCTCCACGTGTAAAGGTCAACGGATATGGTTGGGCAATGGGTAACTTAGAGGATGTGTCATTTATTGTGTCAACAGGAAACCAACAGGACAGGGAGTCAGCCCGCACCCTCCGCTCAACTTCTGCTGGACTACTCACCATACCAACACCACGCCTCAGTACCATGGGTGCCTGAGCCTTCAGCTGCTTGGCACCCAGACTATGGAACTCCCTCCCCCCACACATAAGACAGTCAGACTCCATCACAACATTCAAATCCAAACTCAAAACCCACCTGTTCAAAATGGCATACTCACTCTGACTGGTCACTGTGCACTACACCTGTCTTTTCTTTTCTATGTTAATGTTTGGTTTTTAATAATGTGATGTGATGTTGTTATTTTATGCTCTTATTCTATGTAAGGTGACCTTGGGTGCCTTGAAAGGCGCCAGCAAATACAATTTATTATTATTATTATTATTATTATTATTATTATTATTATTTAAACCTCCACTGGACAGCATGTTCAGGTACAAATCTAGCTGTGTCCAAGTGACACTGTGACACAGACTCTGATGATGTGTTCACACTGACCACAGAGCTAAGTTTGGTCTTGTGGTACAGTACAATACAGTTTGGTTGCAGGATCATTTGTGTTTATTTGGGTTACATGCAGGAGTGTTTATTCACCCCAAACTGCCAGAATACATTAGCCGTGAGCTCGCAAACAATGGCACGCATCAAGGGTGTGTCTGTGTGTTTGAAGTCATTTGAGCTTCTTAATGAACTCAGTACTCACCAGAGACTCTGGTTCTCTCTATTTTTTACCCTCTCATCTCTACGTTCATAACATAAAGTACATTGGCCTTCCAGCTCTAGTCACTAACCTAAGCAAACGTCGGCACGTACCAAGGGTGTGTGTGTGTGTGTGTGTGTGTGTGTTTGTTTAAATTCAGGTCAACTCTTGTGAATTCAGCACGCACCAGACTCTGATTCTCTCTCTTCTTTTCCCCCTCTCCTCTCTGTGATGTTTGTTATGATGAATCCACTTTATAATTCCACAAGTTTGAAAAGAAATCGGAGCTCTCCTCCTGCCAGTCCACAGCTCCTGATCAGAGCAGAATCCGACGTGTCTCTGGGTGTTCATTCTCTAAGACGTTCTGGCTCCACATCCGAACCTCTCCTTGAGAGCTGGCTGGCTACAGCTGCCCCTCCCTCCGTTTGGCCCATTCCACCATCCAACATTAAATTCCCAGAGTATTCCCCCAAATACAGCATGGAACATAATTATGTATAGTTTTGGGAAACCTCAGTTAATGAAGAGAGTAGGCAACCATGCCAGCACCTCTGTCTGGCAGTACTTAGGCACAGAAGATTAGCTAAATTCCAATGTCACCATAGTGACAGAAGAATGACATTGTACAAATGCTGATCATGTTTACCATGGTCATCATCCTTGCATTTTGGCATCCTACCATTCACTAAATACCACTGAATACATACCATAGATGAGGCTGATGGGTTCGTCATTTGTTAAGCAGGTATTTTTAAATAGCTCATAAACTACATTTCTATGGTGATTGGTGAGGATTATTAAAGTTATTACAGTTCCACTTGAGAAGAACATGAACGCCTGTTGGATATTCAATGTCAACCTAGATAAAAAGTCATTTGTTTGGCATTTTTTCCACCCTTTATCTTAAAGACTGTTTTCTAGTTGTTGTGCCTCTTACATTGAACAGGACTGTGATTTTCACATTTCCCGGCATGTAAAAGGACTCAAAGATATCTCTCCCATTGTCCACATCATCAATGACGCATGTTTCTGTGCTTGTTTTCAGAAAAGTCGGTTGCACATTAAGTGAAGCACTAACTAATTAAAAACAGGATCAGAGAAAATGAAATTGTGCGTGGTTACCCAAATGAAAGCTGTGATGAAACAGTGACGAACAAGGACTCTCAGCTCATTGACTCCTCAGCTGCCCCAAGTCTTAACCCTAGCCCCGTCACCAATCTTATCCCCATGCCCCAATCCAAATTCCCAGCATCTGGACCTCATTATAATATCTTACAGAGAGGAGAGGGAGCAGCGGGAAACATACGCTGAAATAAAAACTGCTTGTCCAGTGCCAAAAGAGACATCCAGGTTGTAAGGTCTAAAAAGGCATTCAACGCAGGATTTCCTGATTTGTTTTTGGTAAACATATTATTCAAAGTTGGCCCCTCCAATCTGGCTCAGTGGTCTAGACAGAGAGAGAGAGGAGCATTTGACGAGTGAGGTAGTGAGTAAATGAAGAGAGGACGAGTGTGACGGAGAACAAAGCAGTGAAGCAGAAAATGTAAAGGTAATTTTCTGATTGTCTCACAGGAGATCTGTTCTAAAGCACCAATAAACACACCCACACCTCCAGACAACCCTCCATGTTTCTGAGTTACTGCAGCCGAAGTGCAGGCTTCATCTTGTCTGCGGCGAGCCTCTCTGCCCTGCCTGTGTGTAGACCTGTCTTACCCTTGGTCAAACAGACAAACAGACCTGCAGCTATTTACATGTCCATAACAGACCAAGAGCAGAAGAGAAAGATGGGGAGGGCGATGTAACCGACTCGTCATGGTTTTATAAGGTCCTGACCTCACACTGTTATTGGCTGGGAATACAAGTCACTGCATAAAGGTTAACGCCTAGAGATGTCCACAACACAGCAAAATACTAAGAAAATAAAAAAAAAACAGACAGACTCTCTCTTTAATGGGTCAGAAGTGTTTGTTTTTTTTTGTCCATACATTGTTTTGTTTTTTAGTAAAATCATGAATAATATGCCTTAAAGCCATTATAAAAACATAATGTAGCTGCAATTGAAAAAGCTGCCTCAACCCTACTAACTGATGCCTAGATGATCTGTCCTATTTGCTGTACACTAATGACCAGGGCCCTCATTTACCAACATCGTGTAGACAATGCTGTAATTTCAAAACGTCCTTTTCCTGATCTATTTCGTACCTCACGATTAAACGTGCAGGTGGTCTAAAACCCCAGGGTGGCCAGGAGTTGGATGTGCTGTCATGTGTTTACTTTCTCACTCAACATCATTCCAAAATCATAGCATAAATCTAGCAATATCTGTTTTGAGAAGCGGTACTGAAGCAGAAGCCACTCTGTCCTCTCAACGAAACAGATCAGTGTGCTCTCTGTAAACATGCTCCCCATGATTTAAAAATCTTCCACCAATGCAAGATGAACCATGTCAAGTACAAATTGACAAATTCCATAATTTGCGTGGTAATGAATGAACACACCCTTTACCCACACATGTGTGTGAATGCACTGTTGATAAATGAGGGTCTAGGATTTTAACATCAACCTTTTCACCTACCTTAATGCATTCTTGGCATGAACAAAGATTACATTAGCAAGTGTGTGAAATGGGCTCACATTTTGAAAATCAATGCAACCCAATGTATTAGTTTTGGCCTGTTCATATTAGAGCTGTGTCAAGCTGGGACACTGGCATCAGACTGCTGTCTAACGGGCATGAGCTGATGTTTAGTCTGGGAACATCTGTACAACAGGTTGCCTGCCATGTGGGCTGCCTCAACTGAGACAGAAATTACGAGAAATCAAGCCACAAGATATAAACTCTGCTGGAGAAGGAAGAATGAAATATTGCAATGTAGACATCAATGTGTGAAAATTAGAGAACCTCCAGAGGCTAAGGGGTTGACAATTATACCTTTAAATGGCTTTCAAGAGATTAATCCCAAAACCATTTTCCATGAATATGTTTTTGGAGAATTTTATTTGACCAAAACTGTGCTTGTTGTTTTGCACTTTTATATTCAAATCCTCAGAGGGTTGTTAACATGAACATGACAAACTACCAGTGCTAAATGGTGCAGACAATGTTGAAAACAGTGAAATAAAGACAAAAATAAAGGTCTAAAGAAATGCTGGTGGTGATAGAGACAAAAATCTTTACAATCCATAATACACAAGCACTACCAATAGTGGGGTTAAAAATGTAAATATATTTGGCACTAAAGGGGAAAGGGGGGGGGGTCATGAAAACTAAAGGGTCCTTCCCATGACTGTAAATCTGCACAATAAATGTCATGGCAAACTATTAGGTTTTGAAATGCATTGTGTGCAAAGTTGACAAGATGGCCTGAATCTGGTGGAGAAAGTTCATTAAGTGTCCCAAATGTACAGCTTTCCTCCACTGAGGAGCAATTATGTTCTCAGTCAATCTCATGGCAATCAGCACATTAAATTTTGATATTTCCTTTGTAAATGTCAACACATCAAAACTGATGGGTAGAGCCACCTTGCATGGCAGCCACTGCCATCAGTGAATGAATGAAGTGTATGAATGTATGTATGAATTACTGTAAGTTGCTTTGGACAAGAAGCGTCTGCCCTAAATGTAAATGATGTTGAAGCTCTGCAAAAGGTCAGGGAATCACGAGATTTACATTTCACCTTCTGTGGACCATAACTACAGAAAAGTCATGGAAATCCAGCAATTTGACCAAATTTCTGGCAGAGATGAAATTTGGTTCTGATGGAGCTGACAAAGAAAACAATCAGCTGGTAACTAGGTGTCAAACTCAATCACTGAAGGGTATGTCTTAAAAAAAAATGCTATGCAGGGTCAAGTTGAAGTCTGAACAGATGAGTCTTGATTCTTTTGCGGAAGATGGAGAGTGATTTTGCTGTCCTGACATTGGTCGGGAGTTCATTCCACCGCTGAGGATCCAAAACAGAGAAGAGCCGCGACTTCGCCGAGCAGGCTTTGTTTGCTCTCAGCAATGGCGGTACCAGCTGATGTAGTGTGAGCACACCCCACCTCCGTAACCTCCACTGGCTTCCTGTTGCAGCCCGCATCCGATTCAAGACGGGTGCAGTTCCGTTGATGGCCTTGAAGGCCAGCACCATCGTCTTGAATCGGATGCGGGCTGCAACAGGAAGCCAGTGGAGGTTACGGAGGTGGGGTGTCACATGGGAGAATTTGGGTAGATTGAAAATGAGGCGCGCTGCAGCATTCTGGATAGGCTGCAACAGTTTAGTCGCAGAGGCTGGGAGTCCAGCTGAGAGGGAGTTGCAGTAGTCCAGGCGGGAGATGACCAGCACTTGGACCAGGAGTTGCGTCGTGTCCTTTGTGAGGAAAGACTGGATCCTGCGGATGTTGTAGAGGGCAAATCTGCAGGATCGGGCCACAGCAGTGATGTTGGGGGCGCAGGACAGTCTGTCGTCGAGGATTAAGCCCAGGTTCCTCACGGTCGCCAAAGGCAATAACGTGACATCCTCGACAGTGACTGACAAGTCCATGTGAGGGCAGTCTTTCCCCGGGATGAAGTTAGTATGACTGAACTCCTAGTCATACTAAGGTTGAGTTTGAGGTGATGCGCAACTGTCCAAGCGGAGATGTCTGCCAAACATTCTGAAATGCACATGGCAATGTGAGTGTTGGACGAGGATGGGGGAAAAGAGAGGAACAGTTGGGTGTCTTCTGCATAACAGTGGTGAGAGAATCCATGTGATGTGATTGCAGAGCCTAGTGATCTAGTGTATAGTGAAAACGGAAGCAGTCCTAATACTGAGCCTTGAGGGACACCAGTTTTCAGAAAGCATTGTTTGGACAAGGAGCCGTTCCATGTGACCTGATCGTGCCGGTTGGGAGGTGAGGGGACAGAGAGCATCTAAAGAGGAGGAGAGGGAGGATAGCAGAGTGGAGGAGGCTTTCTTGGTAGACATTAGAGGGAATTGGTCAGTGGATGGTAGTGAGGAAAGAACAATAAAGGAGAGAGAGGGATTTCAGATTGCGGCGGGTGGTGACCGTGTGAGGTGTAGGGGTGAGGGAGGTGGTCAATTTTAAACAATCTTAAAAAATAAAAATGTATTTGTGGCATGGGCATAGCCAGAACTTTCCAAATGGGGTTACCAGGTAAGACACAGTGATTATAATGATGTGGCAAAAAACCCCACTTGAAAAAAATTAAAATATAATTAATTACCCCTGTGGAATCCCCTCACACACCTAAGATGTCCAAAGGTACACATCTCTTCAGATGTTACTCTTTCTTTAAGATGCCATCTGTCATGCACTGACCGTGAGACTCACACAACTGACCTTTTTCACATGCGTGCGGTGAGACACAAATGATCCACAAGATGTATTCCTTTGCATGCTCTGAGAAATCTCATGCGACCCTCCTTCACACACTGTGCAGGAGGGAGAGGAAGTTACTATGGTTACAGGCACGCTCAGTGTCTCTGTTGCTCTGAAACCCTGTCATGATTCCCAATAATTGGTTGGTATGCCTAAACAGTATATCATGAATATAAATGTACCTCAATGTTAAACTAAAAAGTAATACAATTTAAACATTTGAAACATTACATAAGGTTACATACATGCTGTCACGCTGCAGCAACCTATCTCATTATAAATAAGAGGAAGCCTCAAAGCTACCATCATGAAATAATCTCAAAGGCTTTCTCCGTAAAGGACAAGGTCTGAACATTAGGCTTTTTTCCAGAGCTCAAATCACACAGTTTGTGTGTTTAGTTCACAGAGGTGCACATACATGCAGCTTCAAAAAGACTGCATTTCACCTATTTAGAGTTTTATCTCAATTTCATCTATAACAAACTGAAGTTTATAAAAATAAAAATAGAAACTTTAATGAGATTAATATACTATTTATATTATATTTAAGGGTTTCTAATAATTTGCCTGCCCCATTTACAATTGCAGTCCTGTACAACACTTTTGTGTGCATTTAAGTTTGTGCTTTTTTTTTCATTATTCAAAAAACAGTTGCACTTGACCAAAGTGCTGTACAAAGACAAAATCTATATATACTATCATAACAAATCACAAAGAATCAAGAAATAGACAAAACATAGAAAAACACAAACACAGTAAAGTAGCAACTCGTGCAGATAGTAGGTAGGGATTGAACGCTGATGTGAAAAAGTATTATTTAAGATGAGACTTAGAGGAGTTGACAGAGGGAACCGATCTGATCCAAATAGGCAGGCTGTTCCTCAGTCAAAGGGGCTGTAACTGCCAAAGTGATATCATCCCTGACTTTAAGTTGATAGAGCGAAGGATGGAAAAAAGGTCAGGCAATCTGAGGGGCCTGGACATAGGTCTGGACATAAGATGGGGCCAGATCATTTAGGGCTTTATACACAAACAGCACAGCCTTGTAATCAATCCTAAAGTGTACTGGAAGCTAGAGGAGAGACACCAGAATCAGGCTTACAGTCATGGTCAAAAGTTTCCAAAGTTTCAAGTCAGGACTTTGGGAAGTCCATTCCAAAAGCTAAATTCTAGCCTGATTCAGCCATTCCTTTACCACTTTAGATGTGTGTTTGGGATCATTGTCCTGTTGGAACACCCAACTGCACACAAAAGCCAATCTTCTGGCTGACGATTTCAGGTTTTCCTGAAGAATTTGGAGATAATCCTCCTTCTTCATTATTCCATTTACTTTCTTTAGAGCAGCAGATCCACTGGCAGCAAAAGGCCTCACTTTCTCTCCTCCAAACATATTGCTGCTCATTGTGGCCGAACAACTCAGTGTTTGTTTCATCTGACCACAGAACTTTCCTCCAGAAGATCAGCAGCAAACATCAGTGGAGCTTTAAGGTGCTGCGTCTGGAGCAAGAACTTCTTCTTTCCACAGCAGCCTCTCAGCTCATGTTGATGGAAAACACACCTGACTGTGGACACTGTCACCTGTCTTCCAGCAGCTTCTGATTCATCACAGAGTTGCTTTTTGGTGGTTTTTGGTTGACTCTTGACATCCTGACCAGTTTTCTCTCAGCAGCAGGTGACAGTTTGTGTTTTCTGATGGTGGCAGTGCACTTTATACTTACAAACAGTTGTTGGTACAGTTGATCTTGGGACCTGTAACTGCTTTGAAATGGCTCCAAGTGACTTTCCTGACTTGTTCAAATCAATAATGAGCTCTTTCAGATCAATACTGAGCTCCTTAGACTTTCCCATTGTAGACCCAGAAAAGTCATCAGCTGTTATCATTCAGAATCACTCAGAAGAAGTTACGAGGCCATGCTACAAAGAATATTTCATTCACACAACTTTCTATAATCACCAAAATTGGTCGTTCAAGTTACTGTATGTATATTTTTCTTCCAGCAGATTTGGCCACATTTTCAGAAGACTAAAAATGAATTCATTATTGAACCAAACTTCATGAATGTTTTTTGTGACAAAGTAGTTTGTATTCCACTCATTCCTCACAGAAACATGAGAGCTGTAGAAATAATTGGAACTGAAGGCTGCCATGATGTACATGTTCTTTATGAGTGGATGGAAACCTGTGACCATGACTGTGTATGGTCCCTCTTCCTTCATCAGAAGCTCGGCGACAGAAACGTGTGTGTGTACGGGTTTGTGCATGTGTGTATCTGAACTTACATGTCTGGGTAGCTATGTGTGTGTGTGTGTGTGTGTGTGCGTGTGTGTGTGTGAGACACAAAGAGGGCCGGGGATGTGTACACACCCTTGTATCAGTGTGTGTGACAGTGAGTGCAGGTTGATGCATGCTGTGGTCCAGCTGCAGCTGCTTCCTGCCCCACACAGCTGTGCTCCCTCCACTCTCGACAGCATGAAAGCTCCAGTTTGAATCACCATGACTGTCTGTTCTGAACTTTAGACTGTCTGCAACCTCTGATTACTGATGATACTTCTATTACTACTACTGATCATCAGAATACAATTTAAACAAAATAAAAAAGGTTTAAATAACAAACACATTACTGATAGCAGCATTGATACATTGCAATAGTGTTTAGAAGGAAGCCATCACTAATGTTATCAGTTCTGTGTGCTTTCCTGCTATGACCAGATATCTGCTGTTAAAAAGGACAGTGATTCATTTAGGAACATTCAATATAATCAAGAGCCCTGTGTGGTTCACAGACAGGCTTCAAAATTCATGTGAGCAAGATTCATCAGAATAATTTAAGAATAAGTAAGGCATGATTTATCCCTTTTTTCTACAGGGGATTTGCAGAAACTTGGAAAATCAAGTTGTTAAGTTCTCATCAGGCTAGACTTTTTTTTTTTTATTTCTTTTTTACATTTTTAGTGTTTTTTTGGCCGGGTGTTTCCTTATCAAAGTCAAGGGTCAAATGAAAAAGGTTTCCACATGCTGCCCTGATAGCAAAGCCCCCTGAAGCAAATTTGTAATTTGTGATAATTGGCTGTATAAATAAAGCTGACTTGACTGCTACAGATTTACCCTGATGTTACTGACATCTGAGACAAGAGCTCAAAAGCCTTGTGATTTTAGTTGGTCCCCAGGCACCATATGGTGACTACCCACTGCTCCTCAGAAATGGGTTGAATGGAGGGAACATGTATGGAGTACTCCGTATGATTGTATAAGATGGATTGATTGTTCTTACAGAAATCAAGCTCAAGTCAACTGAAATCTTGAAATTACAGTCTAAAGTGTGCCACGTGGAAGAGGAAGTCATGTTTGCATCTTTCTGCTTCTTTATTCTCTGACTGTGTGATCTCTCTCTTTTCATCGATTCATCGAATCCCCTTTTACCACCATTTTTCCACAGAGGGGGGTCATAATATTTATGGATTCTTGAGTATCTGAAGAATTTAACAGGAAAATATGCATCAAAATAGATCAAAAAGAAAAAAAAGACATTGAAGTAAATAAATAAGTTAAGATAATAAAATGGAAAAACAATGTGAACAAAACGAACATCAACTTATATCTAAACATGGGTTTGTATACAAGTTTGTCAGACATGAACAAAGTCACTGTTAGTATCAGTGTTCTCCTATTACTTTCATTATAGTGTTGTCCATCTGCCTACAAAAAGGTCCCCCTCTAATCTTAGCATATAATAAATGGAAAACAAAATTACATATTATGTAGTTTTTTCCCATGGTGCAAATATTTCTCAGAATTGTTTACCACTCAGTACAGGTGGGCCGTTCTTTTTCAAGCCATCTCGTTGTAATTGCTTTCTTTGACGTTGCTAGTAACATTTGTAATAGATACATCTTCTTCCTACTGTGAATCATGACTGGTTTCATCCCAAGAATTGCTATCAGAGGGTCCCTTACCAATTCAACATCAAACACTTTACTCACAGTGGTGAAATTAATTTTCAAAAGTTGTCTAACAGTGGGCATTGCCAATATATGTAGGTGGGTAGTCATTGTCTCCCCACAACCGCTCCAACATCTACTTGATTGATTTGGTTTCATTTTTGGCCACAGCCCGTGGTTCTCTAAAAGAATCTGTTAATTATCTTCCATTGAAATTATTTCCATAAATTGGCATTAGTGACTTTGTGAGCCCAAGTACAGATTTCTAGCCAAGCTTCCTCACCTATTTCCTGCTGTATTTCCCTGTTATACTTTTCTTTCACATAATATGACTTGTCTGTTGTCATTAAAGCTAGGGTTCTGTATAGGTTGGTTATTGATTTTTTCATACACTCTCCATCCTACAGCTTCAATAGATACTGGTCCAAGAGGGAGGGCTCTGTTCCAGTTTGGGTGTTTGAGTATAAAACTTCTTATTTGTAGATACTTGAAAATGTCTGTTCTTGATAGGTTAAAATCTGCTCTCAATTGTTCATATGATTTTAAATTATTATTACTTAATAACTGATGTACATACCAGAGACTCAAGCATGTAATTTTTTAAAATCCTGCATCAAATCTTCAAGGTGAAACATCTGTTGTGTTTCTTTCCAAGCTACATATGCAGTGTTTGGTCATTCTTCCAGAAGATCTCTGGTGGATTAAATCCTATTAAAGCGGGTAAAATCTAAACCTGAGTAAAATCCAAAGGCCTTGATACATTTCATTAAATTTGGGACAGACTTCACAGGGTCAGAAATATAAACTTTATGTTGTCTGCATATAGTGACAGCCTGTGTTCCTCTCCACCCACCTCAATACCACTTACATCGGTGCTATCCCTTATTGATTGTGCAAGGGGATCTATACTGAGGGCAAAAGGGAGAGGTGAAAGAGGGTCTCCCTGCCTCCAACACCTCCTCAGCTGAAATTTCTGTGAGAAACGCACATTTACTCTTAATGATGAAAGTGGAAATGAGCATAAAAGCTGAACCCATTTAACAAAACCATGACCTAGACTGTGTCTCCTCAGTACTTAAAAAAAAAAAGGCCAGGAGACCCCGTCAAATGCCTTTTCAGCATCTAAAGCCATTGCCATACATGGCACCAGCTACGATTTGGCACAAGACATAACATTTAGTAACCTGCAGATATTATCAGACATCTGATGACCAGCAATACTGATTCGGACACACTAGAGTTGTGATAATCAGTTAAAGTCTCTTTGTGAGTATGACAGTCAGTAATCTACAGTCAGAATTTTGTGGTATAGGTCTATATGAGCTGCAGTCCTTAGGGTCTTTACCATCAGTATGTATCACCGAAATAATTGTCTCTTTCAAGTTTTTTGGGAAATTCTCCCTCTTCAAATGCATTAGCGTAGGCTTTTTCTCTAAAATAGGGCTTATATCATCTACAAAGACTTTATAAAAGGAATTACCATATCCGTCTGAACCTGGGCCTTTGCTGTTTTTAAATCCCTTAATTGTCTCCACTATTTCCTCTCTTGTAATTGGCCAATGTATAGCTTGTGATACCTTCTCCAACAGTTTTGGTAGGTTAATTTCTCCAAATAGGCATCTCTTTTTTTCAGATTCTTTGCATGTGTCTATATTTGAGTATCTTTCTATAGAAAGGGCTTTCTGTGTCATTAGTTTTTATTTTCTGTACAACTGTTAAGCTTGTCTGTTTTTTTTGTTGGAATGCTTATAACCTACTAGCTTTACTCCCATGTTCATAGTAGCGTTGCTTTAAGAATTGAAAAAAAAAAAATTCTCAATATTTTCTGTGAATAAGTCTCCCAAGGCCCTCCTAGTTTCATTAAATTGGGTTAGATTATTTGCAGATAGTTGACTTTTATGCCTCTGTTCCAATTGTTTAATTTGTTCTTTAAATTCTATAAGTTTGTAGTTTTCTATAAGTATCTTCTTAGCTGATGCAAATTAAATTATCTTTCCCCTCAAAACTTTGGCCACTTCCCACAAGATCACTGGTGGCCTCTCACTGGTGGCCTTTCACCTGTGTTGTTAATGGAAAGGTAATTGTAACCCAGGTTAAAAATCTGTATTTAAAAAAAAAAAAACAGTTCATTGTATATTAAAAACCAAAATGTTGAATTAAAAACAGTGAAATTCATAATGGAAAAATCAATTCACCAAATATAATGTTTTGTTAATGATCAAAAACAAATCACTTAAAAAGAGAAATAGAACTGTAATAAACTAAGTTATACAGAGTTTTAATTTGAAAGAGCTGGGTTGGAGACGGTGTTTCATCCAATCGGAGAGAAGCTCCCACCCATTGACCCGATCAGACCAGGTTCATGTCCTCCGAAGCTGCTAGGAAAGAAAGAGCAAGCCGCATTGAACACGAGTCGAGTCACGACGCACTTGTGGACGGTGAAACAAAAAAAAACGTGGATACACCTCCGAGAAAACTGTTGGAGAAATCCCCCGACCGACCTGGACCTGTGTGAGCGCAGTTGGAGGAGCCGCTCGTGAGGAGGAACGCATTGGTGAGCAACCGGTTTGAAATGCTAAATGCTAAATCGCTAATGCTAATGTCGACGCAAGCTAACTGTTAGCATACGAGCTAATGTCGGAGCGCTAGCTCCAGGTGTTAATTAGCACCAGAGTAAACACACTAGATACATTAATGCTGAAGCGTTAATCCGACATTTTAAAGGTCCATATGAAACATTGTTTTCTCTTTTCTTTGCTCTTTTTTTGTGCAGACTGAGCTGTATTGTGTGTGTGTTTAGCACTTTGTCTGTGAACTTTATGCACATTTAGCCACAATTTACCAACTGTGCACATTTATATATTTTTCTTTCTGAATGGCTGATGTTGTTGTTGTGTGCGAATTACCATGTAAAGAGCACAGAAGTTTTGATACTGTTGATTTTGAGAAGTTATTTCAATAACATAATATGATTATTTGAGTGTTGTTTATTTTTATTACTGCGAATTGTGATGTTATATTACAACAATAATTCAGTAAAAAAAATAGTTATTCTCAATTGAAGTAGAGTTCGTGTAGATATAACATGATGTGTATTCTATAATTCATTGAGAGTTGAGAAAATGCAAATGAATGCTCTGATCCTACTTATCGTAGGTCAGGTTTTTTTCCGTTGGACCCCATTGAGATTTGGACCTACCAGGATATTGGAGCCAGTTGAAGTTTGAAGGGGAGTGGTCGCTTTAGGTTAGATTATGTATTGTACTATCTAGGACTCTGTAAGACTAATTTTTAACAACAAAAAAATAATCAGTCCTGGAATATGAGGAGTGAGGATTTGAATAGAATGTGTAATCCTGGTTTCTTAGGTGTAAATGTATCAATGAGACCCTTTGTGCAGTAGATTTCCGCAACTCAAGGATGAAAATGTATGATTATTACTCCATTACTTCCATTATTTCCCCTGTCAGCTCTTGATAATAAGAACTGAGCATTCCATGGAGTAATAATCATACATTTTCATCCTTGAGCTGCGGAAATCTACTGCACTCGGTAATCGACTCGTCAGGGCTTCCCCACACAGGCAGGCTGCTGGAGGAGAGGGTGAGTTGTGCTGTGTTTTCAATAGAAATCCGGCAAAGCTAGCAGATGTTTGATGTTTCGTACTGTGTGCTGGGACTGTACATGTACTGTTGCTGAAGTTTGGTGCTGTTCTCACCATTAATTGTGGCTATGAGTGGCTTTTTGATGGTGATTTCTAATTGGAGACATAAGCTGCAGTGTATTGTTATTGTGCCGTCTTTTCTGAGGTTTCTAAAACTAGCTAAGCTAGCGCTCAGCAAACTTGACCTCTCGGGGGGGAGTCTTACTCGGTGTCAAGCTGTGTTAGACCATGGATTAAATTTACACCGGAATATCCTTTAAGTCCTTCCCAGATGAAGATTTGATAAAAGAGGCCTTCATTGAGGCAGCTGACTCCTTGTTTCGGGATTTAAATACAAACCAGAAATATTATCATCAATCAATCAAAGCTCTTCAGCTATGAAGAAGTCCTGTTACACAGCGCTGTGAAGTAATGGCCGAGGATTTGACACAACAGCTCGGAGAGACATCGCAGACAGCGAGTGTTTCTCACTGCAGTTAGGCGAGTCTACAGACACCAGCGATACAGCCCAGCTGTGTGTTTTTATTCAGATGGTGTTTACAGATATGACTGAACAAGAGCAGCTATTAACATTACTGCCCATGAAAGAAGAGGACATGTTTCAGTCATTCAAAAACTTTATGCAGAAAACCACCAGCTGTAAACTGTGAGCAGTACTGATGACTCTTTGTCACCTATATGCATTACTGCTGTCAATTTTTATGTGCAATACCAAGGGTTACATTACTCTCTCAATATCAGTTATGCATTGTGTTACATAAAGTATACTCAGTGTATGTATAAATAAATAGATGTTTAGTATTTTTTATGTAGGTAGATCACTTTGACCTGGGCACCCTGCTCTACAACGTCACTGTTGGCAACACTCGTGTTTAGAACACCACAAACACTGTAATATATTTTGATGTTCCTCTGTTCTGTTGTGACAATAAAGTTTATTTAAGTTCATTTTTAAACTGCATTATCATATTATTTCAGTGAGGATTCATAAAAAACTACAAATAACTAATGTTATGAAAATCTGTTTAGTTTTGTTACGTGTTTCTAGATTTATTTATTTTTTAATCTATATATCGGCCGATATATCTGATTTTTAAATTACCAAATATTTGTATCGGTATCAGCCTTAAAAATCTTTTATTGATCGGGCTCTAGTAAGAAGTCGTCCTAATTCACCCCACAAACAAGTGCAGTTTTAGTGCAGTTACCTTTTCACCGACAAATTGACTCTCGAACAATAGAGGAACCAAGGCTCACCATATTATTTTTTATTTTTCCCCTTGGGTTATGCCCAGTGCTCAATGGAGGCAAGCTTGTTAATCCAGAGAGTTTGTAGAGCTCTGCCCTTTCACAGAGCCATTAGTTCAAGTCCCAGTTTTCATCTGAGGTATTGTGGTTGCAGGAATAATAACCTCTAAAGTCCTTATACAGGTATCAAAATAATAAACAGTCCCTAAAGTCGAAAATTAAAAAAGAAAAGTATAAAAGAAACAAAACAGGCCTCTCATAAACCGAGCATCAACTTAGTAGCTTACCTCTACAATAAAACAGTGGGCCACATATATTTAATATGTTAAAGGGATAGTTCGGAATTTTGGACATAAGGCCTATTTTCCAACTCAACCAGTGTGTTGGAGACATGGAGACGTTTTCAAGACATTTCATTCAGTTCTTCTAGTTGCCGAGTTCGCTGTGTTATGGCTAGGGTGATTTTGCAGCGATTATCTTGAACTTAGCGAAAAAGCAAGAAAGGTGCTGCCGTTTAGCGTGATGCCATCACCAGAAGACCCCTGTGTGATCTCTTTTGATTTCTGTAAAGTATTTTAAACTGCCAATAGAAAAGTTATCATTCTGCGGTAAATACTGATTGCACATTGTGATGGCTGTAGAGAAATAACACCATCCATGTAAAGATTAGCTACTTATAAACCTAACTTTCTCTATGCTGTTCAGTCTGCCTCTGGGCCAGATTTTCTCCCAAGAAAAAAAAAATGAATGGCAGCATAAAGGTAACGCTTCTGCCATTGCGCAACCAAAACAGGAAGAGGTATTTGTTTTCCTTGGTCACTATCCCCAGGTAATGGTTGAACAACTAGAATCACTGTGGAAACTCTACACTGCAAAAGAAAAAGAAGAAGAAAAGCTCCTGATGGAGGAGGCTAAAAAAGAGAAGATGGAGAGTGAAAGAAACCGATGCAAAACCCCTGCTAATATGTGTTTTCCCTTATTAGTGGGACCCTAACCCTAACCCGCACTGAACAAATGTAATTTGTAATTAGTAAATTTGTAACAACGGACATCCCCATTTTTACAAATGTACAACTTGTCACAAAACTTGTTAGCTTTAGCAAGTGTCCATGAAATGTGCAAACAGCTGTTGCGCTTTCTTTGTGCAAAATGTTAATTTATTCACAATTGGAAAGTGTCAAGACAACTTTTGATGTGAACTGGCACTATACGAATAATAATTGATTGACTGATTGATAGAAACAAACTGCTTGTATGGTGTTATTTTGTGTTTATGCTGGTATGATTTTCTTGGGTAGTTGGCATTAAAAGTGACAGTAGTAGTGTAATAGTATTGAATTGTGCCTGAGAATGTTGACAGATACAGTCTGCATTCATATTAAGCATGTCAGTTTAGCATTAGCTTGGTCCGATAAAATAAAACAAAACAAAACGGATCAGTCCAGTCAGATTTGAACTGACAGTTCTCCTGGTCGACATTGTGTGTTTTCCCAAAGGGCATGTTGTTCTTGGTTTATTAACTATCTAAGACCGACTGGTGATCATCCACTCTGATGACAGGTAGTCAGCTAGCTCAATCTTTTGGCTCAACCCCTGAGAGGGTCAGTCTGTTAGGCATGAGGCTTGCGCTGTCAGTGGTTGGGACCACACACCATCATCAAGAGCAACTTATTCATACCACTAGGAACTCTTATGTCATGGTGTGAGGCACACCAAGTTGAAGCACTGTCTTGTACAGCTCCAGAGGTGCTCTATATCTGCAGGCATTACTGGAAGCAGCTAAATCAACTTCAACCTTTAGAAGTGTTGTAGCAGCAATCAAAGCCACTTGTGTCGGAGGTAATAGGCTGACTGGGGCTGACTCCAGCCTTACCTCATGATTCCTAAAATGTGAGCAGAAGATTGCCCATTTCCTCATGGGATCTAGGCCTTGTGCTGCCTGCCTTACAATACGAGCCCTTTGAGCCCCTGGAGTTGGCAGACACCAAGTGGTTGGCACTCAAGGTTGCATTACTCATGGTAGTGACATCTGCTGAAAGAACAGGGGAGATACAGACTTTGTCAATGCTTCAGGCATCTGCTGTACCCTGCCAGATGACATAGGAGTTATCTTGTGTCTGAACCCGGCATTCCTGCCGAAAGTGCTCACGAACTTTTAACTGAATCAATCAGTGGAGTTGCGATCCCTCCGTCTCACCCAGAAAGAGGATGACGAGGATCGAGGAGGATCACTGTTGTGCCCAATCAGAGCCATGAGGACCTAAATCCAGCGAACAGAGGCATTCAGGAAAACAGACTTAGCATTGGGAAGTGATATATAAGCGTCTGCATAGCATTGTCCCTAGCCAATATGTGTGGAAAGTGCATATTTGTAAAGAGTATTTCATAGGGGGTTTGTTTTAGCACACACTGTTTAGAGCACTCTGGTGGCTTGAACATCTCATCTAGATACCAGGGTCAGAAATCTGGAGGAATTTACGGGGAGCAGCATCTGCTCTGTATCGTTGGTCTCCTTGCAGTGTGTCTTACTGGGTCCCGTACATATGGAATATGTAAAAATGGAATATGAAAATGCTACATTGTAACCTTGGCTCTCAGAGTGAAGAGGCTCTCGCTCTAGGTCAAGGCTGCTCAGGAACTGCTCTAATCAGTGTTAACCAGTGAAATCATGCACACCTGGGCTTTTTGTGTCTGTCTGTCCATGTATTGGTGCGTCTTAAAGAGATATCGCTATCAGCTGCCGCAGTAGGTCACTCCTCCTTCATATGGAATATGTTACTGTCTGGAGAGATAGTCTCTTCACTCAGACAAACAAGGTTGCAATGCAACTGAACATTTCCTTGAACTGTATTCAAAATGTGCCAGAGTGAGACTTGAATTCTTCTCAGGATAACATTCTCAGAACTGACATACCAGTGTCTGCTTTTATTCTTGTAAGAAGAAAGACTTTGATCTGTTTGGCTTCTAATACGTGCTCTCCCTGTGGGTGACTCACTCAGGTTCATCAAGTTCAGCGGTGCTTTTCAGCAGACACTGTGGTTTGAGATACACTCATCCTTGACACAAACCAGAAGATAATAACTTGCAACCAAACAGACACTGCTTACACACTGACACTGTCCTGTCAAATTTTAGGTGCCTAAACATCACCAAACATTAATCATACAAGTGAATACTTACAAAGGCAAACAACATTTTTTGCTCTTGTAGAACTAAAAGGTCTGAAGTTTATTTTTGTGCATCATGTCTCTTGTTCTGATGTGTGTGTGCAACTTAGTAAGGTACACCTGCATTGGTGCCGACTTGGGTTGAACATTGGTTAAACATGTTGAGGTAATGTTAGATGATGCTACATTGTGCAACGACTCTCTGCTTGGTCTAAATGAATTTGGCCGCAGCTTTGCCCAAAATAAAGCAGGGTTCGACATAACCCATGGCCCACTGGCCCGGGGGCCAGTAAAAGTATGTGCAGGGCATGTCGATTTCCCGGGCCAGTGACTGACCAATCGACCAATCGCTGATTACAGTAATTAGAATGATTGGCCAGTCACTGCCCGTACGACAATCGTAATTTGCTAGAATGCACGCGGGAAAATCGAAATGGCGGGACAGCGATTCCGAAAAATGTCAGGGAAGGAGAGCTACGAGTCCGAGAGGAGGAAAAGGGGATTTCTCCCGAAGTGGAGGGATGCTATACCTGGCCGAACCACCGCGACGGCGTAATGTTTTGTGAAGTATGTCGGCAGTTTCCGGCGAAGGCTGACCGTGGTGGATCATTTTTTAAAGGCACCGACAACTACCGAAAACACACACTGGACACCCATGAGAAAAGCAGACATCACCTGCAATGTCTGCTCGCTAAGCGTGCTGCGGACAACCCTTCAGCAGGCCCTCTTAACATCTGGGCAAGACGCAGAGACGAAGAACGAAAAAGGCGGATCCAGAAACTAATTAATGCCGCATATCACATCATCAAGTCGGAGCAACCCTTTGTGGCATTTGAAAAGACAGTCGCTCTTCTCAAGAAGAACGGGGTGGATGTGGGCTCCCAGTACACATGTGGCATGTCAAAGGTGAGTTGAGTTTATAATCAGACCTATCGTAAATTCTGTTAAAAGTTACTATGAGAGAGAGTGAGAGAGAGTGTGTGTGTGTGTGTTGTGCGAGAGAGAGAGTGAGTGAGAGACACACCTAACTACTTTTTTTTTTTTTTTTTCAGATTTGGAGATGTGATATATGATGAGCTGTGGGAGGGCTGTGCAGCAGAGATTAAAGCTGCACATTTTATAAGTGTGTTGGCAGACACTGCAACAGATGTAAGTGGCAGAGATCTTGAGGGGGTCTATGTCAGGATTCTGTGCAGTGGAAGGCCCAAAAATGTCTTTATTGAAGTAGAGGAGCTCCAGCAGGCCACTGCACCTGGGCACTATGCTGCAATAAGCACTGGTAAAACCTGTAATTTAGTATATCGTTGTATTGCTGTGTTGTCTTTTTTTAAGTGTAATAATAAAAACAAGTTTTCCTCTGTCTACAGCACTACAGAAGGCACAGCTTTCTCAGTGGAAAGAGAAGATTGTGGGTTTTGGTTCTGATGGGGCTGCTGTCATGGTGGGCAGGCTTGGAGGTGTCACCACAGTCCTTCGAGGAGAAGTTCCCCACCTGATCAACATCCAGTGCCTGGGACATGTCCTGGAGCTGGCAGTAATGGATGCCATGAAAGGCAATGGCAAACTGACAAAGCCAAGTAACAGTAAGAATTAAGCAACGCCACCAACATTGTTTTCTTCCTTCCTTGTCCCTGAAAAATCAGTATGATCTGGCAATGATGGCAAAAAGGTGTTTGCGTAATAACAAGTATTACATTTTTTGAAATTGAAATTACAACATATTTAATATTTTGAGATGCATTATTTCTCTCAGTCCTATAAATCTGTTATCATTTTTCAGGTGATGGATGTTCTGAAAGCACTGTACAAACAGTACCGTTATTCCCCGAAGGCGTGGAGAGAACTAAAGATGTACTCCACAAAAAGATTTGGAAGCCAACGAACCTGGGGGGGACAAGGTGGCTCCCACACTTTCAGAGGGCACTCAGGACACTTCTGAAAAATTATCCAGTGCTACTTGCACAGATGGAGAACACTGTTGAAACAAGGTAAGCCATAAACTACTTTACCATACTGTGATGTCAATCCCCTCCATCAACTTAATTTTTCTGTGCTTGTGCAAATCAAATAGATCTGCAAGTGCTGAAATGGTTGGAAGAGCAAAGCAGTGCATACAGCTGTTAAAGGACTTCCAACGTCTGCTGTTCTTTGTCCTGGTGCAAGACATCCTCGAAGTCTTGAGTTGGTAGGTTTCTTTTAAATGCATCTGTCAGAATTGTTTATTACAGTTTAAGTGTAGAGCTGAGGGAAATGATTTGGTTAATTGTTGTAGTCTGAGCCTGTAGTCTGAGTCTTACCCTCCCCGGGGCACTGCATGCCTTTGAAACTACGGTGCTGATGCTGATAGGCATGGAGACAGAGTCAGGAGAGCATGTTGCAGACTTTCTGGTACAAACTCAAGAAGGAAGCTTTCACAACGTGCAGTTGGTGAGGTTCAGTGAGAGAAGAGAGGGGTTCAACTGATAGATTGAAACATGATGAGGGAAAGCTTCTGTAAATTGACAATTCTGATTAAGCATATCTCATAAAGAGATTATATTTTCCCATTTTTGTTCCCCAGAGAGAAGAGAGAGCTCCTGTCCTCTGTGGTCTCCACCCTGAAACACCGTTTCCAGGGTGTTGAATCTCATGAAGTATTGCTTGCTGCACCGAGGCTTGTGGATCCATGGGAGTGGCCTGCTGAACCTGAGGAGCTGGCCAGCTACGGAAGTGACCATATTAAGAAAGTAACGGAGCACTTTGCTGATGTGCTGGACAGGAATGGGTGTGACTGGGAGAAAGCAAGACGGATAGAATGGTCCAGTGCCAAGGTCATCATAAAGTCAATCCCCCAGAGCCTTCAACAAAACAGACAGACAAACCTTTTTTGTTCTCACTGTTCTGTAAACAATTAAATGGGAACAATTTCAATAAATAAACAAGTCTTTTTTTCCCCAAAAATTTACTAAAATTACACATGGGGCCAGTAAAGCACGAATCTACTGGCCAAGCGGGCCAGTAAGAAAAAGATGTTATGTTGGACACTGTAAAGTCATCAAAGAAAACAATTCTGCGGTCAATCATCTGATCCACTTCCTAAATACATACGCCATTGTTGTTGCTGTGGCCCCTGTACTGGCAACATCAATTATGTCTCCTCTGGCCTGGTGTCTCATGCTCTGGTGCTTCCTTTGACTCGGATTTGTCCTTTGATACCCAGATGACCAAAGTGGTGCAGTCCTCCTTTGCACAACTGGGACAGCTGACCAAGATCAGGCCATCCCTTTTCCTCTGCAGATTTTGAAAAGATCCATGCGGCATAATATCCATAGACTGCAGCTGATGCAAAATGGTGCTGTTAGGCTTTTAACACATACAAAGATAAACAACCACATTACATCAATCCTTGCTGGCACTCACTGGTTAACTGTGAATTTTTAAATTGATTTTAAGATTTTAGTGCTTGTTTTTAAAGCACTGACCAAGCTTATACTAGCCCCATTCACACTTTCAAGGTGGGAATATTGTGCCGTTATTCCTCCTCGCCTTCTGTATAAAAGTTACAGAGATGGAATTGGGGGAACAGTTTCATTTCGCCTCCTGCTGTTTACTGGCAATGGCTGCGTTCGTGATCGCATGCATTTGCGCATATGCATGCACGAGACTTGAGAGGATCCGCCGGAAGTCGTCATAAACACGTCAAGTTCCCACCACCTCAAGTCGGACACAGGTGCACTTCACGGACTTTGCACAAAGAATATAGCCAACCCACTACACTGACGTCAGAGACATTACCGAATGGTGAGATAGATAAGTAATCACAATGGAAGTCAACTTTTCGGCAACCAAGGGATTTTGTTTGCCAGCTGTAGTTTCATTGAAAACAGTCTGAAGCCCCTTTCCCTCATAACAAATTGGGTGACGAAGTGAAAGTTCACGATGTCGTGTAATTTTATGAAGCATAGTTTGGGAGAGGACACGCCTCTTTGGAAGGAGGTATTTAATTTCTCACGTGGGAAATTCCACGTGGTAATTCTAACCAACTAGGGCAACGTTGAGGGGAGTGTCTTATGTCCGCACTTATTTGAGACCATCTGCACAGAAAAGCAAACGGAGGGAGGTAACCTGGAGATTCCGCGAGATTTTAAAGCCATGTGACATGTCGCAAAGGGAAGTTGTCACCAGCATTTCTGACGTTTTTAATCCCAGAATGCACGGTTATGCGAGGCAAATGCATGCGCATGCTTGATCAGAAACGCGCCTAGTGATTATGTGATGGGATATTGAGAAAAAGACTTAAACTCACATGTCTTTGTGGCCTTCCACTATTGAGTTGCACAAAATAAAATCACCAAATTTGGTGGAAAAATCACCACAACCTCACCATTTATTTATTTATTTATTTATTTATTTAATCTTGTTTATATCTTAAGTTCCGTGTTTCTTGCATTTAAATTGTTTTTATTATAAAGCACTTTGTAACTTTGTTTTTGAAATGTGCTATTTAAAATTGTTATAATTATTATAATTATAGAACAGAATATTGTCCACCAGGATGGAAATTTGTCATAGGCTCTCCAATTATAGGTAACAACAACATAAAAACAAACAAGTAGTAAGTTAAACAGACAAATAGACCTCACATTACACATTTGTAATGTTCATTCATGTCCGTAGTTTAAATCCTGTGTATACCTGTACAATGTAATGCAATCCAGAAGGGGTGTCATGATTCTCCAAATCCTCGATTCGATTACATTTTCGATTCTAAGGTCACGGTTCAATTCGATTTTCAATTTTCCCGTTTTTTTTTAAACACAGGTTGCTATGCCATTTTAGACTAGACTTTTATGCAATGTAATATCTGACCTTTGTTTGCAATGTACCACACTACAGTGTCAAATTTAAAACATTTATTAACAACATAATGTAACAATAACTTATCTTAAGTCAATTGGAAACTTAAACAAAATAATTTCTCTTTTGTAACTGCAATCTTCTTCACAGAAGAAGACATTCAAGTTCACAACAAAACAAACAAAAAAAAGTAAAACAGCCATGTCCATAGTCAAGTGTCTTAACAAACTATTTCCGAACAGTTGAACATATACCACACAGATAATTGTTTTAAGAGTGGCGTAGCCCCTTTCAGGAATAGGGCGGCGTGTGTGCGTAAGGTGTAAGTGGGCAAGCGAGAGTGAGGGAGCGTGTGTACGTGCGGGCAGTGAATGATTGGGAGAGGAAGGAGTCGCAGTAGTAGCGACAGCAATAAAGTTTACATTCTAGGCTGCACTTTGGCTGTGAATAAAGGCGACGGATCCTCAAGATACAGCAAAGCTCCCTGGTCTTATTTCCCGACCAGCTGAACACGTGAAAGGGGGTTCACCCCGAAGGGAAACAGAAACTTCAGCCCTGGAGGAAATCATCTCCCCCGTGCTTCCCGACCACGGTTCGGGAGCCGAACAGGAATGGTGTAACACCATGCTATCGTTTGACTGGCTGTAGCTAATAGCTACTGGCTTAGCAAGTAGCTGAGTTAGAGGAGGTTGACTCGCAGCACTTCAACACGTGTGTGTTTTTCCGTTTGGCAAGCCGACCGGATGTGACGTGGGGGCGAGGCAGCATCGACTATTCCATTTTTTAATTCGAAGTTTGAGATTGTGACTTCATTTCAATTGATTTTGATTTAAAATTGAAATCGTGGCACCCTTACAATCCAGTGCTTCTAGATTGGGTGGTTTTGGGCTGTGTTGTGTGGAGTAAAATGGGCTCGGGTGGGTGGACAGATTTTGTTTCTAAATACATAAGAAATAATAGTATATTCAAAATACATTCATAAATTGTCTATATTAATTATGCAAACAGATCCAGCCACTCACCATTTTTATGACACTTATTTTTTTTTATTCTGCTGAGAGAAGACATAAGTCACCATCTTTACCAACAACATGTGGGTTAAAAACAGTTTCTGTGGTGTTTATTCAAATCTGTCATTGCAACAACATTGCAATAACATCATTATTTGTTTGGCTTTTCGATAGCATGGGATTGTATGAGTACTCTCTCTTTCTGCTTCTCTCTTACGCTATATCTCCCACCTCATATATGTGTGAGGGAATTTAGGCCCCTGTCAAGGCCTGTGCTTATGTAAATAATAACCTATATTTTTGTTATTTGAGCTGACACCTTTTTCTTCATTTTCAAGGCAGGGGGCAGAATTCGGAAAAATAGCTTTATAGTTTCATTGTAGGTAAGATGTAGCCTTCTGTATGCATTCTAGCACACCTATAGCCACTTTAATTGTGTAATAATATTGAAAAATTGTAATGAACCACAATAATATTGCTATTATTTTTTGGTTCATCTGTATTATTTATTATAAACAATATTTTGGCTTTTGTTATTATGAATTTGGGTGGATTTTGAGCAATTATTGATCTGGAAAACGTCAAACTAATCTGGCAAAACTGAATCGAAGTGACAGTGGAGAGAGAAACCAAATTGAAATCACATTCAACCCACTGAAATGTTATCATGCATTCTTTGAAGTGCTGGTAGTCTATCCCTAAAATTATACCTTGTCCGCATGTAAACAAGTGTTGGGGATCAGGAACAAAATGCTGCTGTTTAAACAAGACGTTTATATGCAGGCTTGATTCCCAGGCAATTATTCACAGTTTGGCTGCAGCTTCTCTTGTCCCTCCATGAAACAGAGCAGGTTCAGCAAATGTGTCTGGCTTTATTTATAAAGTTGTAAAGTAATTGGGTGATTGCATGCCAATACATTTGATAGTGTGGATTGCTGACAGATGCTTTCAACATAACCACATATTCCCTGATGTTTATTTGCTTTAAAACTGTGCCAAATTAAGAAAAGAAGCAGTTAGATTTATTCATTTCCTTGTGCTCAACAGTCTGCCATAGAATTAGTGTCAGAATTAAAATCAGTGCTATATTGATTGCCTTTGGGAAGCACTTGCCATAAAATTGTTCCAACAAAAGATTTAGGGTAATCAGTCAATCAGACAGTCAATTTTGTATTGGTATATAGTGCCAATTCACAACAAAAGTTATCTCATGACACTTTTCAATTTGAGCAAGTCTAAACCATACTCCTTAATGCTCCCCATGAGCAAGCACCTGGCAACAAACAAAAGACAAAGACAGAGAGAGAAAAGGAGGGGGGATGGCAATGTACAGAAGCTACAATGATAGTAGCAGCTAAAATAATGCAAATATGAAAATTAGTAATACTAAGAGCTATTAATGGTCTTATAATTATAAATGACCATTGATCTATTATTGTTATATTTGTTGGGAATCAATGGTAGGGCAGGTGTGGTAATTAGTAATTAATAATTACTGATAATAATGTGTTTTTAGCACTCGTGTACGTTGACCTTGAGTGTCCAGAAAGGCGCCTTCTAAATAAAATTTATTATTATTATTATAATTATTAAAATTAAATCAATCAAATTTAATGTAAATTATAATTAAATCATTAAAACGGGGCACCACCCTGAAATCAGGGACCAATAACCAGACCAAAATAGTCTCATAGAAGGGTTCACTTTAAATGTAGATATTTGTAAAATATTTACAATTAAAGGAACAGTGAAGGAAGTGTATACGAGCACTGACCATCACAACCAGAAAAGATCACAATCATATGCACAAAATAATCACAGAAAAATGCTATGTACAATATAATAGAATTTATTCACATAAGCACCTTGATCAATCAATAATACTTTCAATGAACAAAATCCATCACTAGACTAAAGCAGCTAACTATGAAACCAAACAAACAAACTCAAGCACAAACCAACAAGCATGTAGTGTGTGTGTGTGTGTGTGTGTGTGTGTGTGTGTGTGTGTGTGTGTGTGTGTGTGTAACAAAGAAAGAGAGCCGAAATGGCGGCCGTAGTTAAAGACACAAGATGGCGAAGAGCCAAAATGGCGGTTACGATCTCCTGGAACGTAACGTCACGGACTGTTCCGTGAAAGGACTACTAAAATGGCCGACCATGACTTGGGGAAGCCACGGTCTAAAGATTACAACACTGGCCAGGCGTGACTTGAACAACGGCGATGGTTACAACACCGCTCACTTTGTGTGTACTTTTAGATACACACATACAAACACAAGATAATGTTCGAAAAGGTAGCAGTGCTACCACGAGGCATATAATATGAAAGGGGTTCCCACAGAGCACACGTATCAAATGTTATAGTTAGGTTATTAACCATAAGTCTCCAAGGAGTCACTCATAAGATTTACACGTGTCTGCGTAACCCCTAATGTGTGTGTAGTGTACATGTGGGTTAGTTAAGAGAGGGAAAGAGAGAGACAAAGAGGCTAACGCCCTTAGCGGCGGCTACGATAACACGTGGTACTCCACAACGTGGCGACTCAGATCGGATCATAATGAGCCGAAATGAAAACATGCAAGCAACAAACAAATGTTTTACAACGTAAAACTAACGGCAATAAAAAAAAAGGGGGGACTCGGCGGTCCACAAGCTCAAACATTGTAGCTCACAAGCATACAATACACATACAATACAACTAGCATCTGCCCAGACACTAATTAAATAAGCCTCACTCATAGCTGCGTCTTCCATAATCCAGCTCGCTTCCTCGGCGTGGATAAAAGGTGGTTGCGGCGTCCTGCGTGGACTGTTTAAAAACAGCGTGGTTGACACGGGCATGGAGAAAACGGATGTTTTGTGGGGAAAAAATCCTCCTTCTGCAGGTGGTGAAAGCAGCTGGTTGTACAGCTGTACAACCAGCTGCTTTCACCACCTGCAGAAGGAGGATTTGTGCTGAAGTCCATCCAGGAGGAGCATCCAGCAGTCAAGAATGTACATTTCATTTCAGATGGACCCACCTCGCAGTATCGTAACAAAACAGCCTTCTACCTGGCATCAACAGTGCCATTCATGAGGGGTTTTGAATATGTTACTTGGAACTTTACTGAGGCGTCGCAAAAAGATTTTTTAATCTTTCAGATGTTGTTGTAGGAGGCCTTTGATGCAGAAATTAAAGAGTTTTTTAAAAATAAATGTTTATGTAAGTTTTTAGAGAAATGTTGTAATATTGCAACATTGGGGGTGGGAGCAGAATTTCGTTGTACTCATGTTGTCTGAACAACAATTCAGAACAACTAAGGGTTCATTTTATAGGGTTGATTGCTTACTTAGCCCCATAAAGGTATATAACATTAATAACAATCACACATTAGTCATATTTTTATGAAGTTATTAATAAAAAAAAAAAATACACAGGATTTTCTACCAACTTCTTCATTCTTTTTTCTTTTGATGACTGACTTTCATTGGTAGTGAAAGTCCTAAAAACAGTTCTTGCTCTCTGAAAAGCAAAGGCGAACATCACACTTGCTGCATTGGGTGTTGATTTATTGTGTCTGCAGCGTCCTCTCCCCGTCTTCACTGGGAAATGTACAACTAGGTCCTTGTGTACATCCAATGGGAGGTGTGCACATCTCTTGGATGGTCTCTTCTGAGCATTCAGAGGGCTTCCTGATGTCACTGTCTGTGTTCCTGGGCTCCTTTTGCCTGAAGATGGACGTCCTGTCTTTGGAGTTTGGAGTGTTGTGTTCACCAGGATGAGAGAGGATGCTCGCTGTGCCTGAAACTGTCTCCTGTTCATTGTCTCTTTGCTAGACATCTTGAGAGCTTTGCAGTCCTGCTTGTAGAGGAACTAGGCATTGACCACAGCGAGGATGATGGTGTGCCAGAAGATGTACATGTACCAGCGACAAATTTGATGGGGAACTTGTATTTAGGCTTCTCAACTTCAGTGTAGGTTCTGGTGGCTTTGTCCCAGCATTGAATCAGGTGCACAGGTTCAGGTCCAGCAAAGGATGACACTAAAGTGATGGCCCTGTTGTCATACCATTTGACAGCATAGACATTGTGATTCCCCTCCACTCTGACGTCATAGCTTCTTCTCCCCTTTTTCTTCAAGCTCTTCTCACCTTCAAGGTTACAGTTGGGTAGGCGCACCTGCCCGGCTGTTCCCACGTATTTAATTCCCCGATCAAGGAGCTTCACTAATAATGGAACACAGTAGAAGTAGTTGTCTGCATAAAATTTGTAGTTCTGACCTTCTGGAAGTGTGGAAGCAAGCTTCATCACAACATCACCTGACAATCCAAGATTTGGCTCGTATTCTGTTGACATCGGTAGACATCGAAGTCACACATCATGCCAGAGATTCCAGTTCTCACCCTAAATGTAAATTTAGATGGCTTAGCCTATGCTCTCTACTTATTATGCTAAATGGAATATGCATCCCAATCACCAGCCATTTAGTTACACAATACTGTCTTCACAGCTTGTTATGCTCTCTACTTATCATGCTAAAAGAACTATGCATTCTAGTCACCAGCTATATAGTCACACAATACTGCCTTGGCATGACAATACTGCTTGTTATGCTCTCTAATTATCATACTAAAAGGAAAACATGCATACCCCCCTTACATCCACTTAACCACATTCAGGAACATTTTCACCTTTCCCAGAACTGAATTGTCTGTTGATTGGCTTTGTAGACAAAGTCATGGAATTTTAGGTCAGTCTGATCAAATTACATTTTTTAGAGATAAAACTTTCAAATCAGTCAAATTTGACCAGAACACAACACAAAGGTAGTATGTATACTGTCCATGTATAAAGAAAACACTCAGTGGTGTAGTGGAGGGAACACAACCTGTCTGTGCCCCCAACAAGCCTGCTTTTTTGACTACCACACTCACCCAGTGTTATAGAACTGCAACAAATATATAACAATCTATAATCAATCTAATGAATCTATTCCACAATAACTACATGTACATGTTTTAGACATTGTAATAACAACAAAAAAAAGATAAAAGACATTTTTCTTACGTGAATTTGATGAATCCAGTCCAATGAAATAAAGAGATGTTGTTCGAAGGAAACCTTGAGAGCTTGTGTGAGTTCATGGCCATAAGGGCGGGACTTATAAACAAATTTACTATCCAATAGCATTGTGAGACTGAACAATAGGACCCTACTATCCTGGATCCGGAGCGTGTTTGGTAACGCACGGCAGTCTGACTCGTCCAGCGAGGTGAAACACTGCGGCCTTCGGCGGTTAAAATCCAAACGCATGGTTGCTCCCTTTGAGTAACGGTTGCGCTGACGAAAGCCGTAGCTTACAGCAAGACGAAAACTCTGGGACTGGCGAAGAAAAATGGGCGCAGTGTTTTATTTTTCTCCTTTCATCCGGTCATTGCGGATGTGACGACGCATTCAGGTGCAATCGGACAATGGGAGATGGGAGTTGCCAAACCTGTGGAGGGCTGTGTCAAGCAGGCGCCACCTACTGGACATTAGGGTCAATGCACTTTCCTTTGTTAGTGCAATTGAGGCCGCTCTGATATCAGGCCCATGTGAGGGTCCCAACATATTAATAACGACAATAATAATAATAATAATAATAATGAAAAAAAAAAAATAATAATGACAACAATAATGATGATTGTTGGAATTGATGGTAGGGCAGGTGTGGTTAATAGAAATGAATAATTATTGATCTTAATTTAAATCAAATTAATCAAAATTAATAATCAAATCATTAAAATGGGGCACCACCCTCCAATCAGGGACCAATAATTACACAACCAGTAATTATCACAAAACATATGCACAAATTAGTCACAGAAAACTGCTTTTTAGAATATAATAGAATTGATTAATGTTAGCAAATTGATCAATAATCAATAAGACTTCAATCAACAAAAATCTATCATTAAATTAAAACACTAAGACAAACTCAAGCAACAAATAACCATGTGGTGTGTGTGTGTTTGTGTGTGTGTGTGCGTGCGTCAGTGGGACAAAGAAAGAGAGCCAAGATGGCGGAGAGCCAAGATTGCCGACACGGTCTCTTGGAAGATGACGTCACGGAGTGTTCAAGCTGTGCGAGGCTTGAACAAACCATGAGGGAACTCTGTTTGTCACATGCACTCTTGAATAGACATAAGACAGTGTTCCAAAAAGGTAGTAGTTCTACCACGGGACACACGCATTGTCATGATTCAGTGTTTGTGTGGTGTCTTGTTTTGTCTTAGGTTTTGATTTTCATGCCCTCTTGTGCCCTTTCAGTGTCTCCTGTGCTCTTCCCTCTGTTTTCCCTTTGTTGCATGTTTGTCTCCCTCTGTCTGCCAGTGTAATTTCTCCTCTGTGCTTCCCCCTCGTTATCTCACCTGTCCTCTTCCCTCCTCTCTCTCCTCACCTGTTCCTCGTCCCCTCATCAGTGTGCTCTGTAGTTGAACCTGTGTTTTCCATGCACTCCTTGTCGGTTCATTGTACCTGTTCCTGTTCCTGTTCTGTCAGAGTTTGGCTGATGCTCCCCCTCAAGTACCTTGTGCTACCTCTCCTGTCTCCAGTCTGTTTGGGTATGTTTTTTGGATTTGGATTCTGATTTCTTTGTTGCCTTTTTGATTTGTACTTTGCCTTTTGTTAGCTGTTTTATTTGCTACTTTGTTTTTTGGCCCTTGGACTTTCTTTTCTTTTGTGCTCCTGGTTTTTTTGTAGTGTTCAGCTTTGTTTTAAATAAAGCTAGCCTTTTGTTTCCCCAATCCTGCCTTCTGTTCTGATCTGCATTTGGGTCCTTCAATTCCCCTTCACCCCACCTCGTGACACGCATCTAATGTTATAGCGAGGTCATTAACCATAAGACTCCAACAAGTCACTCATGACATTATGTGTATCTGTCACTAACAAATGCGTGTCGGTGACAACGAGAGAAAGAGACAAAGAGAGCTAACGCTCACAGCATAGCACAGAGGGAGAAACAGCTGTGGAGATGCAATACTCGCCTTCCTATCACTCAGCAGCCGGTGAACAAACTCAGGCTCGTATCATCTTCGGCTGATAATTGATGGGAATGTGGCTTATTGTATGCTCACACGGTGGCAAAGCTAACACTTTAGCCCCAAAGAGTGGAGAGGCTCAGCTTGTGATGAGCACGAAGAAAAGCAAGCAACAAGCAGTGTTTTACAGTGTGAAACGAACAGTAAAAAGGACTCGGTGGACCACAACAATGTAGCTGAAAAGCATACAATACACGCTAATTTCTAATATCTGCCCAGACATTAACTGAGCCTCACTTTTAGTGCGTGTCTTCTTTTATCCAGCTTCTTTGGCGTGGTTTAAAGGCGTTGCAGCTAGGGCTGGGGTGACGCATCGACGTCATCGATTACGTTGACGCAAAAAATACGTTGACGCAAAAACTGTGCGTCGATGCATCGTTTGAAGACAAAAAATGCCGGAAGCGAGCAGCAGCAACACGAGTGAGTCAGTTGACTGATCAATGTAAAAAAAACTCGTAATTCAAAGGTATGGGACTATTTTTCCGTAAAAGGAGGCCATTCTGTCGTTTGTCAGCTGTGTAAAATGGAGATGGCTTATCATAAAAGCACGACAGCGATGCACCAGCACCTCAAAAGATGGCATCCAGGTGCAGCTTGTGTGGATGACAAAACGCCGCAAGTTTTCAACTTTTTAATTCTTTTCTTGTTTGTTTTGTTGTACCGTATTATATTATGCAAGGATTCGTCACATTTTATTACCATATTGTAACATTAAACATCATACCATGCCATTCATCCAAACACCGCCACGTACACACACACACACACACACCCTACTCAAACTCAAAACTGAAAGCTGCTATCTGTATTGTTGTTTTTTTTTTTTTGTCTGCCTACTTTGTTTTGCACTTTATTAGTGCTGTACTACATTGATTGTTGTTTTGTAATTTAACTAATAGAACTTTAAACTTTTAGGCTATTGGTGATTTTAACATGTTATGTAGTGGTTTACTCAAGTTGTACACGCTCAAGCAACCATTTTAAAATCCAAGTCGAACATATGATGCCTGCATGTCATGACATGTTGAACATTGGTGATTATCTTAATGGGTCACTGTCATGCAGTGACAGCTCAAGTACACACATAGGATTTGATTAGTTTGCTGATTTAAATGATGGGAATAGACAGTATGCTTAGGATATATAAAAAATGTTATTATTATTATTATGACTTACTGAGAGCGTCCTAACTATGATTGTGAAAGACATGAGGCCGCTTGCTATGGTTGAGGGCGAGGGATTCAAAGAAATGCTGAACACTTTTCAGTCAGGTTACACTCTGCCCTCTAGGTGCCATTTTACAAATGATGGAGAGAAAGTATGAAACTTCAGTGGAGAAACTAAAAAACGCCACATCCAAAATCTCCCATACCACTGATGCTTGGACAAGTCTGGTCACAGTGGCCTTCTTAGTAGTAACTTGTCATTTCATTGATGACAGTTGGGATCTTGTATCCTTCAATTTAACAACACTGCCAATGGAAGAGCGCCACACAACAGAAAACCTGGCCTCCTACGTGGAGAAAGTGGCAGAAAAATTCAACATTTCCTTACGCAACATCCTTGCCATTGTGCATGATAATGCAAGTAACATAGTTGCAGCCCTTCGCATTCCTGGAAGAGAAGTTTGGAGTGGTATCTTATCGGTGTGCTGGGCATACAATGCAGTTGGTTGTAAACCATGCAATGAAGGATCCCATGATTGATAAGGCATTATCAGCTGCACAGGGCCTCGTGAAGCACATCAAGAAGAGTGAGCCAGCTAGCACCAAACTTAAGCAGAAACAAAAACAAATGGGCACAGCTGAGCATAAACTAATCCAGGATGTAGCTGTTAGATGGAACAGTTCATACTATATGGTTGAACGTCTGTTAGAACAGCGATGGCCAGTGGTTGCGACACTGTCAGATCCAGAAGTCACACAGCGTGGGAAACACTACCTGGATCTGAAAAATGATCAGTGGATTCTTTTGGAGGAACTTAAGGAGATGCTCAAGCCTTATGAGCAAGCCACTGTTTTTCTTAGTGGACAATCTTATGTCACAGCCTCTGTCCTCCCCCCCTGCTGAAAGGTCTCCTGAAATCCACTCAAAACAAATCCTTTGATTCTGCTGCCGTGAACTTGTTCCAGAAGACTGCAGAAGAGGAAATCTTGTCAAGGTGGCAGCCGGAGATATCTGCTTTTCAAGAGGATGGGAAAAATGTTTCACTCATTGCTGCTGCCCTTGATCCATGTTTCCGAAAACTGAAATTCCTTTCTCCAGAGGATGCTCTGAAACTGCAAATACAAGTACAGAGTGTTGCACTTGATCTCAAAAGGGAGCAGAGATCACAGCTACAGCAGGCAGCTGTTGGGCAGGAACCCTCAGAAAGTCCCCCACCAAAGAAGAAGTCTGTGTTGGACACTTTGTTGGGCACAAGTTCTGAGGAGGAAGACGGCAAGGACCAGGGCGAGAACCAGGATGAGGATGGGGACAATGAGACAGTGAGGAAAGAATTACTGTTGTATTTTGGGGAAAACCCTATCCCAAGAGACAGTGACCCCCTTAAATGGTGGAAGGATAATGGAACAAGATTCCCCACACTGTCTGCTTTGGCCAAATCATATTTGGCTGTACCTGCCACATCACTGCCATCTGAAAGGCTTTTTTCAGTTGCTGGAAACATTGTCACCAAATAAAGGGCAAGCCTGACTGCTGAGCATGTTGAAATGCTAACATTCCTCCACTCCAATGCATGACTACATCATGTATTGGATTAAACACACACACAGACACACACATAGACACACACTACACACAGTATTTTTGAGTGAAAAGGCAGAGTGTATGTTCTTGTGAATGAAGAGCACTTTATATTTTGTTGGTTCAAAAAGAACCCTGCTGCTGTTTATATTTTATTTATTTTATGTTGATAACATTTTCTTGATTCTTGCACAACAGTTTTATTTATTGAAAGTATTTTATTTTATTTTATTTTTGTTAAATGCTACCTCTGGCGTCAGATTGCACTATTGTTTTCATTACTTGAATTATATTTTGGAATTTGGTAATTTTTGGTAAAAACAATAAAAATATGTTGGAATGAAGAAATGTGTGTTTTTTCAGTGAGATACATAAATTAGCATATGTAAATTGCTATATAAGTCAAATAATGGAAAAATAATCGATAATCGAATTGAATTCGAATCGAATTGAAAAAATGAATCGTTAGATTAATCGATGCATCGAAAAAATAATCGCTTGATTAATCGATTACAAAAATAATCGTTTTGCCCAGCCCTAGTTGCAGCGTCCTGCGGTGGCTGACGAGGGCAGAGAAAATGGGTCAAAGCGGGCGTTTTCTGAGGGGAAACCTGCTTCTGCAGGGATGAGAGGCTGGGGTTGCTCAGCTCTTCTCTGGATCTGGAACGTGTTTAGTAAACACAGGGCAGTTTTGGCTTGTCCAGCGAGCAACAGCTGCACAGACGAAAGTTACGATGGGACAGCTGTGAAACGGATGTGCAGCTGTTTTTATCTTCTCTGTGTATCCGGCCACTGTGGAACTGATGATATGTTCAGGTGCACTCTCAGACAATGTTAGATGGGAGTTTTCAAACCTGGGGGGACTGAGACAATCAGGCGCTACCTTCTGGACTTTAGGGCTGATGCACTGTCCTTTGCTTACAACGCTTTTAGTGCAAGGAGGCTGCATTTAAGCTTTGGTCTACATGCAGGCCGTTCTATTGTTGGAACCATGTGGTGAGGGTCCCAACATAATGCAGGACCACAGCAGCAGGGCCAAGCACAATCCATGGGAACCTGCGAGACAAGAGAGCATAGAAACTCCTGGGAAGAAGCCAATTAAAATGTATTAAGGGTATCTGCCTCCCAGACACTGGAAGAGGAGAGGAGCTTGATAGCTAAAGGCACTGCCTTCCATTCTACCTTTGCATGACTTTAGGAGCCACAAGCAACCCTGCATCCTGAGAGCACAGTGTTCTAGTGGGTAAAGATACGAATGCATGGCCATTGATGGCTTTGTATGTGAGGCTGGCTATTCCAGATGTCCCTCTTCACAGCAGTGCTTTTCATCTCCTCCTGGGGACTCCTGAGGCACTGCCAGGCCACATGAGATATGTAATCCCTACAGAGAGTTCTGGGTCTGCCCTGGGATCTCCTCCTAGGTAGTTGCGCCCATAAAAGCTCTAAAGGAAGGCTGATTGACCCAATCACTTGGGTGAGATGGTGCAAGAGGAAAATTCAGGGAATCGCCAATGTCAGGGGTTTTTGTCTGGGAACCACAATTGTCTTCACAAAATGTTTTTTCAATCCATCAAGTGCATCAGGTATTGATTTGGTCCAAGATGTATGAATTGTATTGCAGAGATATCCACTGCTCAATACCCAGGAAGCCTCTTCTGTAATAAATCCTCCTGGCCAGGGGGGGATAGTGAGTCACTTTAGCCTCTAGTTTGCTGCAGGAGATGATGAAGAAGTCAAGCCGGCCAGAGGAACTACCATAGATAAGTTAACAGCCTCAGTTATTCATTCAGTGAGCGCAAAGATACAGAAGCTCTAGAAAAACAACTTTTATCATCAATCTCAAACAACAGCTCCTGAGGAGACACGACATCCCCAGCAGAGAAAATAAGCAACGTAAAAAGAAGCTGAACAGGAGTATGTATTGTCGGGGCTGTTTAAGACTGGAGAAAGCTGTGGACGAGTTAAAAGATGAACTCACAACATTTCTTTATCCCAGTAAGTAACATCTAACACTGTCTGTTTGCTGAAAATATCTTTAGAGTGCAGTTAGTCCTGGTAACCCTGAACTGGCCTCACATGGTCTAGCTCCCTGACCTCCCCCACTTATATGTGGGACGCCATGGCAGCTCCTGGTCCAGAAGGATTTACTTTCGAGGGGGTTCTGTTCACCCCTTTCCCAAGGGCCTTCAGCTTTGGGCCTGGCCCCTGAAAGGACCGGCCTCCTGGAAACAGGCCTGCCACACACGTTGTGAATTGTGCTTGTGCCCTCTGAAAAGTAGGAAGGGGGCATCCACAAGGGCAGCATACTCATGCCTTTGGAGGTTACTTGAGTTATGGTGCGTGGCAAGTAGACCTGCTCACGTGGATCTCAGGCAATCCTGTTTTGTCTGCAGAAGAAGAAAGACAGGGAGAAGGCTCTATAACCGGTATGGTGGCTGCCATTAAAGCAGCCTATATGGCAAGTTGTGGAGCAAGATGGCGCCAGTGTGTGTGGCCTGCCGTCTGTCACTGCCAGCGATGTGTGTGTTTATGCTGTGTGTCTCACTGCTGTGTGTCTCACTGCTGTGTGTCTTACTTGTTGCTCTGAGTGTCGACTCCCTACTGGTGTATGATCGCCAAACACTACTCAATCTTCGACTTTCTGCTGAAGATCTAGTAAAATTGGATGATGGTGGACGTGAAACTTTACCCCCACTTCTGGCGATGGTCCCGGCTCACCTTTGCTGCGTCCCGGCCCCAATTCCGCGGCGAAAGCGCCCCCCGCCGCCGGGGAAAACGCAGCGGCCGGCTGGTGAGGCTGAAGGCCCATCTCGCGTGTTTTTCTACGCCTTCTTGGACTGAGATTGGAGCCATGCCTAGCCTCGTTATTCCTCGACGCTCACTGGACCCTGTCGACGTCTGGCTGGTACCTGTCGTTGACCCGGAAGAGGTGTTCCAGCCCCGCGGCCCCTGCTCTCCTCGTCCGCGCTGGCGCGGGGTGAATCACCGCAATTTGCGGTCTCTGTGTCGGGCTCCCCAGACAACCAACGCCGCGGACCCGCCGGCTCCTGCCAGGATTGGCCTGGTAAATGCTAGATCTCTAGCGAACTCCCTCCTATTTTAACTCCCCGCGGACGTCGGGCCGAGGAGGAGGAATAGCGACTGTCTATAAGAATCATTATAAATGTAAGCAGCTGTCGCTCTCATCCTCTTTCACCAGCTTTGAACTGAGCGTATTTGAGCTTGGCCCCTCTCACACAGTATTGTGTGCTGTGGTCTATCGGCCTCCCAAGTACAATAAGGACTTTTTAAATGACTTCTCTGATTTCCTGGCTGAAATCATGCCAAAATATGACCGTGTTCTTATTGTTGGGGATTTTAATGTTCATGTGTGTTGTCCTGATAAGCCAATGGCAAAGGGCTTTTTAAACCTCATTGATTCTTTTAATCTTGTGCAATCTGTGTCTGGACCCACACAAGAGCACAGACACACACTGGATCTTGTCTTATCATATGGCTTGCCTGTTTTTAACCAAGAGATATGTGACGCAGTGTTTTCTGACCATATGCCTGTACTATTTGAAGCTGCTCTTGCCTGCAATACAGTTAAATCTCGTGCTGCTGCTCGACGCTGTCGCATTGTTAACCCTTCCACTGCTGTTCAGTTCTCGGTTTCCTTCAATCAGAACTCCATTCTTCCTGAGTCTGGGTGCAGTACAGAGGAGCTTAGCTCATGGTTTCACTCCACCTGCCAGGCTGTTTTAGACATTGTGGCTCCATTCAAATCCAGGCAGCCTAAAACGAAGTCTGAGCCCTGGCTAAATGACACGACTCATGCTGTCAGACGTGAGTGCCATAGAGCTGAGCGCAAGTGGAAGAAGGACAAACTGCAGGTGTCTTTCCAAATATTACGGGACTGCTGGCGTCATTATCAGGCAACTGTGAAGGATGCTAAAAGAAAACATTTCTCGGATATCATCCTGTCAAACTGTCACAAGCCTCGTGTTTTGTTCAACACTATCGACTCACTTCTTAATGCCCCACAGTCTCCCTGTATAGAGGCGTCCCCGGTTGTGTGTGAAGACTTCCTTCACTTTTTTATTGATAAGGTCACTTCAATTAGGGCTCTAATCCCACCTTCAGTTTATGACCCCTCAGTCTGTGTCCCCTGCTCTGCTGTCTTTGAGCAGTTTGAGCCTGTGACTCTTTCCTTTTTACAGGAGATTGTTGGTCATTTGAAGCCCTCAGGTTCTCCAAATGATGCTGTCCCTCCTCGACTATTTAAGGAGGTTTTCCCCACTGTAGGACCTTCTGTTATCGAAATCATTAATAGTAGTCTGTCCTCAGGTGTGGTCCCCGGGAATTTTAAACATGCAGTAGTACAACCTCAGATTAAAAAACCTGCTCTATACCCGGCAGTTCTGGCTAATTTCAGGCCTATCTCCAAACTGCCTTTTCTTTCTAAAATCCTGGAGAAGACTGTGCACAGTCAATTAATGGTCTTTCTGGAAGAACACAACATTCTAGAGGTTTTCCAATACAGTTTTAAAACCCTGCACAGCACCGAATCAGCTCTTTTAAGAGTTTTTAATGATACATTTTTAGCTACTGACTCTGGTGACTGTGTGGTCCTTGTGCTTTTAGATTTGACTGCTGCATTTGACACAGTGGATCATGAAATATTGGTCTCACGTTTGAAGCAGTGGGTGGGCATCAGGGGCATAGCACTGGAGTGGTTCAGGTCATACTTGGCTGATCGAACTTTCTGTGTCAGCCTTGGTGACTCTGTGTCCTCCTCTGCTCCTCTCTCATGTGGGGTCCCACAGGGCTCAGTTCTTGGCCCTCTCCTCTTTCCTCTCTCTATTTGCTCCCTCTTGGTTCCATACTTAGGAAGCACGGCATTTCATTCCACTGTTATGCAGACGACAGTCAGATCTATGTGCCTCTTAAAAAGAACGATGAGCGCTCTATCAAACTGCTTTTTAAGTGTCTCGACGACATAAAGGCCTGGATGGCTCTGAATTTTTTAAATTTCAATGAAAATAAGACTGAAGTGATGGTTTTTGATGGCACCACTCGGACCCCCCCTGTAGATCTGGGCTCCTTGGCCCAGTACATAAAACCAAGCATCACAAACCTAGGGGTTAAAGTGGATCCTGAGCTTAAGTTTGACACTCAGATCAAGGCTGTTGTGAAATCAAGCTTTTACCATTTGAGGCAGCTGGCCAAAATAAAGCCAATTCTGTCAAAGCAGCACTTTGAGACGGTAATCCACGCCTTTGTTACCACTCGGCTGGATTACTGTAACGCACTTTATGTGGGGGTTAGTGGGTCCTCCATCGCCCGTCTCCAGATGGTACAGAATGCAGCTGCACGTCTTTTAACTGGCACACGTAAACATGATCACATCTCCCCCATTTTAACCTCACTCCACTGGCTGCCTATTAAATTTAGGATCCATTTTAAAATCCTTTTATTTGCTTTTAAATCCCTGAATGGTCTTGCCCCGCCCTACCTCTCTGAGCTTCTGAACCCTTATAAACCCGCCCGCTCTCTCAGGTCAGATGATCAACTGCTCCTGAGTATGCCAAAAACTAAGCGGAAGCTCAGAGGGGACCGTGCCTTTGCTGTGGCGGCTCCTAAACTGTGGAATGATCTGCCTCTGCATGTTAAACAGGCCTCTTCCCTACCTGTTTTTAAATCCCTTCTTAAAACCCATCTCTTCTCTGTGGCCTTTGACACCTAGTAAGATGTCGACTGTTTTACTTGACTTAATTTCTTATTTTGAAACCCTTTTATTACAAGGCTATTATGTTTACTCATGTTTTATGCCTTCTAACTTATTGTTGTTTTTATATGTAATTTTGCACCTATTTGAGCTTATATTATGATGTCTTATTTATTCTGTCTGTACAGCACTTTGGTCAACTTTGGTTGTTTTAAAGTGCTTAACAAATAAAGTTGGATTGGATTGGATTGGATGGGGTGATGCAAGCTTTCTGAGGACTGTAGTAGCCTCATTGCACAGTTTAGAAGGGCGCCCAGAGACTGAGGGCTCATGTAAGAGCCCCTGCAGTCTCACCTTGGGACCTGGGGTTGGCCCTGGAAGCTCTGCGGCGTGACCCCTTGAGCCCCTTGAGTCGGTGAGCCTGACATTGCTTTCACTCAAGAAAGCATTTCTGCTAGCAGGAACGTCTGCAAAGGGAGTCCACTCCATGAGGGTCTATGCAGGTTTAGGCTGGATGATGCGGGAGTAGTGCAGCGTCCCAACCTGTTCTTTCTACCCAGTTTTCTCACAAATTTAAAACTCCATCAGGTGATAGAGCTTTTATTCTTTCTTTGCCCACAAGCAGAGGGACAACAGAGATGGTCCTGTCTCTGCGTTGTGAGAGCAATAGAGATGTACATCAGGGCATGCATGTTTCCCTGAGTGGCAAAACCTTTTACAGTGCTTACATGTTGTTAGTGTATTTTACTGCTCTGATAATTCATACTCAGTAAGAAAGTAGAACTGAAGTGACATTCATTACAAGATGATTATTAGTTAAAACATTGGATGGACAAACAAATGGACCTAAAGTGTTTTGCATTTTGACTTTTAATTGAATAAAATACTTTTTCCAGTTGTATATTTCGTCATTGAAGTTTTCTTAAAAACAGTGTTAAAATATTGTCTCATCTCGTGAGCTGAGTGTATCGTCACATCCTTGTAAGATACTGTATAGCTTCCATGTGTTACTGGATAAGCGAGATGTTGCTTCTTCTGCAACAATGAAGTTAAAAGGATCATAGACTTGTGCGATGACCTAGAGGGAAGGGTTCCTCTGCTGTTTGCAGGCATGTGTCTGAGCAATAAAGATGTCAAAACACAATCACAAACAGCAGTTACAGTATTTCTGACAGATTACCAGTGTGTTGTCTTTCCAGATTCACTTGCAGAGAAGTAAATATGCCAAAACAATCACTAAAGATTGTGAGATAGCAGCGCTCTGCACAGGGGGAGGCAGCAGGCGATTACTGACTACAGGCACACGATTATTGGGACCCACAGATGAAATCATTCATTGTCTCTTTCAAAATGGACTCTGAACTGAACTCAGTTTCCCAGAATTCCCCAGTTTTCACACCTAGGTGCAAAGACTGCCAAGAGACCCAGCTTTGAGCAACCATTGGACAGGGTGACAGACCCTGACAGATAGTCAAAAAATATATATCAAAGGTTCTCTCTCTTCTCCCCTTCGGTCCCTACGGGGCTGCTTGCCCTCAAGTTCTCTTCTCCTGGATTCTTCTGGGACCAATGCTGAGAGCTGCCAGCCGCATTTCCAGCAGTCCCAAAGAACTTCTCCTTACAGCAGCGACACAAAGTCCTGCTACTATTCTAGCTCAATTAGAACCAGGAGCTGTGGCGCAAAGCTCACCAGCTAACTCCACATTCCAAGGAACACAAAGCCATTTGGCACCGAGCTGATATCCCTGCAAAGGAAAGGAGCAACCAGTTTCCTCCGTCCGCTGTCTTTCATCAGATCTTGCACGGCAAAAACAGCACTGTTCAACATTGGAATTACAACCTTCTCCTGCTTGGCTCATTAGTAGCTTTTCTTCCAGACTGGTAGGGTTGAACTTGACCTAGGTAGCACACAGCAGAGCATAGCACAGCTAAGCACAGGACCTTTTAAATGTGTTCAATCTATGTGTCTGTTCACTGTTTGGGTGTTACGTTGATCTCTGTGTAGTCGGGTTATTGGTAGTTTGCTTTGCTACACAGCTAATTTGATGTTAGTTGAATTATGCTTCACACAAACTCAGGCTCTTTGCATGCATCTAACCATCTTCTATAACCTGGCACCACATCTCACACACACACACACACTCCTTCAGCCTGGAGCGTATCACACCCACATGTGATATCAGTGAGCACATTGTGTGAGCAGCACCATTGTTTCTTTGTTCTCTCCCATCAATGAAACAAGTGGTGTTTCACTATCCTGGACCTGAGTCCAACCCTTCGATCAGCCATCTTGTAATCACTTTTGATCAGCCATTTTGTTTGTAGTCCATGCCATGCTGCATGGTACTTTGAACCCTTGCCACCATTTTGCTTTTGTTCTTCCAGACACACACACACACACACACACACACACACACACATCTGTATATAGTACATGTTAATTAGATTGTGTGTTTTCATCTTTTAAGTTAAATAAAATACTTTTGAACCTTCATGCTGTCCATTTAGTATTGTACAAGAGTGAATGTTGCCAACCTCTACTCTGTCAAGAACTCCAAAATCCCTCGACCTTTACAGCTGTTGTTGGAGCCAAATATTTGATTTAAAGACTTTTTTGAATATTTTGGATTTGTTTAATAACATTAATATGATTTTTTTTTGCCATGGAACGTGTTAAATATCAATAATGATTTAAATTATTATAATGAGAGCCGGCTGTGGGAGCGAGAGGGCGGTGTGTGTTGACCCCCCACCTCCTTGGTAGACAGATGACTGCAGCACCTGGGCTTTATCGGGTGTGCCCATTAGGGCTGGCGGTGTTTTTTTGGGGGGGTTTTCTCAGGTATGCAGCCATACAGTTTTAGACCGCTACTAAGCACCAAACATTGTGTTATTTTCGTTTTTTGGATTGCACAGTAACGCTCCTGCCTCTCCCTCCGCTCCGATAAGACTGATCCGTTGTGTGTGTGTGTGGAAAAACTTGGAGAATAAAGAACTGTAATCACAGGAAACGTTGTGAATCATTTGTTGCTTGGGCGCGTCAAACTCGAAGGCATATCCTGCCCTTTGGAACCACAAGGAGCAAATTGCATTCAAAGGGAAGGGATTGCTCTTTCAGCTATTAAGGTAATTTTGTTTGTAGTTATGACGTTAATTATTAATCATTAATCAGAGTTACACAGTTTAGTACCTTTTTAGGAGACTGATTTGGTGAATTGGCTGTCTATTCCCTTCTTCAAGGGTGGTGCCCCGAGGTGGTATATAGTTATCATAATTGATAATTATCCCCCATAAAGATTAATTATTGTAAATAGCCAAATTTAACCCAAAACTCCTTATTAATGTTGCATGAAGCACTATTAGATGAAAAGGTGAAAGGAATAGCACTATAAGTTTTATATAGTGCTATTCCTTCCACCTTTTCATGCTCTGATGGTGTGCATCTAATAGTGCTACAGTATACGGCCATTTTCAGGTAGTTGTTTCTGATGGTCAGAATTCTGAAACTGTCACAATGAGATAAGACAAGGCGGACCATAATGCAGTAGACAGCAGACAGAAAAGATCATTGGGTGAAATTTGTATTCAGGAAAAGGGCAACACAAGGAACAGGCAAACACGACAACAGGACCAGGAAAACTCAGCAGAACTGTACTTGAAAACTAACGAGGGGATACAAGACAGGTGTGGAGGGAAAATCAGGCTGGTCAAGAGTACAAGAAAACACGATGGAAAAGAGAACACTAGAGGGTAAAAGAAAACCACAAAAACATAAAAAACACATACAACACGAATTAAATGAAATTTAAACAGGACCATGACAGAAACATTAACGGCTAAATTGGTTGTCAAAAAAAAAGGCTAGTGTATGCTCTAATTGTGATATATATTTTAATATTTTTAAACCTCCTGAAAAACACTCAATATATGCAAGGATGACAAAATAAAATATCACAATATCATTGACCAAATACCTTGGTATCAGTATTGTGACAAAATTGCAGGGATGATATTTGGTACCTTCACAAAATATTAACATGAGATTTTTAAACAGTAATCATCAGTTATGTGGATATAATGACTAAGTGGGTTAAGACAAATGTTAAAACAAGTAGAACAGTCTGGTAAGTTTGAAAATGATGTGATTTTAGTGTAATGTAGCCTTTAAAACCAGGAAAAAAATATATGTATCCCATATCAGGACATAATGATATCCAAAAGACCATGTCCTATATCACGATAAAAATATTCTATGAATATGATATATTGCCCAGCCATAATTGATGCTGACGCCTTAGTGACTCAATAAACCTGTCAGCAAGCTGTAAGATACTGACTGTCAATCTGGAAGTTAGATCAAATGGGTGACGCGTTTACCAGCATATGAAGATGGCCTTGTAGTGGCTGGCTGTTGTCTAGCCCTCTGCTCTCAGTAGACAATCATCCTCATCTGTCATTCTGTTGATGTGGTCGACTACAAGGTTGTGGTTCTCTGTGTTCTCCATGTGTTCACTGCACAACATCTGTTTTTGTTTGTTCTCTCACTCTACTTTCCTGCACTTAGTTCCTTTTCCCACACTTTGTCCTTCCGTTTAGCCTTCAGCTCTGTACAGCTGTGCAACGTTTTTTGTCAAGCAAAATAATATCCTTTATTTCCTGTTCTGTTGTGAACTTTTGTTTTAATCAGTCTCACCCTCTGCAGAGCTGAGGGTGACAGCATCCAAAAGCAAACCTCTGTGGTCATCTCACTGCAGCAGGGCTCATTCAGAGCATCTCGGGAATTGGAGTATTTGAATATTTTTGCACTGCAACAGGATGTCAGGTTGTACAGCTGTGAGACGATGGGTACTTTTGCCAAGTAGCTCTCAGCTGAAGACTATCAAAATGAGTGGGCGGTCACCAACATACAATAGTTACCTTATTAACTACTGCCTCAGTTGTTCTGCCTGTATCTACAAGATACTCTTACTTAAAAGTAATCCAAAGTAAAAAAGAAAAGGACAGGGCGTTAATGCTTGAAAAAAGCTGCAGAGTGACCAAGCAAGAGTTACAGGCGAGTGTCTAGACTGCAAGTGTATCAGACCCGTTTTTCACTCACAGCCTCCCGGACAACAACAGTACTCTTATAACATAATTATCTGTATCAGAGTTAATAAAAAAATATAACGAGAATACTCACACATTGAAGGAAAACTGCACACTGCCCAGAACGTTCGGCTGCTCCTCTACTATTTAGATGGTGCTGTTTTGGGTTTTTTTTGGTTTTTAAAAAAAACACAAATAAATTGAGGGATCAACTTTATCTACGATAGTGGGCCTTTAAAATTAAACCATGTAGGTTTACCATTATGGGATCAACGGCTGGATTTGTTCCTCTGTAATGCTGACAGTGGACCAAACAGTGGGAGCAGAGATGGAGCTGAGCATGGCGGAAAAACTATGCACTGCATAGTGACCAAAAGACTGTAATCACAGACACAATTATCAACAATGGATGCCACTGGCTACACAGTTAACTGAGCTAGCTATGAGTAGCAGTAGTAATTTTTTCTTGTGATGTGCTGCCCCCTATATATTTCAAATTGCCTTTAAATTCTGGCCGTAGTTTACAAATTACACCTTTAATGCCAGATTATTCCTGAAACAACGAAGTCTGAAAAAGTGCAAAGATAAAATGTTTAAAGCTGCTCAAAACAGCCACACTCACAGGAAGGGGTCCCATCAGAGGGACAAGGCTCAAGAATTAAGCTGTAGACTATATGAAGCTAATAAAATGTGACATCAGTATGTGTTTTACTGAGGTAGAGGTAGAGCTCCCACACATCAGTCAAAGGTTTGATTCCCGGCCTCTGCAGTATACATGTCCATATGTCCTTGGGCAAGACACTAAACCCTACGTTTTTATCCTCTATCGGTGTGTGAGTGTGTGTATGTATGTAATTGCAACTGATGAGCAGGTGGTGCCTTGCATGGTAGCCTCTGCCACCAGTGTGTGAATGGCTGAATGCTGACTTATGTTGTAAAGCTCTTTGAGTGGTCAGTAAGACTAGAAAAGCTGTATATAAGCCCATTAACCATTTACTGAGCTTACTGTGATAATTGTGTTGTTGGTGTTTGTGTGGTTTTTGTTTTACAGTACATAAACAACTACCAACAAATGTAAGTTGTATCATTACAATAGCAGAAATACGAAATGACCTGTAAACAATAAAAGTATTAACATAAAAAAGACAGATATGGACAAAAAGTTGTCTGTTATCCAAACTGCTGCTAGTGCATCAACCAGTCCAGTGAACCCCTGAGGATTCTGAGCAAGTTGATGTGGTAAAACATGAAACATGTTGTCTTTGTACTATTTTCAATTAAGTTCACATACAAAACGATGATCAAATTGTCACATTCTGTTTTATTTATGTTTTGCACAGCAGGACTGTTTTTGGAAACGTGACTGCAAAAATGGACAGCAGTCGGGTCAGGTTGAGTGGAGTAAACAGTCTCAGCAGTGAGTACATACAGCCAGATGAGTCCAGAATACAACAGGCATGTTTCAGGTAGTCACCAGCCACACTGCCTAAAGCTATTATGTTTTTAACACTGTACTGATTGAGTTAAACAGTCTGGCTGTTATAAGTTGTAATGCTCTCATTTGAGTGACTGACATTTTATTTGATAACACTGAAAAGCAAAGAAGGCAACAGTCTTTGTCATGTTGGAATTTCAAGTTGAAGTATCAAACATGAAAAAGTGTCACTTTGTTTATTTTGGGTCAGCACTAATTCTGTCACTGAAAAAGTATGGGGCTTTAAGAAGTAATACAAGCACTCTGTTTGAGGAATACAAAATCTTTTTGTGACTGGGTGATGAGCTCAGACATCCAGGAAGGTCTGTATGGTATGGTGGTATCGACATTAGATTAGATGCACATTTCATTCTCAAACTATCATTGCTGTTATCATGATTGGGTGACGACAATAGTATGGAATCACAAGCATGACTCGACACAGAGTTAGGCAAGGTAAATGTCTTTACTAAGATCAGGTTCAATATACGGGAGGTCAGTCAGCAAAGGTAAACAAATCCGAAAGGGGTTAGGCAGAGACGAGGTCGACACTAAAAACAGGCAGAAGTAAAAAAAACAAAAAAAAACAGGAATATTCAAAACACTAGGAACAAAGGCTGGAACGCTAAGTATGGAGACAAAAGACGAACTGGCAATGGACAGGGGAAACACAGGGACTATATATACACACACAGGAGGAACAGGTGCAAATAATCAGGCATGGGGTAGACAATCACAGTGGAGGATGAACCCACAAGGACAGGGAGAGGGGATCTGAAATGAGAGGAAAGGTAAATACAACAAAATAAGACAGGGAAAAAACTATAACACGGAGCGAGACATAACAGTACCCCCTCCTCTAGGGACGGCGCCTGATGTCCCAGGCTGGTCGGAGTGAGATGATGGATGAGAGTGAGGTCCATAATGTTACTGGAGGAGACCCAGCACCTCTCCTCAGGACTGTAACCCTCCCAATCCACCAGATACTGGTGACCACAACCACACCGAGGAACTGCCAGAAGCCACTTCACTCCAGGCCAAAAACCAGGCCACCATCGATGAACTGGGGGGGCAGTGGGGATCTGGAGGCCGGGACCAGAGAGCTCTCCATCACCGGCTTGATTCAGGCCACATGAAAAGTTGGATGCACCCTCAGTGACCTGGGAAGCTTGAACCGCACAGCTGCCACCTTAGAGATGAGGAAGGGACCCACGAAGCAAGGACCCAGCTTGAGGGATTTCACTCGCACGGGGAGGTCCTTGTAAGCTAGCCACACCTTCTGCCCAGGCCTGTAGGGAGGAGTCATGATTCGCCGGCGATAAGCTGCCCTCTTTGTCCTAGCTGACAAGCACCTGACAAGCTCCATTCCAGGTTCTGCGACACCGATGAATGATGGCCTGGGCTGATGGGACGCTGACTTCTTCCTCCAGTGGCGGCTGATAACCGTAGGCGCACTGGAATGGGGAGAGACCAGAGGCAGAACAGGGCAGGGTGTTGTGGGCATACTCAACCCAGATAAGGTGTCTGCTCCATGTAGCTGGATTCTGGGAGACAAGACAACGTAGTCCGGTCTCCAGCTCCTGGTTAAGACGCCCAGTCTGGCCATTGGACTGGGGATGATATCTGGAGGTGAGGCTGACCGTAGAGCCCAGATCCCATCCTTCGGGGAACCATGTAAGCGAAATATATGCCGCAATATTACCGCCGCCATTTCCTTGGCAGAGGGCAACTTGGGAAGAGGAACAAAGTGAACCATTTTAGAAAATCTGTCCACTACTGTTAGGATGGTTGTGTTACCTTCTGACGAAGTCCAGGGAGATGTCAGACCAGGGGCAATGGGGCACCGGAAGAGGACAGAGGAGCTCTGCCGGAGGGTGACGAGAGACCTTATTCCTTGCATACACCTGACAGGCGGCCATGTACTCGCCCACCTCCTTCTCCATGGCAGGCCACCAGAACCGTTGTTGGATGACAAAGCATGTTCTTTTGATACCAAGATGGCAGGACAGGAGGGAGGTGTGAGCCCAGTGGATCACCTTAGATCGGAGGCAAGAATAAACAACCAGTTCTGGGGGCAAACATCGGGTATATTAGAGTTAGAGATTGCCTGTCTAACCCTCTCTTCAATCCCCCATGTGACTGCCCCAACCGTGCAGGAAGAAGTCAGGATGTAGCTTGGGGATCTAGGACTAGAATCTGGGTCAAACAAGCGGGACAGAGCATCAGGCTTAACATTTTTGGAGCCGGGACGGTAGGACAGGGAAAAGTCAAAACGATTAAAGAAAAGTGCCCATCTGGCTTGCCTGGAGTTGAGTCGCTTAGTGAACCGAATGTACTCCAGGTTTTTGTGATCAGTCCATACCAGGAATGGGAGCTTCGCTCCTTTCAGCCAGTGGTGCCATTCCTCCAGTGCCACCTTCACTGCCAAGAGCTCCTTATTGCCCACATCTTAATATCCTCTCAGCTGGCGAGAATTTCCTGGACAGGAAGGCACAGGAGTGAAGCTTATTATCTGCCTGTGACTGCTGAGAGAGAACTGCCCTGATGCCTAGATCTGAAGCATCCACCTCCACCACAAACTGATGACTCGTGTCGGGTAGAGTGAGGATGGGTGCTGAGGTGAAGCTCTCTCTCAGCTTCCAGAAGGCAATTTCTGCCTGGGAATTCCACTGGAACTTGACCTGGGGAGAGGTAAAGGCATGCAGAGGGGCAGCAATGGCACTGAAATTGCAAATAAACCATCTGTAAAAGTTTGCAAACCCCAGGAAGCATTGTACCAGCTTGCGGCTAGTGGGAATAGGCCAATTCACCACAGCACTGACCTTGGCAGGGTCCATCTGGATGCTGTTGCCCGAAACCACAAATCCCAAAAATGAAACAGTGGGAACATGAAACTCACACTTTTCGGCTTTTACAAAGAGCTGGTAGTCGAGGAGACGCTGCAACACCTGACACACATGCTGGATGTGAGTCTGCTCATCAGAAGAGAAAAAAACAATGTCATCCAAATACACAAAAACAAACTGGTCCAGCTTATCCCGGAGAACATTGTTTACCGGAGCCTGGAACACAGCTAGAGCATTTGTGAGTCCAAAAGGCATCACAAGATACTCATAATGTCGACTACAAGTGTTAAAAGCAGTCTTCCACTCGTCCCCCTCTCTTATTCTGACCAGATGATAAGCATTACGGAGATCTAGTTTGGTGAAAAACTTAGCATCCTGTAATAGTTCAAAAGCGGATGATATAAGAGGAAGGGGGTACTTGTTCCGAATTGTGATGTCGTTCAGGCCTCGGTAGTTGATGTAGGGATGGAGAGTCTTATCCTTCTTGTCAACGAAGAAAAATCCTGCCCCAGCAGGAGAGGAAGAAGGCCGGATGATCCCAGCGTCCAGAGAAGAGTGGATGTATGTCTGCATAGCCTCCTTCTCCTGGGCAGACAGCGAGTAGAGCCGGCCTCTGGGAGGAGACGAACCAGGAAGCAGATTGATGCAACAGTCGTATGACCGGTGGGGAGGCAAAGAAGTAGCTCGGGCTTTGTTGAACACTTCCTTCAGATCCAGGTAATAAGCTGGCCCAGCAGGAGAGGATGAGAGGGAGAGTTGAACAGGTGAAAGCTCAAAAATTCTGTGTGACCTTTAGCCATAATCAGCTGAATGGGCTGTGTGCGGTGAGTTACCTTACACAATAAGCGTCCATCTAAAGTGCTAGCCTCCAGAGGCTTGGGCAGGGGTAACAGGCTCAGTCCAAGTCTCTTAGCCAGTTGCCAGTCCATAAAGCTCTCATCAGCTCAGAGTCCACCAGCACCGGGTGATAGAATGCTTGAGACGGAGACACCAACTTAGCCTGAACCAGACGGCGAGAGAGAACATCAGAGGAAAAGGTACAGCTCACAAGCGCCCTCTTTATCACGGGTGAGCCCGGTCTTTTACCGGGCATGAAGTGATGAAATGACCCATTTGGGAACAGTAGATGTAGCGACCCTCTTGTGTGGAACTCTATGGCGTAATCCGCAACCCGTCGTTTGCTTTGGCAGAGCCCCATGAATGCTCTGGCCGTCTCCCAGCCAGGGGTGGTTTGGTCAAAGAGACTGTCCTTAAAATTGTCCAGAGAGTTGCATACAGGAGAATTTCTTGCCCGTTCCGCCATTGCCCAGGCCTCGGCTCTGCCAGAGAGGTGAGAGATCATATACGCTACCTTGGCGCAGTCAGTCGGGAATGAGGCAGCTTGCATCTCGCAATGCAGCCCACACTGGACCAGGAAAGAGTGACAACTCTTGAAGTCCCCGGAAAATTGTGCTGGGCCAGCGAGGTGAAGCGCCGGAGCAGAAACGAGAGCCGGAATGGGCAGCGGAGCAGAAGCAGCAGCACACAGAAATCCGACAGGGGTTAGGCATTGATGAGGTCGACGCAAAAAACAGGCAGAAGTAAAAAAAAACAGGAATACTCAAAACACTAGGAACAAAGGCTGGAACGCTTAGTATGGAGACAAAAGACGAACTGGCAATGGACAGGGGAAACACAGGGACGCTTAAACTGAAAGTGCTGCATTGACAAGGAATGGTTGATTCATGAAGTTGAAATAAGGACTTAACAAACCTTCTTATTCAACTACAAATCTCAAATAAGACAGTCGCTGAACATTTCTGGTAATAAAACACACAATTAATCTACTTGGCTATATTTTGTATATCTAAACATCTAAATCTCTACATAAAAGGTGTGCTCTCTGTTGTAAAAGTACAAATGTAGGAAGGTAGGATTTTTAACAAGCTCAACCCTCTTTACAGGAGTATTTACGTCTCAAGTCTGATCTCTCCAGTCTAAGGTACACGGTTGTTCACTTGAGATAACAGAAGTGAATATTTGATGGATTTCGTATGGACAGACAGTGCAATGCGACGGTGACTCCTTTTTAAAGCTTCAGAGTGGCCAAACCAACTCTGTACTTCAGGAATCCCAACCATGAATGAACACAGCATTCTAACCTCATATCCATCAACATTTGGTTGTTTTGTAGAAGAGAATTAGGGAACTAAGAAAAAGGGATCAAATAGAAATGACTGTGACTGAGACTTTGAGAGCCAGTGCTTAACTATTACTTACTGACATAACAGAAGGAAGTCATTTTGGTTACACATCAGCTGACATCTGTCACAGGTTAGCAGGACAGTGTCTCAGCGCATAAAGTTCCAGCAATTCACTAAGTCCCTGTGTGAAACCAGAGCCTGGGATCCTGAATCTGGACAGTGTCTTTTTTCATTGGTGTTTATTTTACACTGGCTCAGGGATCACATGTATGAAGGCCTGGATTTTAGGGACCAGTAAAGACTATTCTCACCACCACCAAAAAAGAGGATTTTACTCATAGATTCATTGGCCCAGAACTATTTAATGACAAATAAAGGGTTATTTTTGGTTTCTTACAATTCAGGGCATATTATATTATATTTTTATCAACTCTGTAACTGTAAATACAGCAACATGTCGAAAGAAGTCAGATGGTTCAGGAAACAGACAGATTGAAAATAAACCAGCGGCTTAGTCCAGTGGTCCCCAAAGTGGGGGGCACACTCCCTAGGGTAAGCAGAGTTGAAGCAGGGGGCGCACAGCAAAGTTAAATGAATGAGGCATGATTCTGCACCACTAGCAAAGCATGGATGAGTTTGTGCTAAGACTTCCAGGTAAACTTTAAGCAGATGATGAGTCTACACCAAATGGGACAATTCACAAAACTAAGACAAGAAAACATGACAAGATGAGATTAAGGAAGGGTTATGTTAGCCGGCATACGCCAGCTTTTTGTTGGTATCACGTGTAGTCGTTAAACAGGTGAAAATATTAATGGCCAAAATTTCCTGTGTAAAATATGCCAAATAAATAAATTAATTAAGAGTGTGTTAAGTAATCTATTGTTATGTGACCTGTGAGATGTTGGCAAGACAACTTCAATATACATTTATATTGTGCAAAGTTTGGTTTTGCTTTTGCTGTCAAGACATTAAATGTTTAAGGCAAAGAGCCATTCCTGGGCAATGGTACAATAAGTTCTGCAGCCGTCACAGACAAGACCACAGAAAAGCATCAAGCTCCTGCTCCTTAACAAATGGAAGATGCTACAACAGCGAAATAAAAAAACAAAAACCTAAAGATGTATCAAACCAGAGCAGCAGAAGAAGTTCAACTAGGCAGCAGATCAAACTGAGACACCCAATTCAAAACATGTCCTCAGTATAACCATTGTTTTTCTGTGGTACGGTATGGTTTGGGCCACACATAAAAGCTGAAATATTCTCCTCTTTTCAGCTCTTGGTGCTGCCCAGTTGTCAATAGCCGTTTTTATACTGGGCAGTAAGCCACCAATTTGCCGTCCTTTTGGTGGCTCGCTCTGCGGATTTAGACAGGAGGCGGCAAATTGGTGGTCTGTTTTGGCCTGCCAATTTTGCACCTCGAAGGGTAACGTTACACTTATTTGCGCCTCCGTTGCAGTGTAAATCCGAGGTGGCAATGTGGTGGCATATCCTGAGGTGGGCGGAGGTGTCGATGACGTGCACTGCTGTGCTTCCCACAGCTGGGAGTTTTAAACAGGAAACAGCTGATCACAGCAATTCGCCACTTCATCCACGAAGATGAGCAACTGGAAAGCCGCTGAGATCCAGGAGATGCTAGCGTCTCCTCGGTCTCTGTAGCTGTCTTGGTTGTCTGCTTGTTGTTGTAGCGGCAAGCTAATAGCGGTCGCTACTTTCAAATTAAAATCCTCCCGCTAAGAACCCAGTTCCAAACTCCGATGGGGTGCAATGTGAAGCTCTTATTTTGAAGACAAATTCGACCTGTTTCTCTTCACGCCCAACTTTGTGCTTCACGTCATGTCACATGTTTACGCCTACCACAGAGGTGGAAAAGTGGTGGCTTATTTGAAAAGGTGGAATATTACACCTCCCTTTTAGATAGACAAGGCGCCACATTGTAGCCTTTACCTTGCTGCTAAAAGGGGCTAATGTCACACTTTGCCCAGGCAGCCTCGCTTCACAGACACATCAGACACACCATCAGGACATGAAGAGGTGGATGGAATAGACAAAATGTTCTGCACCATTTGTGAGAGGGCAGGTAGGAGAAATCATAGCGTTTGTTTTTTCTGTTTTAAGCTGTTTAAATGTAGATTATATATGGCTATTTAAAACATGTCAAGTAGTTCTAAATGGCCTGAATTCTGTTATATTAATGTAACATGAATGTAATATGCATTTCAAACCTGTCTTTCCCCTGGTCTCTATGCATACAGAAAGAATGGTATCATGTTTATTCATTTTTCTAAATCATGTTGTTGTAGACTCTAATTTTAAGAACTAGAGCCGCAAATAAACTCTACTTGTCAAATCAAATCACATCAGTTTTATTTTTATAACCCAAAATCACAATCACATTGCTTCAGTGGGCTTTACAATCTGTACAGTGAACGACATCCTCTGACCTTAGACCCTTGAACCGAGTGAGGAAAAACTTCATATACTGAGAAAAAAATGATGGGTGAAACCTCAGGAAGAGCCACAGAGGAGGGATCCCTCTCTGGGGACAGACAGACATGCAATACTGTAGATGTTGCATGTACAGAACAGAACAACAAAATCACAATAATTGACATTTTTCTAGTGTGCTACACAGTTATTTACAATTAGCACAAATGTTAAATGTATCTCATTTCTTAGAGACTGATATAGATGCAAAAATCTGTGATTTTGTCTTTGGCCACCAGATTATTTTTTAGACAAAATCCCAGACTTTTGCATCTATATCAACGTCTAAGAAATGAGATTCACTCAGAATGTTCTATCAACCAACTAAAGTGAAAGGGTGCATTATGTGAATGTAAAAGTGTTGTACTGTGTGGATATTTGGATTTTTGGCTCTGAACGCATCACTCCCCATCAGGAAAGTTCAGCACAAAGTGACGAGGGAGCCTTACCGTTCCTGCATGGAGGAAGGGGTAATGTAGATTTCAGTCCTTACCAACTCATCTTTTACTCCCCACTCAACTCTCTGCTTCTATGCTCATGTGGCTGAACCTTTCACATAGTATACATACAACCTTATATTTCTGCTATTATGTTGAGAAAATGTTGTTTTCATCAGGTGGTAGTGATATGTTATGTCCATGGAATTAAGGTAACCTCTTTCGGCAATTTATTGTCTCCGAACAACCCTACTTTCAACTTGGTTAGTCAAGTGGCATAGATTTGGTTAGCCAAGTGCAAATTTGGTATTCATTGGCATGAAACTGTACTTGCTCAGACCACTGCTTTTCACAGCTGGCAGGTAGTGTTTGTGCCTTTAGTTGACTGAGGCACACAAGATCTCTCCACAATCACAAAACACCTTCATGTTGGTTCAGTTTTTACCTCTTTTACTTGCTATACAATCTTTTCTCATGTCACATGTTTCCAGATTGAAAAAAAAAATTTATTACTGGAATGAATAATGGCAAGAACCACCAAAATAAGACCAAAGTTATACATTGGAAGGATCCTTTGAATGTTGTTGAAGAGTTGACTCATATGCCAGTAGATCTGATAGAAGCTCTGATAACAATGTTGAGCTTTTACCCTTGTAAGAGTTTATTCAACTCTGAAGAATCTAATCCAACCTAGACTGCTCCCTGTCCTCCTTATTCCCTTCCCATCGGATTTTTTCCTCCGAGTTTTGAATTATGTAACATATGTTTGGGTGCATTCCAAGAGAACCTTCCCATACAAAAAACACTGGGAAGATGTTACAGATTTATGTTTACCAGTTGTCATTGGGATTATAGAGCTAAATAGTGGATTACCAACACAAAGAGCAGTATTTTCTCAGACTAAGTTTATGACGTTCTTCCAAATGTGCCACCTAATCCAATTAAATGCTTCTCAATGCTGTTACCACACACTAGAGTGACATTTGAGTGGAAATTTTAAAATCTTGTGCGCACACACTTGTCACATAGGAACCTGTTGTATTTTGCGGCTAACATTAGTTTTTATCTGACTGTACAAGTGCAGTGTGGCAGGCTTTGAAGGGTCTGTTCATTGACCAAAGGCCAGGTTTGTGTGATATATTGTGCCCTTCCACAAAGGAGTGCTATGTGTTGTGTGGGAAAACTGAGCTGGGACAATGAGGAATCAAGGCTAGCAGCTCTCATAGAGAATTATGTAAAGAACGCTCAAATAAAGACGCCTGCACCATCATAAAAAGACAAAAAGCAAAAGGGAAGGAAAGGGAAGGCAAGGAAAGGGAGTCAAGCATGTTCCAAATTGAACAAGTGCAGATCTGCTCCTCCTCCGCTTATTCAGCCCTCTTTTTAGACTACTTGAGTCACCCCCTCCCTCTCCTCCTGCTCCTCCCCTGCTTCACTCTCTCTTTCTCTCTCTCCTCTCGTCCAGAGCTTTGTTAAGAGGGTGGAAAAGTACTGGAGTGTCTTGCCAGCTCTCAAGGGACAGAGGCTCTCCCATTCCACCCTGAGCGGACTGGATGACCAGACGCAGCTCTGCAGGACAGACCAGTCTGACAGAGAGCCTCACCATCGCACTGTCACTGCTAACAGGGCAGGATGGGTCAGGAGGATGTGGAAAGGATGTGAGGCAGGAAATCACACACACACACACACACACACACACACACACACACACACACATGCATATTCAACATAAAAAATCAACCTTCATTGGTTTTCAGATTGATAATATGACTCCTCTTTTGGGCTAATTCTCAGAAAGAAGATCACATGAATGTGGTTGGTGATGATCGTGATGACATATTGCTCCTGCCACTACACATTAGAATAAGAATACAACTACCCCACTGCAGCAGTGTCCATTGTTACATTAGCTGTGCAGGTCCTCCTCTGAACACGAGTGCATGAGGCAGAGCAGCTAACCGCTATATTAGCTAACAGACTCAGCAAGCAAACTTAACTGAACAGAACAATATAAATAGAGAATGACAGAAACTGACGAAACTAATCATGCCATTTAATATACACTTTGAAACAAATCACAGAGCTGTGTTTAGTAGCTCCATACTGTAGTTGAGATCATGAGATGGGCTGGGCTGAATTCTGGCTTCTATAATTACCAGCAGCTGCCAATTAAACAGCCTTTTACAAGTACGGGCAATAAGATAGGAGATAAGAGAGACTGGACTGTCACATTCAAATGTCCCCAAAGGCCTTTTTTCTTGTCCTTGTTATCATGTATGCTAATAATTAAATAACATTAGTATAGAGTACACGATATGTATATATTGCTTCTGTGTGTTACCTCAGGTTTGGCTAAGTTTCAGACATTTTCGTTATGGTATATTTAATTTGGTTTAGTAAGGTAATAAGGCCCTTAGAAGTCTGCATAAGTTCCTTGATCACATCATGTGTTAATAAGCATCATAAACATGTTTATTTATCTACAAACACATTTAAAGTCTAACTCTTAAATAGACTTTTTTAGAGCTTTGTTAAGATTAATACATACTTTATTACGTATTTCCTAGCAGTTAACCTTGTGAGAAAAATAGGGCTAATAAATCATTTATTATGTACTTGCTAACAGTTATCTTTACTTTTCGCAGCAACCCATCTGGGATGAACACTACATTGGGTAAAGGTTAATAAAATGTGACTAAAAAAGTTTCACCTAAATAGCAGCCACATATAACCTCATAGAGTTAATTCTTTAAAATATGGCTGTAAACAGGCCTTTAACGACAAAGAAAAGAACAATAATTGGGTTAATTGGGCAGTTACAGTTTTTTTGGAGGTATATTGTGTATTCCACAGACATTCTGAAAACGTGACATATAACATCACTTTTCATATCAACACAAAAAGTTATTAATTATTAATGTAAATAAGTGCCTAGGTAACTACTATTACATGCATAATGAGGTATGTATTATTCTTATTTAAGGAAAAAAGGAAAGCTCTAATGAAATAACACAGTTTAGTTCAACTCAATAAATGTGTTTGTACTGCTTTTAATAAAGAATTATTAGAAACTCATAAGGTTATAAGTGCTTATAAATGCCTTATAATAGATCTTATATTAATAAACACCCTGTAAGGACTTTTAAAGTCTTATTACCTATTAAGTAATGCTTATTACAAGGGGCTCAATAAAAAGCTTTACCAGATTTAGTTTTTGCAGGGTGCCCATTAGCTCAGTTAGTAAAACGGCATCCCATGTACAGAGGCTTTGTCCTCGCTGCAGTGGCCCGGGTTCAAGTCCTGGCCTGGGGCCCTTTGCTGCATGTCACCCCCCTCTCTCTCATCCTGTTTCCTGTCATCTCTGAACCTATCAATAAAGTCATACAAAGGCCCCAAAAAATAAGTTGTTTTTTTGTTGACTGAGAGCTTTTCTTCTTTTGCGGCAAAACTGTTTTGTCTGCATGCATGTGAAGAATGTTCAGTGTTCTAATCATTTACTTGTGTAATTCTTGGTGACAGAGCAAGGTACACTTGTGTGTCGTCTGCAAAATTATAAATATGTCTCTGAGTCTTGTGTAATTTGGCTGAATGGAAGCATGTTAATGTTAAACTGGCAATAGACAAGTTTTTCAGCGAGCCGGTTGTCAGTGACACCAATCATTTTTTCCCGGGGAGCTTATTTTTTCATCTTCTTGTGTATTTGTATACATTAAAAAACAAAACTAAATGCTGTTCATCTCAGCCCACTGCAGTGCAACGAAAAAGGATGAAAATATATATGTAAATTCCCTGAAAAATGATATAACTAATAACATATGAATGAATTTAACATATCATGTTGAGGTAAGTGTTAATTATACAATAAACAATAATACACTGTGTTGATGATTGTGAGGGCTCGATGGTAAAAGCTTTTTAGCATTCTGCTGTCTCCTGTACCTCTTATCAGATGGCAGGAGGGAAAACAGACTGTGGGATGGGTGGTGGGGATCCTTCATGATGCTGGAGGTTCTGTGAACACGGTGTTGATGGTAAATCTACAGCAGGAAGGGGAGAAGAGCACCAATGATCTGGAAGCTGTCTTTTGTATCTTTTTCAGTTTGGACAAAACATGATTGCTCCTGTCCTGGATACATGACTTGAACCATAGCACTTTGTTTTGACCAGTCCATCCACTAGTAGTGGTCAACTGTGTCAAAGGATGCACCTAATCTAAAACTATAACTGAAATTTTGCCTGAATCTCTTTCTAAATGAATATCATTAAGAAAATTGATAAAAACTGTAAAATACAGATTGAATTACTCAAAAAGTAATTAGAATGCGGCATCCCAAAGCACATGGAGGCCGTGTCCAACAATGAAGGTTGATTAGTAAACGTAATGGGATTCATTCTCAGAGTTTGACAAGGGTTATTAGGTATCTCAACAGCTTTTTTTGTAGAAAACCCAAAGTATATTTATGGAAGTACACTGACATACAATGTATATTAGTGTCGACAGGGCTTGTCTGTCAAGTACGTTTACATACACTAGCAACAGGCTCACAGACAGAAGCTTTCATCTCAAGTTAACAACAGAGACAAAACAGTTTCCCACATCTATCCTACTACTCTGGTAATTTAATCAGCTTCAAATGAGCCTCAACATTCACATAATTTCTCTTGACTGTCCCTTAATACTTAATAGTCCAAAATTGCTCAAGCATGCTACAAGGGACACTAGCAATATAAGGGATCGGACGTGCTAATTCTATTAAATTCAGCAGGTTGACATGCAGAATTAACAGTAACCAAAAGCAATGGCAAAACAGTTGCCAAATGAACTCAGTGATTATCGGTCCTTGACCTTGAGTTTTAAAGCACATCCTGCTTTTTATGTTGCTGGTCCTCTTTGAGAAAGCAGTCAGAAGTAAACTGGTTAGCACACACATAGCCCTGTTAATCAGTTGTTGTCGGGACATTTCCATCAAAAATAAAACCAATTCACCGGGTCTTAATCCACTTCCTTGGTTGGAGTTGGAGTAGATTAGAGCAGAGAAATTCAGGTGCTTTGTCTACACTCCGCAGGTTTGTGTTACCAAAGTCAGCATTAGAGAGTAAAAGAGTAGTTACTGGATGTAACTTTAGTTCTATGAGTACATGTTTTGCCTTCTAGCTGCATGTTATTGCAGCTACAGTAACACACATTATTTTTAATATGCTAAAACATTCATGACAGTTTTGCAATATCCATGTCATAGCCGAACGTGATGAAAGGTGAAAAGGTGATGAAAGGTGATGGGATCCTGCCCACCCCTAGAAGACAACTTTCTCAGTAAGTACAGTGGGTCAAATGTTAAGCTCTAAGTGGGTCTATAAACTGTGATGGATGTTTGTAACACACAGTTTGGATACTTCATTTTCTCTTCCAAATACTAACCATTTGATTTGTTTTCCAATCAGTCTGGTTGTTTGAGTGCTCCAGTTTCAGTCATCTCTTTGCCCTACCTGTTACTCCATCCTATCAAACATATGTCCTTTGGCCAAGCTGTGATAGCAAAGATTACGATTAAAGATAAAGATAAATTGATTGATTGATTAAGATTTTGGGCCAAAATGTGGATACAGTTTTTTTCCAGTGTTAAAAAATATATATATTTAAGTATAAATCAAAATAAAGAGTAGACATACAGTACATACACAGGCAGAAATCAGTTATACAGACAAAATGGCCAAACAAAATGGAATGAATGCAGTTTCTTTCCAACTCAAAGGGTAAGTGTTCATGGCAGTAAGCTGTTACTGAAGACGGGGTCAGCGTTGTACTGTTGGCAGGGAGCAGTGAGGAGTGTGTCAGAGGACATATTCCTCTATAGAGACTGAGCAGCAGTGCTAATCTTTGCCTGATGAGAACATTAGCTTTATTGTCAGCAGCTCTGTGTGAACAAGAGGAATGCAATGAAACTAAAGAGACTGAATTACCTGCTGCCTCACAGAAACCGGAGCCCCTCATCAGCGAGAGGGAGAGGACAATATCAGTAGTGAATCCATTACATCGCAGGCCTGTCTCACTCTCAGATCGGATTTGCTTCGGTCTTGTTTTAGCCTCAGATATTTGTCTTACATTACCCGCTGTGGTCAAACTGACTGAGACTAAGCTACATCTCAGTGTGAGGCTGACCCATCAGAGACCCCCGGACAAGAGAAGTCTCTCTGTGTACTCATGTTGGACAATATAAGGAGCAGTTACAGTTTCACAGTACATCAGTCTTTCATTGTTTCTGCAGGATAAGCTGCTTAGCTCTTGGCCACCAGAACTGCAAACCAGACCCACACTGGTCCATTTGAGGGCAAGAAGTGGCTTCATGCCCAGCCAGGTCCACTGCCCTTCAAGACCTTGGCCACACATTCCCTGTCATCCATGGTTCACTGGGGAGGAGTCAGCAGGAGCTAGACCAATAGACCAACAGGCCTGGTTCTAGGCATGGGCACGAGGGGGCAATGCCCCCCCAAATGCTCCGACTGCTCCACCAAACCGACCCTGCTTCATTCCAAAAAAAAAAAAGTATCAAATCTATTAAATTGTAATTTGTTTCCATAAATGCTGCTCAGAGTAATCACAGTCCACGGCTCTTCTGCCAACAGAGCCGGGGTCTCTCTCTCTCTTGCGCTGTGCATACAGTCAGTAGCAACTTCTCTCGGTTAGCATCACATTAGATACCAAGGGCACTCCAGATAGTTTTAGCCACAGGCTTGTTAGTTGTTAGCATGCCTCCAATTGCTAGTAGTAGCATAGTCCCATCGGCAGCTGTTGCGGAATTTGTCTCTGTCCCGCTCCGCGGCATGGGAAGCCTCACAAGGGCAGGCTACATACTGGTTGTGAAGCGGGTTTCAACTTTCAACCCTTTCTAGCCCCGCTGTTAGTCCTGTTGGCCCGCGAGCCTCCCCCACCCCTGCTGACAGGACTAAACAACACGCACGTTTTAAAACCAGTGAACAGCTGAACGGCAGTCAGTTCGTCACTTCATCCACGAAGATGAACAACTGGAAAGCAGCTGAGATCCGGGAGATGCTAGTGCCTCCTCGGTCTCTGTAGCTTTCTTGGTTGTCCGCTTGTTGTCGTAGTGGCAAGCTAGTAGCGGCAAGCTAATAGCGGTCGCTACTTTCAAATTAAAAGCCCCCGCTAAGAACCCAGTTCTAAACTCCGATGGGGTGCAATGTAAAGCTCTTATTTTGAAGACAAATTCGACCTGCTCTTCTTCATGCCCAACTTCGTGCTTCACGTCACGTTACATGTTTACACCTACCCCAGAGGTGGAAATGTGGTGGCTTATTTGAAAAGGTGGAATATTACACCTCCGTTTTAGATAGAAAAGGTGGCCCATTGCAGCCTTTACCTTGCTGCAAATGTGCCACCTTTTCTATCTAAAAGGGGCTATTGATAGGGGACTCGTACCCGTAAATTCAGGTTAGCGCCACTGGTGCCACAGTCAAGATTTATTTTTTTAGCGCTGTTTACAAATTGCATTGTCACATTATCAAAAAAAAAATTATATTTACAAGTAATAAATAGCTAATCACTTCACTTCCTCTCTGCAGTTGCTTATAGTCTGGTTGCCAACCTAGTTTGCTCATACTGAGACTCTGATGAGAATTGCCTTGTTTTAGTGAGATCCATTTGATTTGTTGCTGCTAGATTTGGCTACTTGCAAATTGATGTAGTTAGCTAGCTGTGTGTGTGTGTGTGTATGTATGTGTGTGTGTGTGTGTGTGTGTGTGTGTGTGTTAGTGTTAGCTAACTTGAGTTTTACACCGCATGGTAGCGGCACATTTCTCTCAAAAATCATATTTAGTGTTTAGTGGTTCATTCACTGTGCTTTGATTACTTTATTGTCCTCTCTTTCTCTGTCACCATGCACCGATTTCTGGTTGTTAAACCTTGCAACGCCACTGCTACAGGGCCGCAGTCAACAGAGGCAGGTTCCATGGTGTCGTCTCATGGTACTGCTCCTCAACTCAACCCGACCCCTGACCCAGTTGCACAAGCACTGCACCCCCTGACAACATTTGTGGTGCAGCAATGGCTGACAATAACCATGGCTTGAACAGCCTGGCACCATCGCAGCCCATCATTGTTTTCCCCAAACGTCACTTTGGCCAGACTGCACGTGCATTCAACTTGGGCTGGTACCGTGGGAGACCATGGCTGGAGTACTCAGCAAAGCTAGATGCGTGCTTCTGTTTCCCCTGTCGCAAATTTGGTGCAAATAATGACAGAGATTTAGTTTTTACCAAGCAAGGTTTTAATAATTGGAAAAACTGCTTTGGAGAAAGACAAGGAATTCACCAAGCATGCTTCTAGTCAGTGCCATTTGAAGAGTGTTGTAGTCTGGTCGCAAATGAAGCAAAGGGAGGAAACGGGGGAAACTATTTCAAACCTCCTAGGGCCCACCCAGATAGAAAAAAATAGGTACTGCATTGAGAGCATTGGAGAAGTAGTTAAGTTCCGTGCAGTTAATGACCTTCCGCTTCGTGGCAGTCTGGAAAGCCCACATGATGACAAGGATGTCTCTGTAGGCCTCTTCCTAAAACTGGTTGAATACACTCTGGCAAAGGACCCCAAACTTAACGAAATTACCGAAAGTATTCCTCAAAATGCAAAATACACATCCAAAAACATACAAAATGAAATAATTGACATACTGGCTAATTTAGTATTATGTGAGATCAAAAATAAATAACAATGCAGATCCCACAGGGTTTAGCTTTAAAAGTGATGGAACTAGAGACAGATGCAATGTGGAAAATCTTCCAATTATGATTCGGTTCGTCTATAACAGTGTTCCAGAGGAACACCTGATTGGTCTGCTTGATCTTTGGGGTTCAGGCCTTGTTGCAAAAGAAGGTAGGGAAGGATATTCCATACCTCCACTGCTACAGCCACCAGCTGCACTTAGCAGTGGTCCATGCTATGCAAGCCGAGCCATGTGCAAAAACATTTTTTGACCTTTCCGGATCACTGCACTCCTTTTTCCATCGCCATTATCTGTCACAACAGTATGATGTCCCCTCCCTTAAACGTCTGTTAGAGATAAGGTGGACAAGTCACCATGACGTGACAAAGTGCTTCATGGAGAATCAGGATGGTATCCATGGCAACCGGATGCGAGAGGACGCTGGCATGAATTCTGCCGCTTCTCAATCCATAGCAAAACTGCTTTTCTGTTAAAAAAAAGAAAGCCAAGTTTCTCTACAAGCTTTGGGGCTGTGCTACAAACTTTGAAGGCTCTACACCTGGAAAAAAATTGGCTCCATGGACTCACCTCCGCCGATCAGCTGTTAGCCCCGCTGATCAGCTGTTAGCCTAGCAACGCTAACTTTCAGACCGGCATACTGAATTCACTGTGGGCTATCTGACATTACTACGTTGGTCCTCCCTCTACAAGCTCTGGGGCTGTGCTACAAACTTTGAAGGCTGCACACCTGAACAAATGGCTCCGTGGACTCACCTTCTGTGCTGATCAGCTATTAGCCCCGCTGATCGGCTGTGCTTAATAACGCTAACTTTCTAACCAGCGCACCCAATATTCTGTGGGCTATTCAACATTACTCCGTTGGGCCTCCCTCCACCATAAACTCAGGATTATTCACCGCCTGGCTCCTTCATCGCTCTCCTCTGTTACTGCGGTCTCCCTGGCTGATGGCGATTTCGATGGTCGCTGCTGCGCCACTGCTGGCATGGTCTTCAAATACTCAGCGAAGGAGCGCCTGGTCCTCTGCTCCCACTTCACCCCAAACTCCATCGCTGAGATTAAATCCTACGTTGCCCCTGCTATATGCACAGGGCCTCCAGACGCAAGTATGTTTATACGGACAAAGCTATTCCCTGCAGTGCTGACTGGGGTGCTGCTATTCCCTCCATGCTGACTGACAGGCGCTCCATTGCACTGGCACAACGTCATCAAAACCAACCACAGGTGTGCTCACTGAGCAATCTGAGACCCTTGGCTTGTGTTGATCATGCTGTTTACTCCACATCCCCTGCATCAGCATCTGTAAACCACACTGTAGCTTTAATGCTGCTGAATCCTCGTTCACTAAACAACAAAGCACTACTCATCCATGACATCATCACAGAAAGGAAAATTGTCTTTCTTTGCCTAACTGAGACATGGCAGCATCAACAGGACTTCTTAACTCTAAATCAAGCCACTCCTCCGGGCTATGTTTACATACAGAAGCCCCGCTCCAAGGGCCGTGGTGGTGGGCTGGCAGTCATACATCGGGCCAACATCCTGGTGAAACAACTTCCAGTGCTGAATGTCACTTCATTTGAGTGTGCAGCCTTTTCTCTGGCTGGGCATACACAACTACAGGTTGTCATCTACCGCCCTCCAAAAGCCTCCATCACCTTCCTGTCTGAGCTACTCGCCTCCATCTGTTCCACGTCTGCATCTACACTCCTACTTGGTGATTTCAACATCCATGTGGACTCCACCAGCTGCCCCTTCACCTCTGAATTCCTGTCACTCCTGGACTGCTTCAACTTTACACAGCATGTTAAAGGTCCCACCCATGTTAAAGGCCACACACTGGATCTGGTGTGCTCCACTGGCACAACTCCCTCCCATCTACAGTGCCTGGACCTCGCTGTTTCTGACCACTATGCTGTCCTATTCACTGTTCCTGTCCCTGTGCCCAAGCAGTGCATAAGTTGTAGCATCACATACAGAAACATCAAGACAGTGAACACCCTGGCCCTGACCAACATCCTGGAAACCCACCTGGCCTCTGATCCCCTCAACACCTCACTGGATGGGCTGGTATACTGGTATACTATGGTATACTACCCACTATAATGCTGCTATCTCCTTTGGTCTTGACTCCCTTGCCCCTCTTAAAACCCGGACTGTTTAGACATTCTGCCCCCTGGTTCACCACTGAACTCCGTACCCTAAAGACCACTGGTCGCCGCCTGGAGAGGCTCTATAAAAGATCTGGCCTCACCGTCCACCATGAAGCCTACAAAGACCATGTTAGGTCTTACAAAGAAGTTCTCTCTAAGGCCAAATCAGATTACTACACCACCCTCATTGGAGACCAGCAAAATAACCCCAGAATGTTATTTTCCACTATTAACCGGCTCCTTAGCCCTCTAGTGCCCCTGACCTCTGCTTCAAGTTCCTGGACTTCTTCCAAGAAAAAGTAGCTACCATTCATCAGCAACTCCTGGTATCTGCCACCACCATACCATATACACCTCTGACACAGATAGCTGATCCTCCCACTGTTCGCCTGTCCCAGTGCTCTCTCTCCTCCTTCTCTCCTCTGGACTCTATTTCTGTTGCTAAGTTGGTCTCCCAGGCCAAAGCCTCCACCCGCTCTCTGGACCCCATGCCAACAACTCTGGTGAAGTCTTTCCTGCTTGCCCTGTGCCCCCTCATGATGGACATAATCAATTTATCCCTAGAATCTGGCATGGTACCATCCATCTTCAAAATGGCTTCAATCACCCCTATCCTTAAGAAGCCAGGTCTGGACCCAGATGACTTACACAACTACCGGCTGATCTCCAACCTTCCTTTCCTAAGCAAAATCCTGGAAAGAGCAGTTGCCGCCCAACTCCATCAGCACATGTCCAACCATGAGCTTTATGAACCCCTTCAGTCTGGTTTGAGGGCACGCCATAGCACAGAAACTGCCCTCATCAAGATCACCTTTAAATTTAAATTTGAACAGGCATGGCAACTGAGCGCTGATGACGCAGCCCGTAATTAGCAACACTCAATTAACTACAGGCTGAAGCGTGAAACGCTAGGGTTGAAAATTACCAATTACATTGTAGCTTCACATTTAAATACAAAATATGTTAGTAGACTGACATCAAGAATTTGTTGGCCACAGAATTTGTTTTCTTCATCAATGCAGAAAAAGAATTCCCATTAGAGCTTTGCCGATGGAACCACGGCGAATCGGCGATGCTTACCTCTGGGTTGGCATCATAGACTGGTAGGCATACAAAAAAACGTCATCCCTATGGCACTCAACACAGTGGCAGTTGCTGACCAATCAACATTTCTCAGTGAATTTTCATTGCATTGTTTTTGTACATTTATATCATTTTTGCCTAATAGGAGCATTGTAGACATGGTGGAGGAGTCACCATGGCCAGTAGATTGTCACGATTATTTGCTAAAACTGTTCCTGACATTTTCTCCCTAATCACCGAATTTAAACCACTGAATGAAGAACACAGTGGACATCAGCCAGTTTTTATAGCTCACAACTTTTGAGTAGGGAATTTTTCATGCATCTTTCAGGCTCTGTTTTTTGTGTACCTGGCAAATGAGTCCCAGGACAGCAAGGCATATGATCAAAAATGGCCAGACCATCACTGGTACCCATCTACGGAGAATCAGTGACATCGGTAAAGTGAGATGTCTGCACAGAGGAAAGGATACAGAAAGACAACACCCACCTCAGCCACAGTCTGTTCACCCTGCTGCCATCTGGCAAAGGACGTGAAGGAGAGGTCGACAGGTGGTGCCCAACCTTCATAGAGGGTTTAGACCCTTAACCACAACACTCTCCAGTGTGCAGGTCGGCAGTGGTGACCAAGTCACTGCTCCTCGCCTCTGTGTTTCCAGCTAGTGTCCTCCCACTTATGGCAGAGCCCACAGGAGGCTCTTTCTGGCACTTCTCCAAACCTTCGGACAGCAGTCTTCCTCTTTTGCTCTCTTACTCCGACATTTGTCATCAGATTCTACACTGTTTAAACTGAAAACAGCCTTGTTGTCCACCCTTTGCACTGACAATCCTGGACCGGCTTTCAGCTGTTTTCCAACCCTCCTCTCACTGGACTGTTAGTTCCACCAGGATGGCTTTCTTTCCCTCTTGAGACCACAAGACGATGGCTGGTCTCGGGGTTGTTGACAGTGACTCCTCTTGGAACTGGAGTTTTCTCCTAAGGTCAGTCTTCAGTTCCCATCCTTGGGTGAACTGCAGCAGATTTAGTTTTGCTTCACCCATTACAACAGGCTTCTGGCCCTCTTTTACAAAGGCGATGATGCTTAGCAGTGGTTTTGTTTTGGCTCGGTGTTTCTTTCTCCTTTCCTGCTCCAAGATGTGAGCAAGCGGTGACAACCACTTGTCATGGCACCGCCTATATCTCTCCTGGGTTAAGGCAATTTTACACCATGAAATGTGTTCCATGGTTCATTTTGCTCCACACAACCTATACAAGGGTCCTCCCACATCCCCCACATGTGCAAGTTGAATGGGGTTGGGATGGTGTCTTTCACTGCTCTGAGAACATTCTGCCTGGCTGATTGCAGTGCTGGTAAACCCACTTCAGCCCCAAAAGCCTCTTTGCTGCCTTTTCACAGTTAGAAGCAACATGAGCCTTGGAAGTAGGCCATGTTGGTAGCTCCAACACATATATGGTATTTCCTGGGCAGGCCAGACTTGTCTATTTTCTTCAGCCACTCTTCAGCTTAATGTTCTGTGTTGCATATTGTTTTATCTGTAAGGGTATCATCAAACCATTTTATGAGGCACTTGATTGTGTTTCCTTTTGGCTTGTTATCCAGATTGCCCCAAGAAGATGCTGTTTCATTGGCTATTCCATAAAGTGGTAAGTGGCAGCTCACACAAGTCTTTTTGTTTAGTGGAAAATGGGTATTACTTTTACAACTGCCATAATCAAACCAAATTGGACAGGAAGTTTCTGATTCAGCCCTTAAAGTGAAAATTCAGGTATTCTGATGTGGGGTTATCCAAGGTATAGCTCACCATCGGTGTGAAGAAGCAGCGTACCGCACCGGTAGGCAGCAGGGCTTTATACTGCTGAAACCGTATCAGCAGCTAGACTTATTTTAGTCACCTAAAATAAGTCCCTGTTTAAGTGTAGGCTATGTTTTAAAAAAAAATGTGTATGTTGCTGTTAAACAGCCTTTTCCTTTGGCACTGTCTACTTTTTGAGCAAAGGGGAACACCACAGCCCTTTTTCTCTGTCGTCTCTGGTCATGCAGCACCAATTTCATAAATATTTGTGCCTGTTTACTTAATAGACAGCCCAGTTTTGTGCAGTGAAATACTTATACAAATAAGTATTACCATTTGTAAAGGAAGGCTGTGGGGTACCTACCTTACCTTGACCTTGTAGGTGACTTTAATTTTAAAAAGCTACTATACTACTAATCCATTCATAATGGAGGAACAGAATCTTGACATTATTTCAGTCCAAAACATGCAAAATGTCTCTGACTTTGGTCGTCTTTCAGAAAATTGCCTGATTGTGCTATGACCTCTTCTCTTTGCCTTCAATGGTTTAAGAAAAAAAATAAGTGGAGTGAAAGAATGGGGAAAGAAAAAATAGGAAAAAAGGAGGCAAAAGCCCTATTTCTCTCCATGGCACCTAAGTAGCTTAATAAGCCTTAATCTTTCCTCCCCATTCCCTGCAGCAGATCAAAGACAGCCTCTACCTTCGGATCTGGTTCCTCAATTAGGTGGATTAGTATCAAATTAAGTTTTGATTTGCTCCCCGGTGTGACACTCTCTGCAGGGTGGCGCAGGGAGAGCACGTGAGAGGCCAAAACACACACAATGCTCCCATGGGTGGGAGGGACACGGGAAAAGGAGGCACTCATCACTGGGAGGCCCCGGAAACAGGCCTTAATGGGTCCTCAGAGGCATTCTTCAGCAACAATGGGCAGTGGCTCTTTTTTTTCCCAGTTCGTTTGCTTTCCTCAGCTCTTTGAACGGCTGCAGAAGTGGGTAAGGGATGATTGCCAAATGACTTCATATCCAAAACAAAAATGTTCCAACTGTGATTAATGGGGGCCTCATTAGAGGCAGAAGTGTTAGGTGTGTTACTGTGTGTCCTTGTGCAAGTGCAGTAGGTTGTTTGACTCCTTGTGTGTGCTCATGTGTATGCAGCACAAACAGTTCTTACCACATTTGGCCTGGCGGCACCACAATAAAGGTTTGTTTGACTGTGAATTAATTAAAGCTGCAGCAAAGTCATTCAGTCCAGAGCTTTCAGGAATGTTGCTCGGTTCTTTGTGCTTGTATTTGTGTTGTTTTCTTTTGTGTACAACCTTTGATGGGATACTTTGTGCAAACTGAACAAAATGTGGTCTAACTTTTCCACAAGTCAATAAAAAGACAAAACAATTTATTCAATTATACTGTATATCATGAAATGTTTTAGTTACAGTCAATACTGAACAATTAAAAGTGAAGAAAATGAAAAATTACAAGGCAGCAAAATGTATCATTTATCATTTATGGCTAAGTTATAGACTTGTTCTGTTAACATATTCAAAGTTGGAGTTTTTCTGATTAATAGTAATTAGGGGTGTAAGTGTACAGTCAAGGTTTGGTACGTACCTTGGTTTTTGGGTCACAAGTTGAAAAAAAATCCCAAATGCAGATTAGGTTTCAGTTTTTATTTATTTTCAATGGACAGTAGGGTAAGTTAGAGTTTGTTCCAGTCAGTGTCCACCTGGGGTAGTTGGTACAGTCAGTAGACAAGGCAAGTTTATTTATAGAGCACCACTCAGATACAAAGACTATAAAGTGTTTTAGAGGGACACTGAAATATATTAAAAGACATTAGGAAATGTATAAAACTGTGTTTAAAAGACAATAAAACGAAGCATAATGTAGTGAATAAATAAAATAAAATGAACTGGACAGCCACAGTAAACAGTAGTAATTTAAGCCCTGATTAAAATGAGCTGACAGAAAAGATGCCTGTTGCCACTTTAAGCAGTAAACATACACTTTGACAAAGATCATATTATTACCCAGGGCTAGTTAGAAAATAACTGTAGTTGTGATGTAAATGCCAGTTTCTTTGGTCTGCCCAGCAGGGAGAAGTTGTTGGACTAATCTGGGTATGGTAATGAATAGTTAACTTAAAGTTTCCTATTTTGGAACAACTAATTTTTTTTAAGTAAATTTTTGTTGTAATGAAATTGTAGACTAGCACAATTTGAAGTGTATTTAGTGTACTTTTAATACCGAAAGTATTTTTATACACTTTAATTGCTCTGTATGTAGTAGAGGTGTGGAATTTTCATGATTATAATATGCATTGCAGTGCGGATGTTAAAGATTCTGCATCGATGCAGAAACAGAGCATAATCTAGAGTCTGCAGCTTGTGTTGATTGTTAATTGTCCGGCCTCAGCTGGACAATAAAGTTACGTTGCAAAGTGGCTCCCATGCTTTGAATTACGGCTGACATTAGGCTAACATTACTTATGTAGGAGGTATGTCGGAGGGAGGCAGAGATCATCTGCGGGTGAGTTTTTTTTATCACTAGTATTTTTTTAGACAGACATCTGTCGGATTTTATGAACGTGCTGGGAACCACAAACTGCACAAGACCCACGCTGAGCATGACTTCTGCCTCACAACAATTACTAATCACGTTAGCCATTTTCACCTGAAGGCTAACGTCTGCAGCCATAAATAATAACTGTTACAGCACGATCTGAGGAGGCGCTGTCAACTTTACCGTCCACCTTTGAGAGGCGTGAGCAGCAGAGTCAATAAATGCCTTATCTAAAAGCTGCAGTGAGAAAACAATATAATATAGATTACAGCAAATTTGTAAGATGGATAAATGTTTTTATTAGGGCCGGGACTTTAACGCGTTAATTAGGATTAATTCATTACAATGCGTTAACGCGTTAATCGCACTTATTTTTGCACCGTGTTTGAATGTTTCTCACTGGATGAGTTTCAGGCGGACCGATTATACTGGAGCACCAACTAGCGTTCATGACTTCAGACAACAACAAACCACAGTGAACATGAACGAAGAAGCTGATGAGACCGCTTTGGTTGGCCCCGTGGAAATTTTGTTTTAAAAAACGAACGGATGAAGCGTCGATAAGAGCATGGTTGTGTGCAAGCTATGCAACAAGGAATTCGCATATCACCGCAGCACATCGAGCCTCAAGTATCACCTCAATGCAAAACATATAGCAGCTAGCGTGGACGTTAGCCCGACTCCGAATACAAGGAGCCACACCCACTTCCGCTACACTTAATGGCAAAAATTGCACTGGTCTGTTGGACTTGGTTGAGCAAAAATAAACAATATTTTGTTGCTTAAGCTTATGTATTCAGTCATTATTCAATGGTATACTAAAAATCCATGTGAAAAAAATTACTTCTCACTGTTCTCAGGTCAAATATTTATATGCGATTAAAATGCGATTAATTGCAATTAATTAATTACAAAGCCTCTAATTAATTAGATTAAAAAAATTAATCGAGTCCCGGCCCTAGTTTTTATGTATTGAAAAGATGCAGCTTTTATTTTGTAGACTGCTGTAGTCGGATTATTGGAAGGGCTTTCTGAATAAAAGGGGAATTTAAATGATGAAAAGTAGCCATGTGCAGTAATATAGATCACTGAGGATGGCATACACTGAGATGCATCGAGAATTGTTTTGCATTTAAATCATTGACAGCTGAATCTTAATCAAATTGAATCATCAGTCCAGTGAAGATTCACACCTGTAGTATGTACTAACACACATGCTAGATTATTTAATTTGAGACTAATTAAAATCTCAAATTTCCTAGAGTTAATTTTAGACTTAGACTTTAGATTTTTATTCATCCCACATCAGGGAAATTCACTTGTGACAGTAGCAGGTAGACAGACATACAATAAGTACAAGTACAGACATTAAACAAGTAGACTTAAAAATACTAAAAAAGATTTAGATAAGATAAAGAAAAGACACAATATAGAAAGGACTATACGCTATGTGCTTTGTATGCAGCAGGCAATGTGCATTGTACACAGGAGGTAAAAAATGTGCATTATATACATTTAAATAAAGTGTAAAAGTATTGCCTTGTTGGAGGCTAGATGCATAAATAAATACAGTGTTTGAAATAAACAGATTCAGTGTAAGAATATGAATATGCAAAAAATATAAATGGCGGAGGTAGAAGTGGTATGTAGTGCAAGATAAGTAGGTGCCTATGGTGCTACATTAAGGGTTATTGGTGTTGAACAGTCTGACAGCAGTTGGAATGAATGACCTGCGGTAGTATTCCTTTTTACACCATGGGTGAAGCAATCTGTTGCTGAAGGAGCTGCTTGATGCCCCCACAGTCTCATGTAGGGGGTGAGAGGGGTTGTCCATAATCGATGTCAGCTTAGCTAACATCCTCTTCTCACCCACCTCCTCAATGGAGTCCAGAGGACAGTCCAAGACTGAGCCAGCCCTTTTGACCAGCTTATTGAGTATCTTCCTGTCCCTCTCTGAGCTTCCACAGCCCCAGCAGACCACAACGTAGAAGATAGCCGATGCTACCACAGAGTCATAAAAAGTTTTTAACAGTGTCCTGCACACACCAAAGGACCTCAGTCTCCTCAGCAGATGGAGACGACTTTGGCCCTTCTTGTACAGGACATCTGTGTTGTGTGTCCAGTCCAGTTTGTTGTTTAAGTGAATACCCAGGTATTTGTACTCCTCCACAATCTCAATGGCCAAACCCTGGATGTTCACCGGTGCAGTTTGAGGAGCCTTCCTCCTGAAATCGGATGTTGGATTGTGTTGAAAGCACTGGAGAAGTCAAAAAACATGACTCTCACAGTGCTACCGGTGCTCTCCAGGTGTGAAAGTGACCTGTGCAGCAGGTAGATGACAGCGTCTTCCACACCAATGTCAGGTCGATAAGCAAACTGCAGGGGGTCCACCTTGCTGTTCGCCAGGTGTCGAAGGTGGGTGAGAACGATCCTCTCCATGGTCTTCATAAGGTGAAAGGTCAAAGCCACTGGCCTGAAGTGGTTGGGCTCCCTGGGGTGCACAGTCTTTAGGACAGGAACCACGCACAATGTTTTTCACAGGAGTGGAACTCTCTCCAGACTGAGGCTCATGTTGAAAATGTGCAGGAGTACTCCACAGAGCTGATCTGCACAATCCTTCAGTAGTCTAGAGTTGATGCCATCAGGGCCAGTAGCCTTCCTCACCGTGGTCCTCCTCAGCTCCTTCCTCACTTGATCAGCTGTTATGGAGAGGCTGGGGGTGTTGGTGGGACCGTGGAGTGACTCCTGTTGATTTAAATTTAAAGAAAATTGTAATTTATTATGAGTGTGGAGAAGTCTAGTATAAGCTAAACTTGTAGTGCAAACTAAAGAGCACACGTTCCCTTAACCTCTTCACTTTGTAACAAATCAGAGAAATATTTGTCAGCCACCAGGACTCACCTGTTGGAATGTACTTGGTTTGTTGGAAAAATAGGATGATCGATTGTCTTTTTTTCACAATGCAGGATCCACAACCCTAAATTTCTGCTGATATTAGAACCCTTATTAGATTTCACATCTGGGTATAAAATCTTCAGAAGTGCTCTGCAGGGAAATTCTGTAATATTCTATCTGATGCGGAGAAATACAGTTCTCAAATGCTAGCACACTGTGAAATTAAAACCTGCCCCTTTACATGCCCATAAATTATCCTGTTTTTTACTGGGTGGAATAAATAGCTGGAAGCAAGCTGACCCTTTACATTGTCTTACTCTCATTCCCTATTTTTTTTTAAGTAGAAACCCCACCCAGAACCAGCAGTAAAAAGAAGAAATGTTGAAGAGAAGACATGGCTGTTGAGAAAAAGGGCAAACATGATCATCAAAAAGGGAATGTGTTTCTTGTTGGCATCCATCAGCTTCATTTGGGACTCAATCCTCCCTGAAATGGAAGACAGACTGCGGGGAGGGAAGAGAGGAAATCTCCCCACAAGTATTTTTATCTGAGACTCCCTCTCAATTTGCACTGAAAAGTAGATTATGCATTCCTAAAATTAAAGCTCTATAACTAGAAATGGTTCATTGAGTTGTCAGGGGCTGAAGTCTTCTGGAGTTTTACCTGGAAACCTCTCAAGGAGCTGAACAGGAAACTATCCATCCATCCATTATTTGAAACTGCTTATCCTTTTCAGGGCCACGGGGGGGGGTGATCGTAGCTGACATTGGGCGACGGGTACACCCTGGAAGTTGCCGGCTCAACACAGGGCTGACATATAGGGACAAACAACCATTCACGCTCACATTCACACCTACGAACAATTTGAGAACTACAAACGATGAACCTAACTTTTTTTTTTGAACGGGAAACTAAAAGAATCCATATTAAACTCCTAGTACAAGGTTATATGTGAGAGGTTTTTCTTTCACCAGTATTATGGTTTTGAACAATGATTTTTTCTTTTTTCTTTATGAAGGACGTAGGTCCCATTTTCTGCGACAATTCAAAGGATGTGACTTTCAGCAAGTTCTCAAGTGTCTTGTCTCAGACCCTCTCTCCTCCCTGCGAAAAGACAGTGACAGTAGCTAACGTTAGTTTAGAAATGGAGTCTGCTAACAACGACCGGTTCTACCAAGATCCATTAAAGTGACAAACTGAAGGCAGAGCAACCTTTCGAGGTGGCAAACCTACGTACTTAGTCAATGGAAAAATGATATAACTGGTCACAGAGTTCACCTCAATGCCGTGTGTAATGAGGCAGATATGACTGCAAATTCAAAAACTTCCCGACTCTTAATGTCTTTGCTCTGCTTCAACAATGACAGAAGGCAAGAAAAAGAACCATAGCCCCTTAGTTTTGAGATCAATCATAGACGCATGCTGCTACTAGCTGCTTCTGGAATGTCTCTAAAGTTCATACACTGGCAGGTAGGGGCAACTGAAAAGAGTTCATCCACTGTAACACTGCTGATGATACATTTTGCCGGAGTAAATGTTTCAGTGAATCGTTTGATTTTTGTGTATGTTGGGATAATAGCACGCACCTTTGAACAGTAACTCTTTTAAGGTATACATAGTGATGTGCTCCTTTGATTCCGACACCAGAAAGGTTTCAAAGTTTCCATGAAATGGCGAGTGGAGTGGTATTTGTGTTGGCATAGTTGATGTGTTTCCTGAAAGAATAGGCAGCAAGGAATGGACTTTTTGCAGATATTGATCACTGTTCACAGTAGCTAATCTGTTACGGCCCCCTCCATGGAGCTCGCCAGTTCTACCCAGACTAGCAGTTCCCAGTGGACATGGTTGGATCGGGATGGAACAAAACAGCCTCCAACATGACGGAGGCCAGTTTGAATACAGGGTATACAGTACCAAGGTAGTTTTCATGCTGGGTTTGGCTCCTGGAACCAGTGGTGGTTCTAAGGGAGGAGGTAACAGGGGCCAGTGCCCCCGTAACTCTGAATCCGGACCTCCCTGTCCCTTGTCCCCCTTCCGTCTTGATGGGAACTTTGAGGGAGATCACTTCATTAGAAACTGCAGATTTGGTTTGTGCTCTATATGAATGCACCTGTATTGTCTGGGTATGTTCATATCATAATATTTAGCCTCTGTCCTGGTTGCCAGGTAGTGTTTACATGCAGATGTTAAATGGAACAGCATCATGGTTCATAAATTATTGTCAGATGTAAACTGCAGATACATTTGCAAGTTCGTCTGCTACTAAAGAGGCGTGACGGTACACGTCATGATGATGACGTAGGTGTGTTTTCAAGGTGTTTCCCCGGTGTCCCCCCCGTCAATCTAAATCTAAATCCCGTCAATCTAAATCCGCGGATAGTTTATAATCATATGGATGTTGTTATGCTGTGTCGTGATTGAGATCCTGACCCACCAAACATCCTAGAAAGTGATGTCGCGCTAAATTAGGCTACATAATTACATAATCACCATCAATAAACTGGACGCTGTCTGACTCGCGGGGACGGAGGCTGTCTTCCGGGGGAAAGTTCACCGAGTCTCGGTCGGGAGGGCTGACCGTCGCGGTGATTTAATTTCATCACAAACACTTGGTGAGATTAAGTTTTTTGCCGGTGACAGACGCTGTTTTTCTGACATAAATGTGTCGGTCAGACAGACAGGAGGACAGACACTTCTCCGCATATATCTGCGGTATTATTTTCCTCATGTGAGTTGCCAAAGACAGTTACAGTTACTACGTTACTGTTGTTTGGTCCTGTAACGTTGTTTTGTGGGACATTTCTCTGTATTAAGTTGAGTAAAGGACCTGTGTAGTTCACCGACCGTCCGATCGACACGCCCTCGATATGCGAAGCCGGCTTATCCGTTCACACTGGTTCGGCTCGCCAATAATGCGGCCCTGATACTACCTCCAGAGGCGGATCAGCGCCGGAGCGAAATTTCACCCCTCGCTGCATCGGAGAGATTCACTCTGGGATGGATGCGGAGAATTGGCGCACAGAAGCCGCACCCAAACGCCAGTGTGAAAGGGGTTACTGACGACATCAGAGAGGGAATCCTGGGAATCAACTCAGTTTTCATTCTGACGTGACTTCAGGAATGTCAGACCTCTGCTGCAAAAAGTTCCACTGAATCATGCCCTGTCACAAGTGAAAGTGCACGTAATACAGCTGGGCTGAAATTGTGTTAATGCAATAGAAATGATAGTGGTATGAGCTCGGATTATGAGAGTGATGTAACAGTCAGTTAGTCAGGAAGTATTTGTGGTAGTGACACAGTATGTCTGGTTAGCTGAGAGGAAAAAAACTGTGACTCAATGTAAATAAAGATGAAGCGTCGACGGCTGCCTGTGTAAAAGAGAACCACGTGTGTGGGCGTGTGCATTGCTGTGGGTTAATGTGTGTGAGCCTGCATGTGAGTGCGTGCCTACTAGCAGAGTTTATAGGCCTGGAGGGTCTTGCTGTGTTTATACTGAGACCTGTTAGTCACTGCTCTATAACAACACAGTAAAACCTGATTCATGTCTGTGTCTGACGGCTGAGCCATGTCAGAACTTAAGCTTAAATTATTCAATGACTACTGAAGGCTGAGGCTGAAAATAGTATTTTTCCACCCATCAATCCGTTTTCTGTATCCATCAGTTTTTTATCTCCCCTAACAGCAATAAGGTGAGGTTAAACTCACTGGTTGGCCGGGCCCTTCCTGACTCTGTGTAGCATGCATTTAGGAGGTATGATTACAGTGTTATTAGTTATGCGTAACCAGTGTTAGGACTTCAAAGTTACAAAAGTAACAAGTCACAGTAATATATATTTCTAAGTAATATAACGCATTAATAATATTCCAGTCATATATTACCACAATTATGTCACTTAATGCGTTACAATCCGTGTTACCAACCGAAGGGGAGTGTTTATTGTTGATTTTTAAGAACCCATCAACACCAATATGACCTTATTAATATAGGCTCTGTGTGTGTTTAATATAGCCGAGCCTATAAGTTCTGTGTTCAGTCTCTGTGTGACTGAAATGAGACGTATTTCGTAGCCTAATGATGAAGCCTGATCCTCCGAGCATTCTGGAATCACATATATCCGTACATTCCTTGTTCTGTGGACTAAAATAAAAAGGCTCAGAAGAAGAGATTTTAGTCATTTCATGTCATTATAGGCTAAATTGTAGAAGGTATAGGTCTGTTGTGTTTCATATGAATAAGCCTACAATTAAAATGATTTATTCCTATCTCATAATATATCAGACTGTGATCCTTTAATCCTTTATCTGCCTGCTCATCACTCTGTCCCAGACCATTCCTTTATTTAGAAAGATCTAGGCAGTTTGATTGTTCTCTAGAAGTTATTTGGGCATTTTGCTGAAAGTAGTGTAAAAAATAATATATTTCTATACACAGACAGTAATATTGTAATGTAATACGTTACTTTAAAATGAAGGTAACTAAAGTAAGCACAAAAAGTAAGGAAATTTGTGTATGGTAGATTATTTCTTTATTGTTACAATGCTTCTTGGCAATATTTCCCTTTTAAAGGGACATGAGGCAGGATCAAGAAATAAGACTCAATAGTGACACGACGGCCGTTCATCAGCCAAGCCGGCACTGGAGCGAGCATGAACTCTTCACAGCAGAGCAGCTGATGCTATGACACTGTTATTTCTTTACTCGCTGTTCACGTGACTGTTTACTGCAAGACCTCTGCTCATGCCTCCGCAGAATGACGTTGGAAGCCTACAGCTGCTAACTGTGCTGTGTGTAAGGGATAGCCTTATCCCCTACACACATGAAGCAGCCGGGAAGCCGGCTCGCTGTGTAGTGACACAGAAGCGCGGTGAGTCTGAAAGCAAAGACGGCATATTGGAGGACAAAAACATCATCTCTGATACGGGACTGCTGTGTGTTAGCGGCTAATGTTACTACACAGACACAAACAAACCGTTAGCCTGTGGCTACAGCCAGCTGCTAACGTCACCTCCCGGATAACAGATTGGGCTTTCGGTCCCATATATAAAGGGACATATTTCTAACTATTCGGTTTCAGACTAAAGGACCATGGAAAATGTGCAGTCTGTAACTATTCAGTGTTACACAGCGGTGGCCTAAGCTACATGTTAGCAGCTAATGCTACTTTGCACATTAGGTCACTCCGAGTCCTCTGTGATCTCATATGATTTTCAAATCAAGCTCTAAACATGACCTGTAATGTTTTCTTACCTGGTCACTAGGAAATGAGCCACGTCAGCATCTGTTTTCAGTCCCAATTCAAGTTGAAGCTGCCTCCATGAGTCGAACGCGTATCCGACGTTTATTCTGGTGCCGGCCCAGCTTTGGTCGTAATTTCGTTTCGACTCTCGACTTGCCACTGATAAAACCTTAGTTTTCTTCTTAGTATGACTTTTTAGTGGACTTTGTGTGGTGGTGGGTCGTTTTCTGGCCGTAGCAGAATCCATTACTACCCAAACACTAGTTTGGGTAAACCGCACTTGTCTTTTTCCTGTTTCCAAGTTGTAGAGGACGCGCATTCAGCGTCATCTGACGTCACGTCCGCAGGACTGCGCTGTAATTCAGATGTAGCACACAGCCTGTTCAAGGCAATAGAGAGATACGTGGGTGGGCTCATTCTGTTTGGATTTGAATGCTTCATCACCCGTTAGCATTAAAAACCTTAAAATGTGTGTTTATTTATTTATTTTTTCACAAATCCAGCCTCAAGTCCCTTTAAATGGTGCCACATTTGTAAGGAACATGCATTTGTGGGATGAGCAGCAGAGCTGAGTATGTGGGTTGCCCATGAAAAGTTAGCCAAATTATTTGATTATTGATTTAATTTATCTTTATTGATTGAATTTTAGTAATTACTATCAATAATTATTCATTTCTAATAACCACACCTGCCCTACCATCAATCCCAACACTGCACTGGTGTGTTTTATTTAACAGCTTTTGGAGAACAATGGAGCTCTGCGGATAAAGAGAAGATATATCAGGCTTTGAAACACCCACAATACTTTGTTGCTCAATATATTTATTGCTGGTTCAGATCAACACATGAGATTTGTTGAAAAAGTCTGAAATGTAAAAAGTCTAATCTTTTGAGGCAGTGATACGTAAAGTGTGGGCCACAGCCCACTGCTCTGCTATGAAGGTATGAATTCACCATGAATGAATAACATTTTTAGTTTTCAATTTTGTCATTATTGGTGCAATATGTAAGAATTTTAGTTGAAAGCATTAACAAATGAACTAAAATTATGAACAAAATGTGAAGAAATAACAGTATTGACATAATGACGTCTGTGTATCGTGTTCCAGAAATATCTACTGAAATTAGCATGATTTGGTCCAAAGCTCCTGTGCAAGCCGTGTAAAGGCCAACCTGCCTGCTTTACTCTGAGCCCCTGGCCTGGCCTGCCAGCTGTATGGCTAACTCTGCTAACTAGCTAACAACAGCTACAGTTAGCATAGTTCCTTTGGCAATATGCTGCCCCTATATGTTTTGAGTATGAATTCTAGATATTTTGATGATTAAATATTACCTTTTAAAAAGGGTCCATAACTCATGAAAAAGGGAGTTAACATGTTATTCTTAATTTTTCTGACCTGTTCTGTCGTGCCAGGTGTTGTGTTGAAGTCAGCTTAACCTTAACCTGGACTGCTGGGTGGCACTGAAGGAAACAGATCTAACAGGAAGGCAACATTATCTGACTGGGGAGCAGACTTAGGCACAACATCAGAACATATCTTATATTGCGTAAATGACGAACAGTCATTGAGTCTTATGTGATGATCAGAGTAATGATTAAAAGTGTGGGTGGGTCCCACGTGATTTTCCCATGACAAATAGAGTTGCGTCATTCTGACATCTGGGAATGGCTGCTTTAAGGGATATCTCAGACAAGTTGGTGTGGACCCGAAGCTGTGGTATTTTACTCATTGTACATCATTTTGATTTCCATTTATTTGAATGATAATAAGACAAAGCCTATTTAATAGCATTCATTTAAAAACAACTTAACTGAATGATCCCTAACCCTCTTACCAGAAGCCATGGTGCCAAAGGACAGTGGGAATGTGAATTTCACTTCTTTCTTGCTGCCCTATAAATACAAAGTAGTACATGCATCTAAAAGTAGAGCTATACATTCAAGAATGCGGGATTAAATTTGCATGAATGACGTTGTGATATACCTTTAAGCTAGGCCTCATCACTCCTGATAAGTTAGCACAACCAGCACTGGGCTGTGATGAGAATAATTCCTCTCCAGGGGAAGGTAGTCTCATAGTGAACAGGTGGATGTGCACGCTTAATTCTTCTTGCTCATAACCATCTATGTAACTCATTCTACTTTATATGATCATAATATGAGCTGGTGCTGCTAAAGCTGTCTATTGGCCAATCTCCCTGAAAGTTGATGTACTCCGCTGCGATGCTGTCTTACTGCAGACAGTCTCTCCTGCCTCATTCAGGAATATACTGTAGGTTTGTTCCCTTTGCTGAACCTCTAAGCCTGGATACTTTCTCCCACACATTGATATAACCACTGCGTTCATCATCACTTTTATCATCACTGTATCATAAGGGCATCAGTGTCTGACTGCATGTAATGGAAGTGTAACAGGAATGGAAGCTTTGTGATTGCATGGAAATTCTTCCTCCACAAGGCCAGGTGTACTGTGTTTGCAAAGAAAATACATGTCCTACGTAAACCTGAGCACACTCATGGGTCTTATCTTATTTTTTCCTGATAAAATTCTTTCTACAAACATACAGCTTGGTCAGCCTGACTGGAAATGAATCAGAAATTACAGAAGGAAATTTTGACCTCAAATCAAGTGAGTGAAATTCCTACAGGGAATCATTCTTTTTGTGTCTTTTGCTTTCTTTTCAACTACAGTTTTGTTGTGATTGATTGTCCAACTCAAGATGTTTGATGATACCTTCCCCTCTCACCGAGTCCTCTCCATAGCAACATTACAAACATGTTTCAACTCTTATTATCAGTATTAAACAGTACAGCTGAGCGTTGGTCAGTAACTGAAAGAAAAGACAGATGAAGTGCAGAAGTGAGAGTTTATTTAATGCCCGATGAGAAGACATGCAGAAGGATTTGTCTTGGCTTACAGATTGGTTGGTATGTAAACATTTTGACAGTAAAGTGGAGAGCAGAACTCTGCTTATTTAAATCCCTTAAACTTTATGAATTGTAGTCATTTTAGGAATCCAGGTTAGCTAAAAGTAACATTTGAACCAGCAAACATGAAACTTTCAAAGGCCTTGGCCCCGGAGAAATCATCCCTCACCACCCAGGAGCCACACTAGGATTAGGCTATCCAGGAGAGTTTAGAGCTAGGTTAAGAAGGGACATCATGCTAAGTAGGAAATTAATTTTGGGTTGTTTTTTAAAAATAGGGCGAGGCAAGGGTAGCATGTGGCTGGTGTAAATCTAAGGGGCCCAGTGATGGTCCATCTGGAGGGGTCAGTGGACTGCCATCACTCAGCAAGCTCCTGATGTTAAGAGAATGGCTTTATGGCCTTAGCCCTGTGAACTCACAGAAAAGACAAAAAACTGATATGGCTAAAATGTGAAATTTAATAATGAGAAGTGGAATCAGTTAGTGTGGATGTAGTGTGCACTTTCTAAAACTAGACAATGTTACAGGGATGGAAATTAGCACCCGCCAAATGCGGGTGAATTTGTGTGCTGGCGGGTGAATTGAATCAGTTTAGCAGCCACTGTGGCGGGTTCATTCCAGTCAGATCTGATGCAATTAATCTTAATGATCTATATCTTGGTTAAGGCATAACAGTGCACTTTCCACTAGTTAGTGGAGTTTGATTCGGTCAAATTATGTGTTTCTGATTGGACCAAAGTGTCTGACTTCACTAGCAAGCCTTCACTTGGACTCTTCACTGCTACTAATTATTACTCCGCGCTCCGGTCAGCCGAGCCGGCGTGTGTCTATGGAGCCAGCTACCCCGTTGCTTGGCAACCATCGACTCAACGTTGGAACTATTTATTGTGGCGCACGAATAAAGGTAAGCGGGAGCTACTTTTTTGTTTACAAGAACTGAAGTAAATTAAAATGGGAGTTAAAAGAACCGCAGAGGAGAGTGTGAAGGAGAAAGGGGAGCCAAGCGAGGTAAAGGCCAAGAAGAGATTTTTAAATGAAAAATGGAGAACAGCAGATAGTTGATGAGGAGGAAAGTCAACTGATGTACTGCGGTAAGGACTTGGTGTGAAATAGCTGAACTGTGGTAACTTTTCTCCTTACTTTTGGCAGACTTTTCTATAACAATTTCCACTTTCTTTGTGTGGGTCCAGACAGTACGGTTGAACATAGGTAATGAAGTACAGTAAATTCTATCGTTTCAAGTAGATATTACTATATATTACTAACCTTCTAATCACCTAATGATGCAATTTCCACTTCCTTTGTGTGGGCCCAGTGCAGTTGAACAAGTAGGCTTACTGTAAATTCCTGTAGTTGCAGGGAGATATTGATATAGATTTCTAACATCTAACCTTCATTTTGAACCACTTTGTCTATTCAGACTTCATTTTCTGTTATTTCACAACCTAGTAGATGACTCTTGGATAGTTTGACCCCTGTAATCATTCATTAGTATCACATAATTACTGAATAATCAACTCTGGTAACAAGTAGTGATTGGGAAATACTATGTGCATGTCTTGTACAAGAAAAATATGTTTCTAGGTATTGCACTGTACACATCAACGCTTCAATATAAAATTGGCTGGTAAAAATGTTCGGTGGCTGGTAGACAAAAAAGTTAATTTCCATCCCTGCAATGTTAGGTGAATTACCTTTGAAGCGCTTCAAGGCTTGGATGGACATGAAACTCTCCTGTTGTAATCACAGATTATAGAAAATATCTGCCTTTTAGATGGAAAGAACATGCCTGTGGACACGAGAACCTAAAAAGAACAACTCCCAAGTAGCAGTTAAGCAAGAAACCTCAAATCATCGTGCTTTAAATGATCCTGTGTACACCACTAATGTTAAGCGGGTGCTATAAATCATACTTACTTACCTGATAAAACATTTATTATTTATTAAAAGTGATGGCAGTAACAAATGAAGCATGTAAATTCAGGTAGAATATTGTAGTTGCAGGCGGATTAGCTTTGCCTCCAGCACCTCCTCCTTATGTGCTTTTAACAATAATTGTCAGTGAGATATTTTCATTGTTAGTTTTTGGTCTGTCATTATAAGCAGGGGCGATTCTAGAGTCTGATGGGGCCCTAGGCAAAAATTCACAGGGGGTCCATCAAACAAGCGTTCATAACCATTATGTTATAAATAATATGACAACAAAAATTGCGAAATGTAAAAAAAAAAAGGTATTTCAAACAGTGCCACTTTTGTGAATCTATGTGAAATTTGACCGTATTTTGTGGGAAAACTGTATCCTTAATTTGTATTCTGGTCCCCTTGTTACAATTGTGCACTTTTCTGGATGGCTCAACACATCTGGTCATTGTGCAGGGTCATCTGATATTAGCAAAGTGGTGATTCTACTGGTTGGAGTGGGGGTGTTTTCACTATGAAAACACGTTGCCGTCTCACATTAGGTGGAGCTGGATGCTGACTGAGCTGATATGACCAAAAAAAGAAACATGGCATGACATGTCACAAGGCATATTATATATATTATTTTGAGTGCAATAAATTTGCAGTTATAATCAATCAAGTGGAATACTGAATTTACAGTAATCAGCATTTGGAAGTGGCACGTTATCTTCTTTTGCTGCTGGTGTCAGAAACTTCAGCAATGATCCTGAGGAAAGATAATAAAGTGATACTTATAACACAGTATCATGTTACTGTAATAACGTCAATTTAAAATGCTTACACATTACTGAATTAGAATTCCTCAAATTCAACTTTTGAATGTTCTTCTTGGGCATAGCTTTCTTTTCATTTCATTTGACAGGGACAATGTAATCTAACATAGTTCCAACACAGAGGACCTAACTTATGTGCCGGAGCACTATGGCTACTTAGGTTTTTACATCTACAGCATGATGAAAATATGCAGTTTTCAGTAGGCCTATCATACAACCACTAGGTCCACGCTACAGATATGGAAAATACAATAAAATACATTCATCACACCCCACATAGCACAATAATTTACACCAGCACACTTTAGTCATTTAGAGTACACTTGTCAACATTTCTTTGCATCTTAATTTCATAACGTCGTAGCTTGAGAGTTAGCTCGGTCAGACACAGCTGTCATCAGTCACTAGGTTAACGTTACAGAAAAATGATTGTCTGAGTAGAGAATTATGTTAATCAAGTTGTAAAAATGTTAGACAAACTGTGGCTCATCAACATCGTCAGGAATACAGCCAGTGTATTCCTGACGATAAACTTTTCAAACTTCTCAAAAGCTTCTACACTTTTTTTTTGTACTCGTGTTTAATTAATGAGGGTGAAGTTGGAAGCAGTCAAGCAGTCCTGGTTACTGGGTGGTGAAGGTGGACATGTGTGTGTGTGTGTGTGTGTGTGTGTGTGTGTGTGTGTGTGTGTGTGTGTGTGTGATGAAAAGTGCCACTAGTCCAGGCTGGGTTTCCCGAAGCATCGATCCCACAGGGCCCAGACACACTCACCCACTCTGTAGATATACAAGCCGTTCTCACCGAGGAGCTCCGCTGCATATCCAGTGTGCTCCGATGTGTCAGGTCCCACTGTGATACAAGGCACCTCATTCAACTTTCTCCTTCATATGCAGCCACACAGCAAGTAACTGTGTATTGTGTTAGTAATAATACTAATAATTGTGTTGTTTCTCTGTTAGCATGGGTAAAGTTTGAAGAAGTGTCACTGAGGGTTGGCAGCTGTACTGGCTCCCCTCATGTTTTTCTCTTTGAGAGGACAAACGCCTGGCCTCACAAGTTACAGTTAAAACAGTGGCCAAGAACATGTACTGAAAATGACACCGACTGGTATTTTGGGTGTACCATTTTATGTTTTTTTTTTTAACAGTTCTCTGGTCCCCACTATTATGAAGCTACAGGAGGAAATCAGAAAAAGTAGGAAGACGTTTACTTGTTCTGGCCCCTGGCCAACATGAGCAACACTACAAACAGAAAATATATCTGATGATACGTGACTCAGTCCTCATCCTCAAACCAAAGCCTACACACAACTGTGCGTACACAGGGATGACTGTGTAGAAATGTAAATGTGTGTAACCGGTCTGAGCCAGCCACTGAGATTGAGAGTGAATAATCTGAAGTGACCCAAGTGTGTGACTCTCTGTGGATGTGTGTCTGCTAGCATGACGTCAGTAGACATTCTGGAATCTCCCACTCTCACATGTGTGGACCTCAGACAGGAAGTAACTTCAGTCATCTGGTGAAAGTGGTTAGTTTCCCCATTGAGATCCGCTACTCATCATTTATAGACGTCAGTATCAAAGGTATTACTAAGGAGTGTCTGTTTATCCATGGTAGTGTGAACAGGAAGTGCCATTTGCTAATCCATATGACTGACACTGTAATATGATCTATTATAATTCCATTTCAGTTTTAATCTCCTAGTGGTTGGCTGTTAAAGAGCTGATGTCATACAGGGCTATTCAGTTTGATATTGGATTAGGCTTCACTTATTCATAGGGGACTGTTGGGCCTTGGCGGAGGTATGCACTCTACTGAGTGCTATTGTAGTTCTTGTTATTTTGTGATATTTTGCAGGTTGGTCGAAACTTTTTTGTTAATTCTGGACAATAAGAGTGGTTGTCTATCCTCTATAAATCGTCCTGCTACAGAAGACTCACCTGACACATTAACACTGACACAAATCAGTGTTGGGTGTTTGGATGGGTGTCAAGTGTCAATCCACATGAATGCCAGACAGAGGTTTCCCAGCAGAACATTGCATTGTAACGAGATGATCAATGTTGTTGATCAGCTGTCAGTGGTCTTAATGTTGTGGCAGATTGGTGTGCGTGCGTGTGTGTATGTGTGTGTGCGTGCGTGCGTGTGTGTTTTGCACAATACCCTATTGGCCCTGCTGCTGACACATGACAAACTGGTGCCAGACTAACACAGAGGTCAGTTAATTTGCTTCAGCCGTGATTTGCCTGAACTGCACTGTAGCCTCTCCAGCCCCGTTCTGTACTGTACACCCTGGGCCAAGGAATGTAAAGTCTAACAGTCACTGTGACCGTATGACAACAATAATACACATCAACCACACAGTCGACACAAATAGAGAACCTCATGCAAGAAAATATCTAAAGATATGAAAAAACAAAATGACTTTGGCCTATAACAACAAACATAAAAACGAGCCAGCCTGCCTCGAGGAAGCGGAGCGACACAAGACAAAGGCCCGATTGGACCACACCGTTCCCAGTTCTGCAGTTAGGAGGGGCAACACAGCCACGCTACAGGGCAGAGGAGCACAAGGCAGCTGGAACACCAGATGACACACACTGATCATGCAAACACAGGCTGGCTGTAGAGGGCGTACTTTAGGATTACTGGAGGGTTGGATTGAAAAGAAACACAGCATCCAAGCAAGCCATGCCACACTGCTGACACACCAAGCTGTGGGCCACGCCATCACATGGAAACCAGGCTCCAGGAAGAGGAAGGAAACTCAATCCAAGCAGCGTCTCCCCAAAGATTTTGATGGAAGAACTGCATACCAGATGCAGAGATGGTGCCCATTCAAAGCAATGAGAATTACTCGCCTTACTAGCACATATGCCAAAAAGGTTTTCTATCTTCTGTGTTGACTTCCTGTTTATGCAGCTCATTGTACCCAGTCGGCCCATAGACTTTAAACTGTGATGACGTCACATCTTTTTAAATCACTTTTCTCAGTTTATTGAATGTTTTAAAAATGAAAAAATAGATAAAATAAAACATAATGGAGAGTCCTAATCGTCCTAGTTTGCAGTTCTTTTTGCTTTGCTATCACCAAAATAACTGCAGAGGGATGACTAGCCATTATAAAATGAAGAGGGTAATGTTGCTTAGCTACCTAGGATTAACCTGGTTTCTGTTGACCATTCAGAATGTATAGTTCATCGTTATGTTCCATATGTTTTGCATTCAGCTACATCTAGAAGAAAGCACTAAAAAAGACGACTCTCACTGCAAACACTGTGGCCTCATAAGCATTCCTTGGCTCCAGGCCTCTGCCATAAAACCCTATAACATAGTCCCCAAGACTTTCTACTAGTCTACTTTGGCTTCTTCATTTTATAAAGGTTTGGTGTTTAGATGATACCTCTAACATATATTACAGCAGTAATAATCCATGTCAGGATGACTTCCATGTCCACTGTGCTAAACATTGATGTCATTTAATAGCATAAATAACACAGTTTCATGAAACTGCTCTCAAATTTACATACAACATACAGTATGTCCAGTATAGAACGATCTGTTAATAGATGTGTAACCTCAAAGTTTTCACCAAGACTCCTCTGGACAAAACTATAGATGGTTTAGATATCCATTGTCCTCTCTCTCGAATCTTTGGGCACTTGTTGTGATCTCCATGTTGGCCTGCATGTCTGTATTTTCTCCTGAATCAAACTGAAGGATTAAAAATGGAGTAGTGAAACAGCAAACAACGTCTCAAGCCAGTGCTATGTTGGCAGAACAAGCCTGTTGTCCATCATTCCAAATACTGCAGTTTAAAGGTTCACCGTGTGAACTGGGTGCTCTACAGATGACTAGCTTCGAGATACTCCGATTCCCTTTTTCAGTCATACATATCTCATGTATCATTAGATTTTGTCTCAAAATATATTTCCTTATCCAACTTTTTGTCTACTTTTACTCTGTTGGTTCAGATATTGATCACTCTTTTGCCAACCCACATTGAGACAGGCTCACAGTGTCTTTGATATCGGTTCATGTGAGGACCCAGCGTGAGGCAGTGAGCAGGCCATCTGTAGCATGGATTTAGGGTATAGGGGTGGAGAGAGACGGGAAAGGGGAGAGGTTGTCTTGGTGCATCTATGTATCTGTGCTGCATGGCCCCATGCCCCATGGGACAGCTGGTGCTGAAACTCTTGGAATCAGGGTAGGAAATGTTTTCACACCTGGGGAATTTATGGAGCCTGCTGCGGAAGCAACAGGAGGCGTTTTCATGTGTCCATCTGTGTGTGTGTGTGTGCGTGTGTGTTTCAGCACTTGTGCGTGTACATATGTATGTACTTAACTTCATGTGCTCAAGAGTAAATAAACACCTTTTTGCTTATGCTTAAACTTGTCATTTTTAAAGTAAAAACTGATTGCACAGGTAATGCCTATAGAAAAATGACACCCTCCCTGTAAACCTCATTTTCACGATGCTATTTCAGTGTGTCTATCATTGTGGAACCTAAATTGGAAGAGGCATAGTTTTCACTATTCCCAGGTAATGGTGGAACAACTGGAATAACTGTGGAAACTCTACACTGCAAAAGAAACAGAACGCTGCTGATGGAGGAGACAAAGTCGGGGTGAAAAGTTGTTGTCTCTGCTTCAAGTGCAAAGAGACAACTTGACAGTGATTTAAAAGATAATAATAAAAAAACTAAACTAAATTTAGATTTATACATCATGGGAATTCTAATACACTTCATTGTCAGAGTAGATGATTACATAAATAGTCAGTTGACAAAGTTGGGTCGTTCTCGTGAGCAGCCCCGACACCACAAGCTAAGCCTGTAGGGGTGTGAAGCAGACGAGCCATGGCTGGAGGAAACCCACATCCATACATATGTCTTTGATTTGTAGTGTGAGAATGTGTGGGGAAGCCACTCCGAGCAGCATGTCCCTGTTTAACATGCGGAAGGGACGATCCAGTATTACATCACTGTGGACATTATCCCCAGGACACCGAGGGGAAACAGTCTCCATGATGCAGCAGACTGATTGTCATAGTGACCGCCAAAAGAATGCAATGTTTAACCCTAGTGTGTTAGTTTAACTTTATCCCATCGGTGGGTTTTTATCAATACATGACAGAGTAGGCCTTTATAATCCTGCAGTTTAAGGCTGGTTTCAGACCAAATCCAGCGGTGTGGCACAAACGCAGATCCTCCCGCTCGTTGTAATTATGGGAAGTCTGTTCTGGCTGCGGCAGTGCTGCAGGGGGTTCCACAAAAAAACGCAGCTAGCTGCAGCAATGAAGTTGAAACCGACTCAACTTTTGGAGAACCGCAGCATGACTTCAAGTTCTGTTGGCCGAGACTGGCAGCATGAATGACTGAAAGCATAGTGGATTGTAACGTAGTTGTTGGCTTTACACTGTAAAACATTGTGTCTGCTGTTTGCTTTTCTTTAGGCTCATCACAAGCTGATTTGCCTCTCTGCCGTGCGAGCGCATAATAAGCCACATTCCTTTCAAGGAGCAAGGACCAGTGGAAGGTGATTTGGGCCTGAGTTCATTCACCGGCCGCTGAGCGAGGCCAGTATTGTGTCTCTCCACAGCCGTTTCCGCCTCCTCGCTGCGCTCCAAGCATCAGCTCTTCTTCCTTCTCTCTTTCTCTATCAGCCCACATGTACTCACACTCGCATCGACTGTTTTCAGGTCTGGTTATTGGTTCTTGATTTCAGGGTGGTGCTCAGTTTTGTTAATTTATATCAATAATTGTTATTCTTGATTTTAATAATTACTTTTAGTATTTATTATTGCTAATAACCAAACCTGCCCCACATTTGCAAACAAAGTTGCAGCAGACATTCCCAGTAGAAAAAGTACGAGCCGTATATGATGAGCATAAAAACCTTGAAGTAAAATGGATGGATTCATTTTTATTTGTCCTCCATGGATCTGACCGTTTTTGTTCACTATGCATACAAATCTGCTCTGGTTTCAGACGAAGTTATCTTGAACGCCATTTCTAAACCATGCATCGAAACCCCAATGAAACGGATGCACCTGGGAGTGAACAGAGTTGGAAGAGCCACACTGGATATTACAGCTAATTTTTCACCTGAACTCTTTCAACTTGCAGCTTCAAGGGAGAAGTCAGCTAGCAGGCACAGGCTGAACCCTCAGAGCTGTCAGCACAGATGAGCCAGCTCTGCAGCAGCACTTTAGCTACAGATGGTTTGTTGAAGTTTTTGAAGAGCTGAGAGGAGATTTTGAGGAAATTTTCAACTTTATAAAAAAACCTCCATGTGGATGTATCCTCCATCACTCCAACCATCACACAGCTCTGAACGCAGAACAGGTGTTGGTCACTTCTGGAGTGTGTTGTCTGAAACAATTTCTACCACTTTGAAACCACTTATTACCACGTAATGCAAGTCATTCTCAACCATGAACACTATCAAGAGGAAGCAGAAACAGACTCACCAAAGCACATTTCAAATGCCTCACAAGGACTGCAACAACAAACGGAAATATAACATGAAGAAAGTCGAGGAAATGCATCTAGTATTAAGGTAAACCTGTAAGTTTTCAATTAGGATTGTATTGGCTGCGTTACATATTTGTGTGATGTGTGGGATGACAAATTAGTAGGCAGATATGCTTCATGGTTTGGGATGGCTTCTGTCTAACAAGTTTTTGTTGATGTCTGCAAAAACTGTACATGATTTATCTGCTGTTGATGTAGCTACGCATTGTCTCAGGATCCAAGGAGATAGGACCACAGCTAATTTTTCAGCTTAACCCAGCTGTTACTCCAAAAAGCATTGTTAGCCTGTTCAGATGGGAAGTGATAACTTTACATGGTCTTTTTTCCTCCTCCGCATGAGTCTGAGAAGGCGGCCACGTCTCAGCTGCTCTGCCCGGTGTGCACTCTGTCCTGCCACACTGTCGGCACGGCTGCACAACACCTTTCACTGAGTTTATTTGAACACTGCAGAGAAAATCTTTCTGGCTTCCTCTGTCTGCACATTGCCTGCCACACTGGCTGTTTGAGGCTGCTTCACCAGAGGGATTTCATCTTCCATGGCCTTACAAATAGCAGTGTCAGTGGAAAACATCTGCACTGCCACTTCTTCATGTTCCCACTGATCTTTTCTTTGTTTTCATCTGTGGATTGCTTCTGTAACATTTATATAGCTGTTACTGTGCTGTTTACCCTACTGATGGAAAGGTAGCTATACAGTTGTAGTTTAGTCCTGGATTATTAGAATTATGGACAATATATAACCATAAGCAATTAATTATTGCTGAAACTTTCTAACAGACATGCAAAGGTACCTTTCAATCCCAGCATTCTTTCTTTCATGAACAGTTCAATATTTGCGTCTTGCACTTGTGTTTGTTGAAGGCACGTGAGCGTTCACTTCACTATCAGAGAGAACTTTCCTCTGTGGAATGTAACATATGACAAGTTTCACCAGTCTGGCCTCGTACTGTACATAAACACTTGCCTGCACACTGCACAGAATCATGACATGTAGCGGTCAGGTAATAACAAAAATGGGGAACCCTTTCCTACAATTAATAAGATTTTCTTCTTTCATATTTTATTTCAGGTATCTCAGAGAATCGGTTTGTTTCCTCGAACGTTCAAAAGACACATTTTTCTCATAGTGTCCATTACTGCAGCATTGTATTCACCCTCCGTCTGAAACACTTTGACTTAGCCCTGTCCTCCTGAAAGCTCAGTCTGCTCTGATTGGCCAACCACACAGGCCTGAGTCAGCACCACTCACCTGGTCAGCTCGTTAATGTATTTTTTGGACCTCAATTAAAGTTCGCTTCTCTGCTTTGCTTCCAGTTTTGCCCAGTGGCCATTCGTGGTACTGCAACAAAACATTACCTTACCGCCCCAAAATCAAATTTCCCACCAGAAAATAGTAGATGTTTGTGAAGCTTTCAGCTTCATTTTGTGGTCGTTCTAAAGTTCTAAAGGACACAGTTTTCTCTCCCATGATAACTGCTGGTCATCCCATCACTGGTCTGAAGTTTCATGTGAAGCTCCTCAAGCTTTCTCCAGCTGTCCATGGACTCCTGAGTAATGACCCTTGACCTCTTTCCAGTGGATGCAGTGGCTTGGTATGGTCTCATCAGACACCTTCTGTGTTTCTGGAACTGTTCTCGTCTCTCATGCAGAGCTGTAGAGCTGTGGCACCTTGAAAATCACCTCTGCAAATATTGCCAAAAACCAAAGAAGGGATCCATTTTGTTATTTGAGTGCTTCCTAAAACTACAAGTTTGAATGTTATTGTCATCAGAGAAATCAGGTTTTAAAAATGTAAACTTAGTGGTCAGGTGCACATGTGGTCTGTCAATTTCTGTGCTGAGTATGTTCCAAAAATGTTCTTTAAATATGTCTGAATTCATTGTTTTCATCTCAGTCCTCACACACAACCTGTCTTGCTGACAGGCAGGTGCAGAGGTTGATTTGCAGAGATACAAAATGTTTGGAAAGATAAGATGTCCTGTCAAGTTCAAATGTTGGCACTTAAATGGTTGACCCAATTTAAACTTCAACTTGGCATACAAAAGGTGATATCTCTGGTTCTGCTGTATCGATTTGGATTGTTTGTTCATAATGAGTCCAACAGTGTCAATGGAGTGCAATGCTAGACCAGTGGACAAAACCTGGTGCCTACATTACCTACAATGCAACTCACAGAGTATCATCACTGATCATGGCTCATTTAAGCAGCAAAACTAAAGTTATATGTAGTTATAAACAGGACAGTACAGAGGGTACAGAAGTCATGGAGCTCAGGAGTTGGAAGATTTCAAAAATCAATGAAGATAAACTCTTTCTCCTGCATAAATGCACGCATCGTCCAAAAATGAAGTAATTTATCCACCCGCACCCCATCCCCAATTGATCAGAATGATGATTTATGACCTGTCCTGTCTGATCGAAGGTAGAGATCCGCACACAGAGACACACTGCAGAGCTCCTCCTGCTCCAGTTAATTAGAGCATTTCTTACAAAATGTTTCAAGATTTCAGTGTCTTTTATTGTTCAACAACATGTAAAAATAGAATAAGAATCAAAGACATAGTACACAAGTCAGACTAAAACTAAGAATTGTTTGTTGGTTACAGTTGCTGGTAACATGCTGCCCCCTGTGTTTCTGGTCATATTCTACAAATTATGTCCCAAATACAAGAAAGGAACATTCATTTACAGAGCTAAACTGTAAAATCTAACATGTTGTTTCAACAACTCTTTCTCAAAAGAGTGAAAGGGCTGCCTTAAAATGTTAATTATGTTAGAAAGTTCTTCTAACATCAGATAGGGTCCAGTCATTTGAATTAAATGTATCAATTTATGGAATTTATCCAGCATTTCTTTGAACTTATCAACATAACTCATGTGGCATGTTGGGTTAACTATGTCTTTGTAAATTTGATTTAAATTTTTACATCTATTCAAAGCTGGGGTTGGTGAAAATGGAAAAATGGTCAAGCCCAGGCTAGATTTTGAAAGAAAATTTGAACCATGAATGTGCACTGTCTGATGACTGCCGAATACCACCAACTGAGTCCCGAGTCCTCATGAGCGATGGGAAGGAGAGTGCATTGGTGCATCGTTTTCATCACAGCATCAAACTACAAGTAGCTACCTCATGTCTCATTCACCTGGGAGTAAACACCTAATATTATAATATTGAACAGAAACAACCAACATAGCCACTGTTAGTACTGACAGCTGTTAAGCTAGCTTTGTTAGTATTCAGAAATTGTTCTAAAAGTGTATTTTGATGTTGAAACTTATGGCTGGTTAGCTAGCAGCAGCTGGCTATGGTAGCATTACATATGGCAAAGCTAAAAAAAACAACATTAGTGGTGGGCCTGCTACATGGTTTTTTGTTACAGCTCTTGACTGATTATAAACCCAGATCAGTGTTGGCCAACAGGTCAGGCTGCTGATGTCGCTGCTGTCAGAATCCTCTACTGTTTTGGCAGTGATTGTACTGCAGAAAGAAGAACACATTTACTAATCTGACAGTAAATACAGCTTTTTCAGGACCTTGAAATTACAATGACAAATAAGGTATAAGTTAAGTGTAAGGCAAGCAAATTCTGCCTCAATCTGTTGGTGTGGGCAAAAGAAGAGGAAGAAGCGATACTTTATGAATCCCTGTTCAGGGAAATTAGATTATTATTTTTTTTATCTGATTTCAAAACAAAAACAAAAAGTGTCAAAGCACATGAAACAAAGTGCAGAGAAACAGAAACACCTGGATGGAAGGGTCACATGACTGACAGGTCATATGAGTCCATAAGTGTCCAAGAATGAAAGAAATACATTAAATACTGAACATAACATGTAACTGTGGACAGTGGACAGTAGGAGTGCACTGTACAATACTCTTGATTCTGCTTTGTACACTTATGACACTGTAATGACAAAAGGTCGTCACATAGGAATGTAAACCCACAGGAATCACATGGGTATTTGCATGGATTTCAGACAATAATTAACATGGATTACAAATAATATCATAGGTTTCACACAGGAATTTACATGGGCTTTAAATATTATACCATAAAAATGTTCCAAAACCACATGTGCAATGTGCAAAATACATGTCCAGATGTGTGAATAGGCAAAGGCTTGTCAACATGTTCACCACGACGTCATTATAATGTTAAACTATATATATACTATATATGATAAACTTAATTTTGTAATTTTTTAAGGTTATTTTTTTAATGATAAATTGTACCATAGTTGCAGTGTATTGTCGCACCTCTGAAACACAGTAGGGTAATACCATGTTTCACCCTGTTGGACTGAATGTCTTAACACCTCAAAAAACTTACTTCCAGCTGTTCTAAAGATACTGCCCACTGTCGCACACACACGCACACGCACGCACGCACACACACACACACACACACACACACACCCTCCACTCTAGGCTGATGTGGCACCGGCCTTGTCTGACACGATGAGGGAATTCTTCCTGCAGCTGCTGGCCAGAGAGAACGTGTGGCTGTGACTCATCTCTCTCTGAGATATACGTCTTCCCTACGTAAGCATTCAGTGCATCACTGAATGGCTAAACATGTGTGTGTTATTTTCCTTTTATTTCATATTTTTTTTAAGTCTCTCTGAGTGAGAGGGAGGGTGACTAGACAGAGTTACGCAACATCTCAGTGGAGTTGAGTAACAGAATGAGGGAAAGTGTGCAACTGACACACTCTAAATAATAAAGCTGTCATCATGAGTATGTAGTCAGGGAGAATACGTGACCATCAGCCAGTGGTGGAAAGAAACTAGTTACATTTACTCAAGTATTGTAATTACAGTTTTGAATATTTCTACCTATGCTACCTTTCTACTTATTTTACTCCAATACATTTCTTGGGAAAATAGTACAGTTTAGTCCAGTACAGTAATGCTTCAGCTGTAGCTCACATCAAACATTTGAATAATCCCATAAATTATATTAAAATATTATATGAAACATTGTTAAAGATTAAATTTGATCAGACTGAAACTTTTTGGGATGGTGACCGCCTAGTTCTAAAAGTGAATATAAGTCTGTATATCAGCTGTTTTTGTTTGTTTGTAGGTGGAGTTGCATGCTGCATGCACATCAGTACATCAGAATATACATGTAAACAAACTAATCAGTCACAGGGGACCTTTAACTGTGCAAATGTTACTGTATATACTAGTACTATAACTTTAAAGTAGCTTATAATGCTTATGTGCTTTTACTTAAGATTTTAAATGGTGGACTTGCTGAATCTTAGCAGATTCCACTAGTGCAGTGCCCGTTGAGGAGCACCAGGTATGTGAGGAAGAGTTCATTTCTAACATTGTAAAACGGAACTGCAGTCAATGAGCAGTGGTTAAAAGCACACAGTGGATATAGGAGAATGCTTGCGTAAAGCTGGGCTCGCACTAGTTCGGGGATGATTAAGTCCCGATTCGTCCCTCCCAACAGGTGGTGCATTGCTCCCTCTGGTCCTATAACCTGATCTGAAGTGGATGATGTGCCAGGATTTTAATAATCTTGTTGTGTTTGTATGTTAAAGATTAGTGAAAAGAAAATGTGTGGAGTTTCTTCTTATTTGTGAGACACAACCTGATTTCAAAATGGATTTTAAAAGTCCTAGAGTTGGCAAGAATCAGACGCACCAGATGTAGCCCGGAATGCACAACTCACGGATAATTCAGGTTTCCAAAAAATCTGTCTTTACCGAGGGCAGGTTCCATACACAGAAAATCAGTCGGCCTGGCGAGGTAAGGTCCAAAAACAGGGTCAAAAAACACTGGGAGGCAAATATGCTGGAGAGAAGACAAACTTGCAGCTTGCAACTTTATACTGCATCAATGTCTTCAGTCCACTTACAGCTTTAAGTAGAGTATCAGTCCCACTCCTGCCAGCTGCTGTTAGCGTCAGTGTTATGCTTTTACTAGTGGGAGTAGGTCAGTTCAGATATCTGTGTGATGTCTTAAACCTGTTTTACTCATGGGAGGTGTAACACTACTTATGTGTAAAGCTGTGGTTTCTGGTATTCATACCTATTCCTGTATGGAGCAATCACATCTATTGCTCCCATGAGCAGTGAGCTCCTCACAGCAGGCGTCCTCAGTAGAATTGTTCCAGAGGCTTGGGTAGTGGTGAAAACGTTGTATACTTTCAAACTTAGATTTAGGACAAATTGTTTGGTTTGGTTGAGGAAAAAAATGTTGTGTTGGGTTAAAAAAGATTTCTTGTTTTATTATTATTATCATCACTCAAATGTCATGCCTTCTGCAACAGGGTTTTGCTAACATGATCACATTCAATCAGATGATCGTCTCGTTTCCACAATAGAAAGCCTTTCCCTGAATCAGTGGACATTTGTATTTGTACTCTTAGCAAGGTTTTGTTTTATTTATTCAATCCTGATTTCTGTTAGGTAGGTTCATCTACACAGGCCGTAGGTATTGTGTGTTTCCTACTTCGAGTTACATGTCATATTTGCAACATGTGAAACATAGACTGGTACAGTCAGAAAGAGGAATTTGTAATACATTGAATCTGAAACTATTCTGAACCTGAACCTGGAACCGAGCCAATAATGAATGCAACAAAAGAACCTGAACCAAACCAGAGACTTATAGATATTGTTGGCAACCTTCAGGCAGCAAAACTCTAACACTACCAGAAGTGGGGTAAAGGTCTTTCACTGTGGGGACAGTTCATTCCTCTTTTACGATTGCTTCCACAGCTGTAGGAACATCTACTGCTGTTGTTCACGGGATATATGTCTATAGCTTTGGTTGCGTAACGACAGAGATGCAGAGTAATGGGTCAGCGGTTTGACTTACCGCAATGTATCCTGCAGATGAGCTAAGCGGGCCAGGGCCCAGGAGGTTTCATTGGAACACCATAATCCTGAACACCCTGGTCCACCCAGGTCCTCCCATGTCAAACCCATAGAATGGCTCCTATCTGCTGGGATCACAGTGCAGCTGGAGTCTGCACAGACACGATCCAACATGCGTAAGCAACACTACGAACTAATATATGAGCACAAACACACATGCACCCAAAGTGTTTTTCACAGCCAAACCACCTTCTGATTTAAACTGCCTCTGGGACGCATTCAATAACACAACTGTACATCTTTTCTAATAAATGGTTTCTTCACATTTAATTTGATAATAAACTGCATTATTGTACAGCTGAAGGTCAGTCTGCCGGAGGAAGCTGATGGGGACGTTTGCTGTGAATGATGCTCCTAGCAAATACACAAAGACACACACAATTACATTCATCATCAGGTTGGTTTCCTCCATTGTGGACAGGATAAGCCACTAAGCAACTCATTTTGTGTGTGACATATGTTGAGTGCATTCAACAGGAGCCCCTCTTTTTTTTTCTGGAGAGAGATGTTGATGTTGAATTTTTTAATCACAGATGTTCAGTGATGTGAGCACAAACTAAATTCCAGCGACGTCTGTTGTATTGATGTGTAGGCAGAAATCTCAGAGACAGATATCTCACCACCTGGACAAAACAGATGGTAGACAATTATTAGTATTTATTTATTCATTTTTTAGTTACGTGACCATTTACAGCTGTGTCCCAGGCTTTTGGTCGTCGTCCTTTTAAAGAAACTGTCATCCCTAGTCTGAACAGTTCAGCACATAGCTGTTTACAAGAGCAATTTATTGAGCAATGACTGATAGCTTAACACTGAATCGTGTCTGTACTGACAGAAGTCTTTATAGACTAGCTGAGGGATTGATTGCCCTCTGACTGAGGTCCTGTGTTCGCTTGGTACTGACCCCTGTTGCCCCTCTCCTCCTCCCCTTTAACTCCCCTCATTCTGCACTCACATTCATCTTTGATCGTTTTTCCATTCATCTGGCCATGTTTCAACATCTCTTTATCCCTGTCAAACCCACACACACCCCTTCACCCCCTTTATCTCAAAGCTTGAGTCTTGTAGACAGTGCTGCTGTGGCAGTAGCTGCTAATTGATCACATGACCCCTGATTGACCCCTGACCTCTTTGCCCTGGCCTATTGTTGGAGGTGTAGTGGTGCAGGGCCCAGGGGTGGCCGGGTGAAAAGGACACCTTGTCTTCCCAGCACTGGTTTCCTAGATGTAAGAGGTGTGAAAGCACACACAAGGCTGTGTTTACTATACAAAGAGACCACACACACTCAGTCACTTCACACTTCATCACAATTGGACAGATACACTGGTTTTGCAATATACTAGACCAATAACTAGCTTTAATTGGAAATCTGACACCAGCATGTCAGTGTCCTCCACCTCTGACAAGAAGGACTGATACATGTATTTAAAAATCAGAAACATTACACTGGATTTCTAAGTCCTGCAGCTATGCTTAGTACTTCAATCTGGACTCTACATGTAGTGTATTATTCTCTGAAGCATTTAAATTAGTGTTGATCCATAAACTGAAAACTGAACTGAAGAATCTCTTGATAAGCAGTAAAGAACAGCTCCTTTTAAGTATTAACACAGGACAGATACAGCTGAAGACGAGCCGGAGCCTCAGGTTCAGAGATGGAACTGTATTTTGGTGTTGGGTCAACACACCCAATAAGATTTCAGATATATCTGACATTAAACATCTTCAAATGTACACGTAGCATTAGAGGTCAGTCGTTTGTTGACATTAGTGTAGGAGCCGTTTTTGTGCAAATAGTTCTACGAACGATAAAACTAGAGGAATTCAAACAGAGGAGTGAAGCTAAGAACTGAAAGCCCCTTTTTTCGTATGTGTTCATGTTTGTGTTTTTACAAAAAACATAACTTTCAGGAAACGAGCAAGGTTTTATTTCTCTCCACTCACTTTGTTCTTTCATCTCTGCTCCATCTCTCTTCCTCCAGATCACTCATTCTCTCAGTCTGTCCACACACTTTCTGTTTGACCCACTTTGTATAAAACTGCTTGGGAAGTCGACATCATAATTTATTTTTGAATGACAATAAGTATCACAAGAAATGTCCAGCCCTGATTTTACATGCACAATGTGTTGCTTCTGCTGCTGTGTGGGGAGGAGCGGGTGGAGCAGAGGGTGTAGTTGCTCTGAGTCGGCCAGCTTTAGAGGAGAGAAGCAGGTACAGAGCCAGACCTTCTGGAGGAATGAACACCTGCGATGACGCTTTGATCTGAAGTCATATTGATGGGAGGAGAGCTCAGAGATGACTTTTCAAGGTTTGGGATTGAAAGTGATTGAAGGTGAAACGTACTTAACTTACTTAATAAAAGCAACATTAAAGAGAGGAGGGAGGAATATTGTATGTATGTGCATAATAGACCGTGTCTGTACACCAAAGAGTAAATGTAAAGAGCATCTTTAAACTTTGATCACATGAAGACAACAAGATTAGAGATGTGGCCACATCAGTCTGCTATCAGATGACTCATCTGACTTCATGACTTCCCTTTTACCTTTATCAGAAAATTGTCTTTTGTCTTGTGTGCATACTTTGGTCTCTGCTCTTCTCTTCATTAGGCTACACTAATGAGGGAGACTAATTAAATGCACATGGTGACTTCAGTCATTAGCTACATATGAGTAATAGTAGTAATAGAGTAGTAGTTTTTAAGCATATACGGTGTGTATATATTAAACTTAACACAACTGACGCACTAGCGGCTCTTTGTCTGCCCAGCGCTCTGATTGGCAGCTGACCTCAGAGCTGCAGCTGCTGCACTGTGCACTGCTGAGTTGTCCATGATGGTAGCAGTCATCCTGCTGCAGCTTCTCTCATTCTGCTGCTTTGAACAGACAGAGCACCAGCAGACCCATGGCCTCGTAACGTGACTGTATCTATTCAAAAAAATAATAGATTGATAAATGTAGTGCTGCCACAAAGACAACTGATGGACTGAGCAGACGTTTAGACTTGTGATTATACAGTTACAGTATATGGCACTGACTTTTTAAAATACTCATTTTATATATCAACAAAATATAGAGGCACATTTTTTTAAGGAAATAATTACAAGGTCCTGACCTTGATGATCTCATAGCTGGCTATGGCCATGCTCAGGATTTATTCTGATTTTAAAGCAACTGTGTAGATTACATGATAATCATCATGGCAACACAGACTTAAAGCAACATCATGTAGAAATTGGCATTTTTAGCATTTGTGCGCACTACAATGTAGGCGCTAACTAACAATGTGTTGAAAACATATCAGTTGAAGTAAACATGTATGTAACGCTGTGATCCTCACCCTGTTACAAGACACTGTACTGATCCTTTCCAACTAACATTAAATTGGAAACAGTACAAAAATGTTTAAAATTTAAACCTCATTGTTCTCAGTAAATACACACTCACTGTGAATGTGTTGCCTGTAGCATGTTCCAAACCACAGTGTTACATCACCTTTTCTTTCACCAACAGTCAGAAGGGGTTGGGAACTGAGGACACTTATTGTTGAAGTTTTGAAAGCAACATTCTTTCTCATTCTTGCTTGAAACACTGCTTCACTTGCTCAACAGTCTGGAGTGTTATCTTGTGCTTAATGCGCCACACACTTTCAACTGGAAACTGGTCTGGTATCAGTGCTCTTTTACTACAGAGTCATGCTTAATTATAAAGTAAGTCCAGACTGCACCACTTTACTTGAGGTCAAGGAAATTATTCCTGGCACTGTAACAACAACACTCGACAGTGTCATAACCGTTGATGGCATTTTAATGATATGTCCACATTCTTATGACACAATTATAATGGTGTAATTACAGCCAATTTAAAAACCAACTGCACATGAAACTTTAATGTAATGTTAACACAAAAAGCTAAATATGTTTGATAATTAGGTCTGCTATGACATGTCTATGACAAGTTAAGTTGCATTGGTTCATGTACAGTTGTCATGACAAAGAAATCTTAGTAATATCAACTTTGCATTGAAAGTGACATAATTGACAGAATGACCCTAAAAGGTCATATCCATAACATTTGTATATAGCCGAATCACTTTTGAATTTGATTTTTTTCAAAACATTATTATGCTTGTGTATCAATAATTTTACATTGCAGGGCTGCAGGGCAACTTTTCAGAAAACCTGAGAATGAGGAGGGGAGAAGTCGGGCATGCACATGTGTACAAGTCAGAGTTTTTGGGGGACCCGTTTGGGGTAGCCACCGTTGTCACTGTTTCCATACTTCTAACCCTATTAAAAAATGAACATGTAACAAAACAGTTTATGGCTAACAGAGGGATCACTGACCTGCTGGCCAAAGACCACACAACAGTGTGGACAGGCTGGAGTCAGTAGCCCCTTTTAGATAGAAAAGGTGGCACATTTGCAGCAAGGTAAAGGCTGCAATGTGGTGCCTTATCTATCTAAAAGGGAGGTGTAATATTTCTTCTTTTCCAAAAAGCCACCACTTTTCTGCCTCTGGTAGGCGTAAACATGTGATGTGACGTGAAGCACGAAGTTGGGCATGAAGAGAAGCAGGTCGAATTTATCTTCAAAATAAGAGCTTTACATTGCACCCCATCGGAGTTTAGAACTGGGTTCTTAGCGGGGGGCTTTTAATTTGAAAGTAGCGACCGCTATTAGCTCGTCGCTACAACAACAAGCGACAACCAAGACAGCTACAGAGACCGAGGAGACGCTAGCATCTCCCGGATCTCAGCGGCTTTCAGTTGCTCATCTTGACGTACGCGGATGAAGTGACAAACTGACTGCTGTGATCAGCTGTTTCCTGGTTTTAAAGCTCCCCGGCTGTGGGTGCACAGCAGTGCACATCATCGACACCTCCGCCCATCTCACACAATTGCCAGCACATGAACGTCTCGGATTTACACAGCAATGGAGGTGGGTGGCCAAGGCGGCAAATTGGCAGACCAAAACAGACCCCCCGGCTAACTGCCCAGTATAAACATGGCTAGTGAGTGTAAAGTCAGTACAAATTTGTCATGTTAATAATTAAATTTCTTTCCTCCGTGCCTGTTTCCTGTTTGTGTTCTTCCGGGTCAGAGCAATGCCACCGTCTGGTCTGTTGACTGCCGCTTCTGTCCCGGACCGTGTCCATGTCCAACATTTATTTTTCGTTTCCAGTCTGCTTGTCTTTTTGTTTTACTCGTGTTGTTTTGTTGTCTCCGTGCCTCTCCAGTCCGCTTGCACTCATCTGTCTCCTCATCCACGGACTACGAGCTACGTTAGCCAGCTAGCTAACAGCTTGCTAAACCTCACCACCACTGGACCCATCTGCCTCCCGGCTTTGAGTGTGTGACCGCTCGCTCTGGACTCTGGGTGAGCACGTCTGTGTGTTTGTGGTGGTGATCGTGTCAGCCCGGACTGATCCGCAGCGTCCCTCACCAACAAACTTTAGCCCAGCTGTCTGGCTATCCGGCTGGCGTTTTTGGGGGGAGTCTCCACTCCCTGCCAGCTCGTCAGCCGTGGCCTAGCTGTGTGCCAACATGGCACAATGGGGCTTGCCAGCTGCGCGAGTACGGTCTGGGTTGACCGACACCACTCACTTCACCAGCGTCTTCACCCGGCCCACCGCTCCTCCCACACATTTCACTGCCTACCAGCTCTTGGCTAATCAGCTACTAGCCACGGCTAATACATTTCCCGGACTACTCTCAGCTGCTGTCACGTCTCATCTCCTCCTTGGATTATCACTTCTGCTACTCCAGGCTCCTTCCCTACCTACTTCTCGCCCACTCATCTACACTGCTGCTGACCTTCACTGTCTCAACAACAACCACCGTCTCCCTGCTGCTGCTGCCACTGCAGCTAGCAAAGCTGGGATCCTTCGCCGTCGCCGCTACATCCACCGTGGCTCTGGTCTCTCTCTCAACCGACACTTCCCTGATGGCTCATCCATCCCCTCACTCTAGACAACTTTTGGCCCCCCCGTCACCCCCACCTCCCGCACTGCCAACCTCAACAACCTCTGCTCCCCCCCCTCCCCTGTCCATCTCCCTCGCACTGCTGAACTGTCGCTCCCTCTCCAATAAATCACCTGTCATATCTGAACTGCTACTGGACAACAACATTGACCTGTTTTTCCTCTGTGAAACATGGCAACAGCCCCTGGATTTCTACGCTCTCAATCAAGCCACTCCCTCCAACTACAGTTACATCGCCAAACCCCGCATCTCAAGGCAAGGGGGAGGTGTTGCTGTTCTTCACAAACAATCCCTACCCATCAATGAACTGAACCTCAACCTCCCATCTATCTTACCCTTTGAATACCTCGCCTTCTCCCTCCCCAATTCCATTACCTCTGTTCTCAATTACCGTCCCCCAAAACCACACCCTTCTTTCCTCTCGGAACTCTCGGAACTCCTCACCATTGTATTCTCTCTCTCCTCCCGCGTCTTACTCACCGGTGACTTCAACATCCACATCGACCAGCCCAACGCCCCATTGACATCCGAATTCCTCTCTCTTCTGGACTGTTTCCATCTTACCCAACACATCAACTTCCCCACCCCTCTACCCTTGCCCCATAACCCCAAAAAATGCACCATCTCCTACCGCAACATCAAGGCAGTTAACCCACTCACGCTCTCCCAGCTCATATCCTCTGCCTTTCCCCCTGACTCTGACCCCTCTTCCGCTGACAACCATGCCATCATGCTCAACACCATCCTTTCTGACTCCCTTGACTCCCTAGCTCCCTGAAAAACGTCCTCTGTCTCATTCACCAACTCTGCCCCCTGGTACACCCCTGAACGCTGCACCATGAAACAAACCGGCCGCCAACTTGAACGTCTCAACAAACGAATCCGCCTCACCGTCCACGCCGAAGCACTCAAACAACACATTTCCACCTACCGTGACGCTCTCCATGCTGCCAAATCCGCCCACTTCTCATCCCTCATCAACAGCACCAAACAGAACCCCCGCATCCTGTTCTCCACCGTCAACAAACTGCTCCAGCCACCGGCCATCAAATCTCCAAAACCCTCGAACGTATCGTCACGGCGCCCAACTCCACACCCATCTCCAATCCAACAATCTCTATGAACCCCTCCAGTCTGGATTCCGCCCACTTCACAGCACCAAAACCGCCCTGGTCAAAGTCATCAAGTCATCTCCTCACCTCTACATCCTGTTACTTCTAGACCTTAGCGCAGCCTTTGACACTGTGAACCACTCCATCCTCCTTCAAAGGCTGCGCCATCAGGGTGTTGAAGGCACTGCACTCGACTGGCTCACTTCCTACCTCACCAACAGGCAACAGTTCGTCTCCCTCTCCAACCACACTTCCTCCCTCTCTCCAGTCAAGCAGGGGGTCCCTCAAGGCTCAGTCCTCGGACCCCTCCTCTTCATCTGCTACCTCTTCCCCCTTGGTCACATCATCCGCAAACTCAATCTGGACTTCCACTGTTATGCCGACGACACTCAGATCTACATCAGCACCAAACCCTCCCCTCACCCACATCGAAACCTGCATCTCTACAATAAAATCATGGCTGACACACAACACCATCGACTCCTCGACCATCACTCCTTCCCCCCCGGCACGCAATCTTGGTGTTATCCTGGACCCCACCCTCTCCTTTGATCCTCAAGTCAGCTCCGTCGTCAAGACCTCCTACTTCCACCTCTGCTGCATCGCCAAAATCAGACACTGCCTCTCTCCCCCTGCTGTCGAATCCCTCATCCACGCCTTCATCTCCCCCCGTCTCCACTACTGCAACTCCCACCTCACTGGCATCACTTCCTGTTCCCTCCATAGACTCCAACTGGTTCAAAACTCTGCTGCCCGCCTCCTTACCCACACCCAGTCCCACAAACACATCACTCCCGTTCTCCACTCTCTCCCCCTTACCTGTCTGACCTCCTAATCCCCCACTGCCTCACCCGTGCCCTCCGATCCTCTTCCACTCTCTCACTGTCAGCACCCACATCCAAACTCAGAGCCTTCTCACGAAAAGCACCCCGACTCTGGAATTCTCTTCCCCAACCTGTCCGTCCGCAACTTACCCTCTCTCTACCTATCCCCCCCCGTATTGCACCCCACCACTCTGCTCGTTTTTTGTTGTCTCTTCCTCGTCCCCCCTGTATGTCTCTACCCCCGTTTCTCTGTAAGCGTCTGGGTCCTTGAAAAGCGCTATAACAAAATTCAATGTATTATTATTATTATTATTAAATCATTCTGAACAAGAGTCCATTTAAAATTTCCACAAAGTCTTGGCGACTGCTATTTTAAAAAAAACAACAACAACAAACCTCTTAAAGTGATAGTTGCTGTCTTCTGATGTCTTCTGAAAGGCTGTTCGATGGCAACGAAAAGCGCCAAAAATGTCCAAAACATAGCGTACACTGAAACAGATATATATTTCAGGTGGGACTTATTTTATGTGGCTAAAGTATGTCTTGCTGCTGGTGCGGTTTCAGCAGCACAATGCTCTTCTTCTACACACCGGCAGAAAGCTGACGGTCACTGCATGGAACACACTGACTAAGGATAAGTACCTCATACAACCCCACATCCACATATATGTAATATAACCCAGTGGTTTTCAAATATTTTGCCCCCAAGGTACACCAAAGAGCAAACCAAAATCTTGTTGCACACTGGTGTTCAAATCTGTGCAAAATAGCCTCTACGACATGTGTTACTTAATCACTCTGTACACATTTGTTTTACTTTTTTCAGTACAATTTGACAAACAAAAATTACAAATCATGGCAACCATTAATATACTTGCTATTAGCTGGCACAATTACTAAAAGAATTGAACTGACATTGGATGGTGGTTAAATGATGGGAGAGGCTGCAATTTAAGGACACCAAATCCTAATCTGACCCAGGGTCCCAAAATGCGTAGCTCCGGCCCTCTCTGACAGCACCGTGAGCAGCCAGTAGGAGTGTGGCTCTGTTGCATGTCTGGGATTTTATAACTGAACTGTGAGCAAGAAGCACACTTTTACTTTCATTGACTGTGTAGAAATGTTTGATGTGCCTGTGTCTGTATGCATGTTGTAATAATAATGCATGGATGGAATAAAATCCCACGGCATACTGGTGAGCCTGGCACACCATTTCAGCAAGTCATATAACCATTTAAAATACCTTGAGAAACAATTGCTGCAATGCAAGGCTTTGTCTGCTCCAAACACTCCGTGTTGTCAGTGGAGGTCACTTGACCACAGTCAAGAAAGCAAAGTAGATCACCACTTTCTGAACTGTCTTAGATAAATGTACCAGCTGGGAAGAGGGTCCTACTATAGGTGACCATAAGTAAACTGTAAATGTCTTATAAGTGGCGCTTCGCTTCTGCCTAAATAATAACAGCCTGACCATGGAAATAACAGCCCTTCTAACATAGTTGGAGTAGTAGTAGTACTAGTGTTTGCATGCTAATAACACTCACCACCTTTCACTGTTCTGTTTTTTCAGTTTCGAAGCCTGTGATGTAGAGCACTAGTGTGGAGTCTAGTGTGTGAGGAGGGTCATTTGTGTGAATCTACGCTAAGTGCATAAGAGTTGGCAAGGTCCCTGTTCTGTCAGCTGCTCCTCATCACCAGTTGACCTGGTATATATACTCTACTCCAGCCTCACAGACACTCATGGCCAGATTGTTCTTCATCCTAATGCAACACTCTCCAGCACTTTTCTCTGGACTGATCACCTGCTGCCAACCCTGCTGGCCTCTGAACAACCCACCCACCCCCGGTAAACTCACCTGCTTCTTTGGATTCTGTTCTGCCTACCGTAAACTCTCCACTGCTACGCTACTGAGTGAGTTCTCCATTTGGCTGACTTCCTGTGGAGCGGAGACTCTCACTGTGTTGCTTCAGTTGCTGTTGTGTGTACACCATGTGCATATACACCTGCTGGCTTCAGCCTTCAAAGGAAGGCAGCCTGCCAGCAAATATCCTGTCTGATTCTGCATGCCATATCTGCAGATCCATCAGAGACTTTGTCAAGAGACATTTCATCACTATTCCGGGTTTCCCGTCAGTGTTTGTCGGGTCCAAAATGATTGTTTTATGTGGAAGAATTCTGACAGTGGGTTCCAGCTTCTAACAAGGTATGTGAGCCAATACTAGAACACCGTTGGTATCACATGGCATCCATGTTTCAACAACACCAAGTTAGCATTAGCTAGCTAGAATAAGCAGTTACCTTCAACAAACATTCTTAAATACTCCATGTACAAAACAGGTGTCATGTCGGTCTTCTGCTCAGCTGAAACGGCACCAATACATTTTTAGTTTCAAACATTGGCCCCAAATGCTGAAACTATCTCCAGCTAACATCTGATGCTGTGAAATGTTTTGATTGCTGGGATCTAGGGTTGCACTGGACCTTTCAATCGTGGAGTGTGTCTTTTGAGATCTGTGTCAGTCTTTGATAGCTGATCTCAGTGGAGCGTTGGTGCTCATTAGTGTGTTTGTTACCATAACAAGATTGACTCTCCTGCAGGGAAAAGCTCATTATGAACTTTATGACAGTTCCAAAACAAAATATTTCCATTTGGATGATGTTGCTCATTGTTCCAATCATTAGTAGTAGTAAGTAGTAAAAAAACCTTGAAGATTTTTCCTCTGTAAACATCTGTATGCACATACAGGCCTTTTTCCATAAGTCATTCCCTCCCACCATAGTTTCTTGTTTCGTAAGGTGAGCCTGATGCCACCCATGATTGGACTGACCAACTCTCGCACAGTACCAGCCATTTCAAACTGGGTTTAGAAATATACAGTAGAGAATTATCATGTTAATCTATTGCCTGTTTTCAACTTGGGTTTATTCGTATATTTTGGTTGTACTTTGTAGGAATTAAATTCAGACTCACGAGGATCCATAGCAATGAAAAGGAAGAGAAATAAAAACATACAAGATAAAACAACTCATCACACAAAACGGGTGGCTCTCTGGTGTTGATGGGTTGCTCTACCTGACGAGCCCAAAGACACTCTGACAGTGGAGAGCGGCTCCGAAGAATAAGCGAACCCCACTAGACACTACCTACCACATCACTGTAGAAGGTGACAGACATCGAGTTCAAGTTTTTTGCTCAAAATGCCATCACGTAATCTTTTTTTTTTTTTGCTATTTACAACATTTTTAATGCCATTTGTTTTATTTTGTGTTTCTTTTTTGTAAAACTAAACAGGTCACATATTTGCTATCAAATTAAAGAGGAAGTTGTGCGTTTTGTTTTTTTTGTCCAATTAAAACATTTTGTGATCGTCAACTTCTTTGACACCTAGCCAGGGAAAAATAAAACAAAGACCCTCGTAGAAACCTTGTGTAACTTTATCCTTCCTGAGTGCTTGAGAACATTTTAAAACCATTAATTTTCTTGTCAAAGCTGCCTGACTAGTGTTCAAAGCTCTAAAACACTCACCGACTGTACTTCATACATTATGTTCACTGAGAACTTGCTGACACACACACACACACACACTCTTTTTACTTAAAACGCCATGCCAAATTATTGAAAAGAACTTTCACCACATTGGCTGACCCTCAACATTACACCATCAGGATGACATTAGGTTTTTGCATTCAACCATCCAAGTATGTATAGTATGTTGTCTGCTGGCAGGATTATGTGCAGCACAACAGTCTGTTCAAACCATAAATTAATTTGTTTCCACTTGATCCATGGTGGAAAAACTGGTCAATATTCTGTTCCTGCCCCTGTGAACCAAAGAGACAGAACTTCATCCTGGATGAGGATGGAAAAAAATGCAACTCTGAGAAAATTTACTTGGAATTTCTTTGCAGTAAATCTAGGAAATGATATAATTGCCAGACATTGGTTGGACTATAATATTCCTAATCTGGCAGCAAGATCTGCCTTCTGTCATTTACATGAATTAAAGATGAACCCACGAACACACACAGCAGCAAGAGAGGAAAGAAAAGTGTGTGCACATGTGTGTTCAACAGACAGAATGTTAGTTGTCATCACTACTTTCAACTCTTTATTTTAAAATGTTACAAGCTGAATGTTTTTCCCAGGCTGTGGGAAGCTTTGTAAGTGCTTCTGGCATTAATCTTTAGGAGGTTTAACCGACTTGCTTGTTTTTCTTGCTTACTGTAGGTGAACTGTAACTGCCCCCATTAGCTGGAAAACACAATAGGTCCTCATCATATATTATTACATGGTCCAAGTTGAAATTTGATAACAATATCACTGAAAATGAACACTTTAAACATGTTTTTCTTGAGAAATAGTCAGGGGCCTGCCAAAAAATGCCATTTTGTGATCTCAAATTACCACTTATTGAAAGTAATAGGCAGAAACCCATAAGTTTTCATTTCCTTTTCTACTAATAACCAGCTTTATGCACATAAAAATAGTCCAAAACAAATTCTAAAGTGAAAAATGCATAATAACACATAACTCACACCATTTCCATGTTCAGGCCTTAGAAAAGTGATATGAATTGTAAAGGAAGGAGGGAAGTGAGCTAGAAGGTCAGACTACCTGGTCAGTTTGGAAATAGTCTCAGCACAGCACAGCTCTTATCAATCCGAACTCCATTCAGGGAACAAGCATTTAAAAAGTTATTTGCTTGTCGTCTGGCAGACAGACCTGACGAAATGTAAATTCAAGGTTTTTACATGATGTTGTTATTCCAGTATCCTTCTGTATTGCTGCAGTCAGAACACAGAGAAACCTCTTGGTTTTGGGTTCATACCCATGTGGTTCTCGATTATTTTTAAATGCATAATGTGACACAAATATTTTCTTCACATTTGGTCTGAACACAGCATTAGAGAGTGTGTGTGTGTGTGTGTCTGTGTGTGTGTGTGTGTGTGTGTGTGTGTGTGTGTGTGTGTGTGTGTGTGTGTGGTGAGAGGCTGGCAGCTGCAGGTATGAAGGAGTGAATGGGCATGTCTTACTTCCCCCTGCCACACTGCACACTGCACATGTTGTTTGTGATGTTCCAGCACTTCAGACAAACCTCTACTCTTTAAACTAAACTTCAGTCAACAATCAGGAATTTATTACATCATCATTGTGAGACTTGTAACAGTCATCAAACATGAACCTGAACTTGTAACAGTAACAAACAGAAAGTGTGTGTGTGTGTGTGTGTGTGTGTGTTAACATGGAAACATTTCTATTTTATTAAAGGTACAAGTTTGATAAAGAGAAATGTCCCACAAAGCAATGTCACAGGACCAAACAACACCAATGTAGTAACTGGTAGTGTCTTTGGCAACTTATCAGAGGAAAAAATACTGCAGTTATATGTGGAGAAGTGTCTGTCATCCTGTCTGTCCTCCTGTCTGTCATCCTGTCTGTCCTCCTGTCTGTCCTACCGACTCTTCGTCACATTTCTGCTCAAAAAACAGCGCCTGTCCCCAGCAAATACCTTATCTCACCAAGTGTTTGTCTCCTTCCACTGTTGTGTTGTTGTAGTTACTGTCTCAGGGTGACGGTCAGTCCTCCAGACCGAGACTTCAGTGAACTTTCCCCCAGAAAACAGCCTCCCTCCTTGCAAGTGAGAGAGTCAGACAGCGTCCAGTTTACTGATGGTGATCATGTAATTATATAATTTAGAGTGTAAAATGTAACTTTGTCACTTTCCAGGATGTTTGGTGGGTCAGGATCTCAATCACAACACATTATAACTGCATCCATAGGATTATAAACTGTCCGCAGGTTCATGTGTGGATTAACAGGAGGACACCTGGGGAAACAAGGTGGAAAGAACACAGACGTCATCACCATGGCATGGACCACCTTTAGGATCCACAGCGCTGGCTTGCTGTATGAACTGACACACTGGTGCGTCTTTATGCCGGAGCTACTTGGTTCTGTGTGGTCAAACAAAGGTGGAGAATTGGCGAACCTCCACCACGGAGATAATACGGTGTCTCTGTGTAAAAAGGGCTACTGACTACAAATGAAAAGAAACTGCAGGAGTGCTGAAAGGAGATGGAGAAAAACAAAACTAACAATTCATTACGAAATTTTACGTCAACAACTCAAAACCTACAATAATACAATCAAACTGGCAAGAATCGACCATTTCAAAAAACTAATCTCTGATCATAAAAATAACCACAAATTCCTCTTCTCCACCATTGAGCTTTTAACAAACAATAATTTTAAAACATCCCTTAAAACCACAACAGATACTCTCTGTAGGGACTTTGCAGACCACTTCAGAGGTAAAATCGATGACATCAGATCCAGTCTTTTATCCCAACAGATTTTAGCTGACACCAACCCTGGATCACTGCTTTTACCTGAGGAAACACTGGAGAGTTTTGCCCTGGTTGATGCGAGGACACTTGGTCGAGTTTTCTCCCAGGTAAACCCTACAACCTGCCTTTTAGACCCAATTCCCACACCGTTTTTTAAAACATTTTATGGATTCTTCGAGGAACAGCTTTTAAACATGGTAAATTGCTCTCTCCAGACGGGTGTCTTCCCCACCTCCTTTAAAACAGCGGTGGTGAAGCCCCTTCTGAAGAAGAGCAATTTAGACCCAGAGATTTTTAACAATTACCGGCCTGTATCCAACTTACCATTTTTAAGTAAAATTTTAGAAAAACTGGTTTTTAACCAAGTAAATGACTTTTTAAACATCAACAACGTTTTAGAGAAGCATCAGTCTGGTTTTAGGATGAACCACAGTACCGAGACAGCCCTTTTAAAGATTTTAAATGATACCAGGTGCAACTTAAATAATCACAAACTCACAGTCCTGGTACTACTGGATCTTACCGCCGCCTTCGATACAGTAGACCATCGCATTTTATTAAACAGACTGAGGAACCTGGTCGGCCTCTCTGGTACTGTTCTTAACTGGTTTGTTTCCTACCTCACAGATCGACACTTCTTTGTAAGTATGGATACATGTTCCTCAGGAACACATGAGATCAAGTGTGGGGTTCCCCAGGGGTCAATTTTAGGTCCAATTCTTTTTAATCTTTACATGATCCCCCTGGGGGATGTCATCAGGAGGCATGGCATCAGCTTTCATAGTTATGCTGACGATACGCAACTGTACATCGCCGTGTCTCCTGATGACACAGGGCCAATTAATGCCCTTTTAAACTGCATTTTAGATATCAAGTCATGGATGGCAGCGAATTTCCTACAGCTCAACCAGGACAAAACCGAGGTTTTAGTCATTGGTCCAGAAGGCCAGAGAGAGAAACTTTTAACAAAATTAAATGATCTTAAACCATCCAAGACCGTAAAAAATCTGGGCGTGATTTTTGACTCTGAGCTTAGTTTTATTCCCCATATCAAAAACATAACAAAGATTGGTTTCTACCATCTTAAGAATATAGCCAGAGTCCGCCCGTTTCTCTCTCAGGCCAGCACGGAGGTGCTGATGCATGCTTTTATCTCTTGTCGTTTAGATTATTGTAATGCACTGCTCTCTGGTCTTCCAAAAAAGAGTATCTCTAGTCTGCAATTACTGCAGAATTCAGCTGCACGAGTGCTGACGAGGACCAGAGGGCGGGAGCACATTACACCAGTTTTAAAATCGCTGCATTGGCTCCCCGTACGCTTCAGGATCAATTTTAAGGTTCTCTTACTCGTTTTTAAATGTCTTAAGAGTCTTGGGCCTCCTTATTTATCAGACTTACTTTTACCATATCAACCCTCGCGGACCCTGAGGTCCTCCGGCTCTGGCCTTTTAACCATACCACAAGTTAGATCGAAAACACACGGGGAGGCGGCTTTTAGTTATTATGGCCCCCGATTGTGGAACAGCCTGCCGGAGAACCTCAGGGCCGCAGAGACTGTTGATGTTTTTAAAAAGAGGCTGAAGACTCACTTTTTTAGTCAGGCTTTTATTTGATTTTATTTTATTGATTTCCTTTATCTATTTATTTATTTATTTAATTTTTGATCAAACTTCTTATCATAATCAGTTTTTATTTTTAACTATTTTTAGCTATATGTTTTAAACTACATATTTTAAGTTTTATGTTTTTATTACATGTCTTAGTTACATGTTTTAACTACATGTCTTAATTATATATTTTAACTACATGTTTTAATTAAGTTTCAACTATATATCTTAGTTTTAGGTTCTTATTACATGTTTTAGTCACATGTTTTAGCTATATGTCTTAGTTATATACTTTAACTTCATGTTTTAGCTAGATTTGATCTACTCTGTTCATTTTATACCCTTTTATCTGATTTTTACTGTTTTAGTTTTAGTTTTTAGCTCCAGTGTTTCCTCATGGGGGTCTACCATGCCGGGAGCTGCTTTTGGCCTACTGGCGGGGAGCTGTCCTGTGGACTGCTCTGGCCTGGTAGGCTGGAGAGCTCTGCACCTTGGTGTGGAGCCTCTTGTCTGCCCGGGCCGGGGCTGTCTTTGTGGCGGAGCTCCCTGTAGCTGTGGGCCGGGCCCTCTCGACGTGGTAGGTACCCCAAAGGTGGCTTTTCCTTGCGGTAGGTCTCGGTGCCTTGCCATGTCTCTGTCTAGTGTGTGCAACGGGTCTGAGCTTGTGTGAGTGTGTGTGAGTGTGTGTGTATGTGTCGGTGGGTGTCGGTGTTTGTGTGTGTGTGTGTGTGTGTGTGTGTGTGCGTGCGTGTGTGTGTTTCTGTATGTCTATGTGTCTCTGGGTATTTTTCTTTATTTCCTTGTTATTGTTGTTTTTAGCCTCTGTGAGGCACTTTGTGTTGCTTTTAAGTATGAAAAGTGCCATATAAATAAAATTTGATTTGATTTGATTTGATACAGATAAGTACCTCATACAACCCCACATCCAAAGACCTGAACTATCACTTTAATGTCATGTAGCGATAGGCGTTAGTGGTAGGTGACTAGCCCTGGAGTCAGGGTGTATTGCTAGCTGGGGTTAGCATAGCAGCATAACAGTTCCTTTTGACATTTATGGTATTTATATTTTTTACTGCGCTGATATTCTATCAGTTTCATTTTAGATCAGTTATACAGGTCTTTGAACAGCTTCCTCCTTTGATGCAAAAGCCGGCGTATTTGGTAATTTTTTTTTTTTTAACTAAAATGACTTTTTTTTTACAGAGAGAGTAAAGTACAAAGAAAAGTACTGTTACAAATCGGCACTGGTATATTTTCTAATTTGAATGGTACTTCATTCAGCGGCTCACTGTCTTTAAGCACCTTAACTGTGCATGTGTACATGCACGTGCATCTGATAAATCTGTTTTTGCTGTCCCTGGTGTTTGTGTTTAACCAAGATGATTTCATTATTATTACATTGAGAAAGCTTCAAATAAGCTCCACAGATATAATACAATTTGTCAATTAATGTCACCATTTGGGTGAATGCTCTATTGTTTTCCTGCATTGATTAGACCGCAAGACCGTAAATTACATTAGCCTGCCAATTACAAATTACACTTATCTTCCCACAAGTCATGAGCCATCTGATCAACCCCTCTCTGGCCCCCTTCAAGAGTTGCTGAGCGGCCTGAGGAGTTCATAGGGCCGCTGCTGGGTGGTACAGGCTGCAGTGGAGGGACAGGGTTGGGGGACAGGGTGGGGGGACAGCAGGCCAAAGGTTGATAGGAGTATGTGGAAAATGACCTAATTGCTTCAAGATAAATAATGTGTCCAGGGGGAGGACTTACACAACAACACTGGAAGCAGGGCAGTGGTCTTACATAAGACATTTTCCCATCAGCAGCCTAGTTTATCACACACAGGAATAACAATCTTCTTATTCTATGGATGTGCTACAAAATGAGCTTACATTGTAAACCATTTTGTCATGTTGGTTAGACCTGGATCTAATGTCTTTGGAAATGCAGTTTATTATAACATTTGCTTTGAAGGTACATTATGTATGTCTGAATGCAGATCATAGTGTTCACCAGACGTCGGACTTCTGATGCTCAGATGTCGGCCATATCATCTGCCCAGAGACTTCACCAGTGTTTGTATTGTTGCTGTGTTTAATCCTCACCTGCCCCTCCCCACACAGCTATCAGCAAGTGTCTTTCATTTTGCTCCTACAGAGACAGAGCAGCAGCAGAAATGACATATCGTTTGTTTTAAAGAAAAGTAGTCACACAGGAGTGAGCAGATTGTTTTATATGATGTTCCTGGCAGTATTAACAGATCGACATTCATTCTGTCTGGGAACATCTTTTCTTTTTTTTTAGGTCAAGATAACCGGACCTTCTACTTAATTCCTGAGAGCCTAGACATGTTCTTAAGGATAAAATCTTAGAAGAACATTAACAAAGAACAAGTCAAGAAATCTGATACCGATGAAACACACACACACACACACACACACACACACATCAGAACATAAGCTCTGTTAACAACCAAATTACTAATGAAAGCAAGGTGTGAAGGAGCATGGAGAAACACACACACACACACACTGACACACACACTGCAGGCAGCTGCCTGGTGAAAACAGCTCCTCAGGCTTTGTGTGTGTGTGTGTGCGCATGTGAGCTGCAGTGTGGATACTTTTTGCTGTCATCAGCTGAGAGTTGTGCTTTGATTTTCACCTCCTCTGTTATTTCAACACACATGTCACTTGCACATGTGTTTTGTGTTTCAACAGTGCATGTTATCAGTCAATACAGAGAACCTGCCTGAAGTTTTAGAGAGTCTTCTCCAGGCTGAGAGCGTTGGCTCTGCTGTTGTGTCAGGCAGAGGATGGATCGGGGACAAGAACATGTTTACGAAGGGATAGATGCGTGCACAGCTAATCCACATGGACAACAGGCAAATGTAGTGCTGCTGATGGTTGAAGAGAGCATTAGAACTGAGGCTATGGTCTGTCCAAACCTTCCTCCCACAGGAGAGCAATAAAAACAAATGACTGAGACACTGTACTTATTACTACACCGTAGAAAAGCTGCTGAGGAGCACTTGCTGCTCACATTGACAAATACAAAGATATTGAGGCAAGAGGAATGAGGAGCAGTGAGGTGTAGCACGACAGAAAACACACTACGTACAATGCAAATGTTCCTCATCCACCTGCAGGTGCAGTTGCATGCTGCCTGAGTAGAAGAGTGTGCAGATTCTGAGAGTGAATGTGACAAAAGTTAAGAAAGTTAAAAAAAAAAGGTAAATGGCAGTGTTGCAAATTTTATGTCATTTTCAAAAACAACATGAGTGTTGCAGTGTACAGGCACACCGGACCTTCTACCTATTCTATGCCCCCCCCCCCCAAAAAAATAAAAAAATAAAAATCCAGAACTTTTCACAGATCATGTCATGGATTTTCTTGACAAAATTCATGTTGAAACTTCTATTAAATCAAATCAAATTATTTTTAAGTGAAGAATTTTTGAAGTTTGGCTCTCTGAGCTAGATTTCAGCATTTTTGGGATTCTCTGGGAGTCTTCTAAACCTCACCAATCACTTATTTTTTCCCTGGATTGGGTTGCAAGTTGTCCTGAACATCCAGAGACCATGATGAAACTTGTCAACATGTTTTTATTTAAATAATAGTTGCTGATTGGTTACAGTAATCAAACACTAATATTCCAGAATCTAATTCAAAGATCCCATAGGCTTTTAGACGAGGGAACCAGGGTGATGCTAACTTCTGGGTTAGCTACAAATATACGTCATCCCTACACCACTCTATTATGGGTCGTAATAAGCTACTTTCACAGTTGACCTATATGGCTGTTTTTCTGATACGGACCACCAGGCCTTAGGTTAGACTCAGACCGAAGGGGCTGCACTGCACTGCTGCTTCAGGTTACACTGATGGACAGGAACTCTAATCTCATCACTGTAATCATCTGAGGCTTTTACAACACTGGAAAGTTCTGCTCCAACAATTGTCAAGGAAATTACAGCGTTATGCTGTTCACGTTACAAAGTCATCTACCTGGAATGTGTGTGTGCACGTGTCGTAACTGGTTGGGCAACATATTGGGTTGCCAATGCTATGCATTAAGCAACATTCTGTCGGTTATTATAGCAAAAAAAAAAAAAAAACATATTAAAAAGAGCGTCGCTGCACAGATGAAACAAGAGCTTCTGAAATGACCAGAGTCTTTCTGTCAGACCATCAGTGTGTTGATGCAGGCATTATGGTGCTTCCAGGCCAAAGCTGGACAGGAAGCATTCAGAGCAGAGAGCCGGACAGACACTGAGCCTAATGTCAACGGCAAACACTTGTCAGATTCCTCCATGACTCTTCTGTCTCTTCCCTGCTCTGTTTTTCAGTTCTTCAGAGGCATGGAGCTCCCAGGATTAGACTCCAGCAGACTGGGTGTCTTATGGAGGGGTGTGAGGACATGTGCTGATCATGTTCATGTGTGCACTCTCATGCCTGTTTATTCTCGCTGCTCTTTTTTCTCTTATTTTCCTTCTTCTGTCAAAGTAAAGAGGGGTTTTTTTTTTGAAGATCAGCCTGAAGCGAGTTTTCTCTTGTTTGGTAAGAAATCGTGCTAATTTGTAACACATGTTGGACCTCTGTGCTGAAAGGGTTCAGCCACATGTTTTGGAGGCAGAGACATCACAGCACACCGCCTCCCTGCATACAAACAAGTGCGTCAGCTTACAACTCTGTATGCCTGCCATGAAGTTCATCACTGACAGTGTTACGTAAGCATACGAGTGTTGTGTGCCACTGGGGAGAAGGCGTGGTCAGAGTGTGACCACTTCCTCAGGGTGACTCACACTTCCATTAGCAGTGCATTATCTCTGGTGTGTTTATCACTGGGAGCCCCACACAGGCACACTGACAGTGTTTAACCCCAGTATCACATGTTCCATCATGAAAAGCAGAGATGTTAAGAAGATGTGCAGTGAGACGGCTTGTACAGCGCTGTGTGACCTTTACTCAGTGCCTTAAAGTTGCTCGCCCTGTTTTAGACAAAGAGTAAACAGAGGAAGACAGAGGAAGTGGAGCAGTGTGTGAACCAATGGCTCCAGAGAGCAACCTTTAAAATCAGAGCAAGAAAACATTAACAAGGAGCAGGAACTTTGCAGTATTACATCATGAGCAGGCTTTAAGGTGTGAACACTTACACACAGGCATTAAACCAGTCAGTGTTCTGTGAGGAACAACTGGCTCCTCGAGAGGTTAGTGTAACTGCTGTAGAATCAGTTCTGTAAGAACTGGAGAGTATTGAAAGCAGAGCAAAGAACATCGCGGAAGGCTTTTCTCCATGGAAAGGATGTTTTTGCTCTTCTCTTGACTGGTTCACTGGATATTGATTGTCAATAGTCTCTACTAGTGGCAACACTCTACAGTTGATCTGATTGGCTGAAGTTAGCTTTTGATAGATGGTTATGGACAGAGAGTATTTGTTGTAAGTTCCCACCCTTTTTTCAAACATTTTCTAAAGAATTGCACTGTGTCACAAAACATCTGATGTGTCAGGTTAGCTGTTGAGTGCAAGGGCGTGCTCCACTCATGTGTACACTGGCATTTTTATGATATTTTATATTTTTCTGGTTTTTTATCTGTTGAATTGCCAAATATTTTAAAAATATAACTTAAATGTGCTCAAACTTAACAAAAATGATGCTATTAAATGGAACAATGTAGCGGTGAGCATAAAAAATGACTAAATATAAATATATTTTCAAGCGAGATACAGTTTGAGACAATACAGTTATATTATATTCCAACATAACATGTGAAGTTGTGCAACACTAGTCCTTCCTGCGCAGCTCCGCCTCTCTGACTCAGTATGTTCTCTGAGGCAGACACAGTGCTGCTCCTCTTTTTTTTATCACTCTGTGAGTTAGTCTACAGTGCGACGCTGGTCTTTATGATGTGCGTGCTTTGCAAAATCAGTATGTGGGATGAAATTACCACAGTAATACAACACAATACAAAGCAGTGCTTGTTTGTGTGTGAGGTTCATCCATCATGTCATTATAGGCTACATTATAGAAGGTATAGGTCTGTCGTGTTTCATATGAGTGAGTCTACAATTAAAACTATTTACTCCTTTCTCATAATATATCAGACTGATCCTCTGTCTGCCTGCTCATCACTCTGTCCAAGGACATTGGTTTATTTAAAAAGATCTAGGCTGTTTAATGTTCTATAGAGGTTATTTGGATATTTTGTTGAAAGTAGTGTAATAAGTAATAGATTACTCTACGCAGACAGTAGTGTAACATAAAACATTTCTTTGAAATTTAGGTAACTAGTAATATGTAATATATTGCATTTTGATGGTAATTTGCCCAACACTGATAAGTGACAATATTTCAAACTATTTTTCCAGCACTAGATTCCTATGAAAGGTCATGGAAGACGACTTTTTAACTCCCCCAATCCACAACCCACAAAGAATTTGAATTATCTCAAACTACAATGGACTTACTTGATGCTGTAACACTGTTATTTCATATCATTTTCATTAACATGTTTTGTAGCTGTATATTTTCAAACCTGTGTGTGTAACATTTGGATTCATAATCAATAAAACTCACCCTTGTGTTTACATAGTGTCACTGGAACATCTACAGTGCTCAACATCTACAACTATGTACTGTATGTGTGTACGGGATGGAAACATTCACTCCTACATCTGGCTGGTAGCGGGCAGAACAATAGCACTAGTATGAAATGTATTTGATTTTGTGAATGAACTCAATGAGGTCACATGTTCTAAAACTATGTTGGATGACGGTGCACCTTTGTTTTCAACATTTTTCCAGAGGGCAAACCCAGCAGAGTTTAAAGGGAATCTGCAACATGCAATAGTGACAGAAGAAGTTCCGATCACAGTCGACGCTCAGCTGTTTGTCGAGCCAGGCAATGTTTTTATTTTCCACTTTATTGTCTCGTGAGCAGAAGCAGAAATAATTGGTTGTGAATTTACAAACGTGTGTGTTGACTCATGAGCAGAATAATCCTCCACCCCGTTAAGAAAAGAATCCTTTCACGTGGCCCGAGGTCAAAACATAAACAAACGTTTTTAAAGGAGTAGGTGTGGGAACTGTAATTACCTGGATGAGTCAGCTGTCGATCATGGGTTTGTCTCTTGGAGTTTTCCACCTTCACCTCCCTGTTTGTGGCAGATGGCACATTGTAAATAAAAGAAGCCTGTTGATGTTTTCCTTTGCTTCTTGAACCCATGTGAATGCTACTCAAAAAAGAAAAGGAATGTGTTACTGATTACACTTAAGTGTTATTTTTTATCAAAATAACCACAGAAGTATGACTATGCATTATGAAATGGAAGAGGGTAAAACTGTTTCATAGCAGCTAATCAAAGCGCAGAGACTCAAGTCTATTGCAGTTGATTCCAAATCCAGTGGGGTGCGATACTGTACAGCCTGACCCAGTGACCACTTCTGGGTCTGAAAAATTGAGCCAATGGCCACTTGAGCGATTCCCTCCCATGTTAAGATGGCCAACTTTACAGCAGAAATCAACAGGTTTATGTGTTCGTCTCCATAGCTATTTTCTGTGTAATGACAACTCTATGGGGGGTGAATTTTTATATAACTCAATCGTTTAAATTATATTAAAGTGAAAAGATATGCATAATTAAGGGCGTGGCCACTTTGTGCGACAGCTCGCCGCGAGCTGTCTGCTAGTCTTCAACTCACCTGATTCCAGTCACTGATCTTCACCTCGGCTGTGTTTGTGCCGTGTGAAGTGCATTTTATGGAATTTATCAGACAAATAATAGATAAGATGCACCTAAAACACAAAAAAACAGACAGGTTAATGTAATGTATTTAATGCCGAATTCACAAGAAGGCACCAGTGATTTAGAATTCACTGCAGCCCAAGTTTATGAAGTCGTCCCTAATGTAACTTGGAAGTGTTAAAAGGGAGTGTGGGATATTGCAGTTACCAGAGACTTCACTTTACGATGTGGTCTAATTCAGTGACATCACACACACACACAGCAGCCCACTTCTTGCAACAATTGTGTAAAGTAGGTCATAACTACAGTTAATTCATTTAAATGTGAAAACAGAGAGACTTACATTGTCACTGTCATTCATAGAGAATATGGTGCACAGTTCCTCTGGACAACATGTTCCTGTTAAGGTATTTACTGTATATCATTAATGTAAAAATACACATAACAATGATGACTTAATCATTTGTGATTAAAATAACAGCAACAACAGTTGGTAAAGTATTAGGGCCCCCTGTAGATATGTGAATTTACTGCTTTCACTGGAGCTCAGTCTCTACCAAGACTTGTGTGACACATCGACGTAATCAAGGTAATCGATGAAGTAAACACGTTGATTTACGTAACGTGAGTTGACGTGGAGGCATCCCGGGGCGGCTGGATTTCCATTGGATCATTACTGTGTTTTAAACAGGGGTACAAGACTGAAGCGAAGTGGAAGTGAAACTTAACGCTACACAGAGAAATGTCTGTTTTGTTTCCTCTGTAGTATTTATCATGCTAAATAAAATATGTCCACCTGATCACCAGTTTATGCGATTGGCCACTCCAACGAGACATTGGGCTGCGTTTCTCCTAAAGTTGAGTAAGCTTGAACTTTTCGGTCGCAGCCGGCTCTGATCCAATGTGAATATAAGTCCTGTTTACTTTTTGTCCCCACCCAAACGTACTGTATATTAGGATTACACAGATTACCACTGGGCTATGTTTTGTTGGAAATGACGCCCTGAGGTGGATACTTTGTCAAATTTGTTTGTTGATGAATGAATAAAATAAAGAAATATAAATGACAAGTTTTAAAATGTTATTTTGGGTAAATTCGTTGTTATCGAGCGATAAAAAAATAATACTTAGATTAATCGAAAAAAAAACAATTGATAGATTAATCGATAGAAATATAATCGTTTGGTGCAGCCCTAGACCCGAGCCCTGTACAGCAGCCTGGTCAGGGGCCCTACGTTTTAAAGTTTGATGCTGTTGTTTCCTCTTTAGAGTCATTTCTGGAAGTGCCCATCTAGTGCAGTAGTACAGTATGAAAAACAAGAAAAGTCAGCATTGAGTGGTGGTGGGGGAGGTCGTAAGGTTGTCACATACAGGACTCTCCCTCAGGAGACTGGGCCCCGAGTCCAGTGTGTGACCATGTGTCAATACTGTTGTGTTTTTAACTTTATGTAAGTAAAAATTTTTATTTTTTTTTTGCCTTTACCTAACAAAATCCATGTTTTCACAACATTAATATTGGGCCAAAAGTTAGAATATGTGATAATGAGTGCAGTGTTGCCCTGCACATGAGCAGCTGACATTAGAGGGGTAGGTAGAGCTTTGTACTGACCAAGCTGCTGTATGTGATGAGTTGGGAGTAAGAATGTGTTGAGTATGGCACTTTATTAATATCCACTTTATGATACAACTCATGGCTGGCAACTGTTTTGCAGCAGTAATGTAAAGTATCTGAACTCTGTCCTCACCTCTCTGGTTTTCAGTGTAACTGGTGCAGTCTGCCTTTTCAGAAAATGATTTAAATTGAGTACCCTTGCACAACGGATTCATAGATAATAATGCATTCATGTCCTGGATGCAGACAAAAGTTAATTCACACGCAGACCAGGTTTGCCTTTGGAGGTATCCTGTCAACAGTTTTACAGATTTTCTTTTCAAATGTCAGTCTGAGGTGGTCCAGTTGCAATACTGTGGTTGGCCACTGGGGGAAATTAGCTTTGGAGAGGCGGGAAAACATGGAAATGTGATGTGATCATAACACTAATCAAACTGTCAGAGTTTAAATTGTCCAGAAAGATTTTTTACTGAAGATTCCTACAAGAGCTCTCTACAGATACCTGTGCAATGCTTTGCTGTGCCACAGTATGTCACTGCTATTCATCTGGGATGCAAAGAGAAAGCTGGGTCACACAGAGAGGGGGAGGCTGGGAGAGAGCCTGAGGCACGTCAAGTATGATGCTTTTTTCTCTCACTGTTTATATACAACTTTATTTCTAGGGTATGTTCTAATCCATTCATGCCTGTTCTCTTGAGAAATGAGAATAAGATTAGAAAACAAGGAAAACAAACCGAGTCAGTAACAGGAAGTTTATTCTCAAATTTTGTTTTTACTGTAATGTCATGCAGAGGGTGAAGTCCAGTGATCAGATGATTTGGTTGCTGTTGTGTTAACGATGTGGTGCTTTCTACGTGCAACTTTAGGGAAGTGTCAAAGCCTTATGTTAAAGTTTTGTGGAAGTGTGTTGCATCTAGGCACGCGTAAGTAAAATAAAGAGCAGCAGCAACCATTAGCACTCCAAATACGCACCTCATTAGCTGCAGCAGCAGTGTGTTACCTGATCAGATCATACATCAAACCTGTTTTGACTTCAGTCGAGGGCCTGTCCTGTTGAAATGACCTGCTCACACTCTACCTCTGACTTTAATGGGGGTGTTTTCACAAAGATTTCTCGACTTCTGCCTCACATAGAGCACACACATGTAAACATGCGTGAGTGCATGATTTGTGTTGATTGTTAAAACACCTCACCCACATCCTGGGTCTCCTGTCTGCTCCATCTGGGCAAAGCAATTTAGTCAAATTGCCCCAGCAAATCCAGCCAGCTGTACAAATGAAGAGCAGGATGTATGGAAATTGAGGCACTCCAACACTTCAGCACTTCAGAGAAGGGGGGAGGGGGAAGGGACGGCATCAATGAAAGACACAGTTTTTGCATCCCCAGAGTTTAGGACATGTTGACTCCAGTTACCACATTACAAGCTCTGAAAGTTTATGCAAATCAACAAGAACTTCCCACCAACATACTGCTTCAGGCGACATTCAGAGCCATGTGTTTATCTGCAGAATCAATTCTGCCAGAACGATTCATTTTCACTGCATGAGTACGTCAGTCAGCAGAATGTTCTGCTACCTTCTTTGGCAGATAAATACTGATACTCACACTTCAAACTCTTTGAAAATGGATATCATCAATATTTTTCTGATTCAGTTCAGGTGCATGGTGGTAGGTCCTTTCATCACATCATGTTACATTTTATTAGCGTACTCTTTTATCTGAAGTGACATACAAGAAACCATGAAGATGCAACCACAAACTGAAGACAATGATTTAAGTACAGTCAGAACTCTAAGGGCCCTATATGATTGATCTATGTTGCATAGTTGTAAGGTGCAAGTGCATTGAGGGTCTATTTTGCTGTTAAACGGTGGATAATCTGGGCCTAAAGCAAGGCGAGGGACATCTCCCATTCCCTTTAAGAGTTGGCTGTGCCAGGACCTGGTACATATTAAACAGTGGCACTTCGCTGTGGGACAGAGACCTGCCTCCACTCTATCACAACCGTCTGGACCATCAACAACTCTGTTTGACTGCATATGAGAAAAGACAGATATCTAACTGAGGAGGAGCGCTGCTGAGTCCCTCTGTATGTAATAGTGATGCGCAGATCTTAAACTGTGGATCAGGCAGACGGGTCATAAGAATTATCATTATGATCAGTAATGTGGCCAACGGGTGCAAAAAACAACAGCAAGTCGGAAAACTTTCTGAACAAATTGCCCATCTGTACTATAGAACATAATGTTTGTGTATACTATAGGGCCCTTGCTTCCGGTCCATTGCTTATTATGATTTTGCAGTGGTGGAGAGCGTCGTGCGTACATCAGCAACTTCACTTCCTTTCTCCTGATTGTTGTGGCAACTGAAAGAGGGCTGACTGACAGAAATGTTGTCATCAGGGTGGATGATAATGTACAAAATGTAATTTTCTGGTCGCTGTGACCGGTTGACTACAAGAATAAAACAATCATGTAAGAGGCCTGACACTAGCCATCATATGCCAAACATGCTGTTTCCATCTGTGTGTTATTTCACCTGTGTTTTCTCTACACGGATCACGTCCAGGTGGCCAAGGCACTCTCACTAAGTGTGACGTGCAAACGTTAACCTCTCTTTCAAGTCAAAGTAGTTCTGGGTCAGTAACAGCTCTGAACAGAGGGGTGTTTCTACACCATCAGCAGGTTTTGTCATCTGCACCTTCCCCAACCCATCACCTCCCCGTCAAAGCCAAAAGACCAATCCTCAGCAGATTAGCTACAGCTCAGAGGCTTCCAGCGTCCACCTGCATTCTCTGTCTTTTCTAGGACTTTATCCAGATCAAGGTCAAAAGATGGTTCCTACTTACTGCCAGCTATATGGAATACCATGACAGCTCAGTAATATCTTCACTTTTAATGGAGTCAAATGTTGCCATTCCAATTATCGACTCTGAAGTGCTGACAGACAGTAAGACAGAGTGATGGTACAGATACAGATGTGGGTTCAGGTTCAGAAAGCAGGGCTGTGGAGCCAAAGCATGAAGCAGTGTTTACAGTCCGGTCAGTGTGTGTGTGTGTGTGTGGGGTGAACAGTCCCTGTATTCCCTGGGGCAGATCCAAGGAGCCAGACAGCATAGAGCCAACATCCCTGTCTGTCTGGGCCTCGGTGGGACAGTGGACCACCCTGCTGGATCCCACTGAGCTGATTGGCTCAGAGTAGATTACCGAGCAGGATGCTGAATATTCACAGAGACCAACTGGCTGAAGCATGGAAAATAATACATGAGAAACATATTATCCTTGGTCGTGGATGTACAGTTCATGGAGCTGGATTCCATCCAGGAATAAGTCGCAGGCAGCGGTGTCATCTTGACCCAATACCTGTCAGTGACGAGCTGAAGGTTACAATCATGTATTAAACCAAAACTCATTTCAAGCTTATCAACGGCATGTGTCAGTGATCACTTCACAAGAGGTTCATTTGTTCCACTGTCTTTTAATTATATGTCCTGCCACAGTTTCACAGTATATTTTCATGCATATATACAGAATATTTTATTATTTTATATATTTTATATGTTCTACAATTTCTTATTTATGTTATTTTAATATTGACTGTGGTTTAGATTTGATAGAAAATGTTTTTGTTTGTTTGTGTCTCATCCTCACTGCTGGAGAGGGAGGCTGTTTTCTGGGCACATTGCATGGCGCCTTTGCCATCAGTGTATGAACGTGTGTGAATGGGTGGATGTAACAAATGCGGTAAAGCACTTTGAGCAGTCAGTGCTATAGAAATGAAAAGTCCATTACCGCAAGTTATATCACAACCAGCAATTCAGTTCATGTGCGAGTGTGACTGCTGAACCAGTGTTTATTCGGTGTGTTTGTTTGCCCCAGGCAGCCAGATTACTTTGCTGTACATTAGCCGTAAGATAGCAAGAAATGGCACACACCAAGGGTGTGTGTGTGTGTGTGTGTGCGTGTGTGTTTGAACTCAGGTCAACCTTTCACTAAACTCAGTACTCACCTGAGACTCTGGTTCTCTCTCTTCTTTTCCCCTCTCCTCTCTGTAACGCTACGTTCATGAAGTAAAGTAACGTATCCCCTCCAGCTCCAGTCAGCAGTCAGCATTACAGAGCATCACACCCGACAGTGGAGGTCACCTTGGCAGATTGATAAAGAATATAAAGATAAATCCACCTTTTAATCTACAAGTTAAAAAATAATCTCAAAGCTCTCCTCCTGTTGGTGAACTTCGGTGTTTATTGGTTATTTTGATGCATTTAAACTGTTACTGTACAAGGGAACACAATTGGTTCCAAGGGCACAGAGTACTAGATCTAACCTCCTAATATGCTCTCAAAGTGAACCAGATTGATATATGTTTCTTCAAAATTTACAAAATTAATTTAAGACCTCGCAATGTCATCCAGGAAGATTTCCTCGCGTGGCTCTCCAGTGATATAGACCACACTGTCATACAGAAAACATTATTAAAAGAGTCTTTGGATATGAGCACTTATTTGAGTACTACTGGATGGAATCCAATGGGATGGGAGTGTTTCTGAGACTGCTTGTACAGACTGAAGTCCATCGGAAACAGTTCATCTTGATCGCTGCTTTCTGTTTTTGCCCCCTGCGGCTGCTACCTGCTGTCGTCCACTGTCCTGAGTAGACGCACTTCATCTTGAATGAGCCAGCTGTATTCAGCCTCCCCTGCATGTTGTGTCAAGCTGCCTCTGGTTTATGCCAACACCTAGTCTACTAAAATGCAAAATTTGCTGCTCACACATATTCATGTTTAGTGATTTTGCTTGCATTTGGGCACTGTTTAATTAAAGCGAGCCTTTAAGGTAAAAGGACTTGTGTGCTATTTCCTTAGTGACAGATTGTCTTATCTGGTTTAAAGACCGTGACGTAAAGCACAATGGTGAATCAATGTTAGAAGCCTTTAAGGTCAAAGTCTCAACAGACCTTACCAATGTTGGGCATGAGGATGGCTGCACTAAGACATAACATGTTAGTATTCATAAATCTCTTTGTGTGATTATATATCTCTATGGCACTTTAACTTATCTTTATGACGCATATGATCTGTCAGAGAAAAGCTCAATAGTCATTCAGTTCATTCAGCATGGTCCACAGTCTGAGGCCTCCAGGAACTCTAAGCAAGTATTTGCTGCAGTAGAGTGTTCTTACCAATTCAAAATGCCAAAGTCAAAGGCATAAAAGACATTGCTGTGCTCTGACCTGCGTGGATAAATGAATCCATTAAAGCTCTCAGTATGTATGCATTTATTTAGATTGCATCACATAACATCTACAAATTAAGGACACTTTGATAGTGGTGTCCTGGATTTCCTGATGGGAAAAAGAAAAGACTGAGTGTTACAACATGACATTTTCTCTTTCATTTAATACAGCACAGGACAGAAATACTGGCAGAGAGACTTTCAGCAGTTGTATTTACTGAGTTAACAGGTCACCATGGATTATATACAGACAGATAACATATTCAACAGGTCCTCCAAATTAAGTGACATTGAAAAAATATGGCATGGAAGTATTTTCTTATGTGATGCCCCTGTGAGGACGATGTTTGTCTAGGTCTTCCAAAACACATCACTGTTGAAAAATCTGTTTTATATTAAGACAATACTATGGTTAAAGGGGAGCTCCACCAATTTGACACATCAGCATTTTGTTTTCAGGTCTTGAGGAGTACTAATGCGTACATGAATGAAGTTTTATTAAGCCTTGAGTATATCCAGAGGGAGCTGTGGGAAATCTAATAAATGTCCTCAAGTGACAAGTCAACGTTGGTTAGGTCTGAAGACTTCAAGTTTGAAAATCAGACAAATCTGTTGGTGTGAAGTTAGAAGGAAGTGAGCTGAGCACACCTGCTCCTCGTCTCTGTCTGAAGCAGACTACATTACTGCCCGAAAAGCTAACCGCAGCAACTACGCTAACTATGACACTGGCTCAAAAATGGATTCAAAGGATTTTGACTGTCCAGTCAAAGACATTATAGGTAGAAAAGCGGTTACATAGCAGTTAAATATGTATTCAATAATTTTCATCTCCTAAAAATCAGGACCAGTTATTTGACCTTTGACTCTAAAGATGCAGAGACTGCACTCTGTCTTTGTATTACCTAAAGAACATAGTGCAGTAAATACAGTCTTCTTCCTGAGAAAATCTAAATCCAACTTCATTTAATTCAAAATTACATTTTAATGTTTGAATGTTTTTGCATTTTCATAGGAAAATCTATGCAAACTTATTTTTAGAATGATATGCTCTCATACAATATAATCTACTCCCTGTCCTAATAGACACCTGCTACAGGCGGCAGGAACTGCAGCCACGGCTCAGAAACCCAAAGCAGGGCGCAGAATCTACACTCACCAAATATGTTGGTTATTGCTGCTCACTTCTGTTTCTCTAGAAAAGGTTTCATCGGAGAATAAAGTTGCAGATAATGCAAGCTAATGGGAATGGCAGATGTTAACAGAGAAACAGGTTCCATGCTGTGTGTTTAGTGTCAGTATTCATGCTGATAGGACAGGAGGACTTCTCATTAATGTTTGTGACCCCTGGAAACCCACTGGGCTTATGTGGAATCAGCAGAAAGTAGACGGAGGAGCGGATGGTGGCAGACACACTCACTTGTTATTCTTCAATTAAATCCTAAAACTCTGCAAACTAAGAGTGTGTTGGTGTCCTCCTCATCCTCCAGATCAGGTTACATCACAGCAGAGAGACTCCCTCCCACTCTTTTTTCCCCATCTGCCCTCACTGTATGATCATGGTGCGATGAGTTTTCCAGCCTCTGCTTGTGCACATGTTATCACTGTAACTCCCATGCAAGGTTGATCCAGACTAAATATTTTGGCTAAAGGTCCTGGGTGTCGCAGACCCTCAGGCGATGAAGTGCGTTGGGTGTGGAGAAGATCTCCCGGGCTGCTAACACAGAGGAGAGGTGACATTCAGCTGGTAGGGTTTGGGTTAAGGCAGTTGGTCTAGACTGTCATGGGTCAGTGATATCAGCCTGAATCATAGCTTGTACAGTAGCACAGTTTGTACAGTGTATCAGACATGTATCAGACAGTGTGAGGATACAGAAGACTGGACTGATGCCTCTTGTACCAGTTGACACAGTATCAGGCTCCTGAGAGGAACAACAAAGTGAAGAGCAGACTATTTGAGATAAAAGTCCAGGAGGGAGATCTTGATAAAGACCTGAGACCCACAGCAAGGGAAGAATAGCATGTTCCCTCTTACGGGTGAAGGAGTGGCATTCTGCTTAGCAACACATACTATTTACTCATTATAGCCTCCTCATGACCCGTACTGTACGTTCATTTATTAACTCAAAGTGACATTTCATAGAGTGGAATGCAAAGAGTCACATAATGATCATTATTCTTCCAGACACAAGAGACTGCAGGTAAATGCTGTGTGTGTGTGTGTGTGTGTGTGTGTGTGTGTGTGTGTGTGTGTGTGTGTGTGTGTGTGTGTGTGTGTGTGTGTGGCGTGTATGTGTGTGTGTGTGTGTGTGTGTGTGTGTGTGTACTACAGATTTAATTATTTGTTTTAGTAAACTGACTTTGATAAAAAAAAAAAAAAAAAAACGTGCAGGCCTGTGGACAGACATAGAGCAGCAAATTACAACTCCCAGAATGTATTGACTCAAAATGTTCATCTTCCATTTTCATTTAAAAGCTCCATTTTCCACAGCTGCTGCTTCTTGAGCCTTCCATCTTGATTCAACACAATTGTTTTTCCTCCCACCAGGACAAATCGGGCGTTGTAGCGTTTAGTGGCAGGGTTGTGGCGCGGTGTGGGAGTGTCCTTCCATGGTCCATTTGTGTGATGTGATTTTGTGAACCTTAACCCCCACCGATCTAAAAGGAAGTGGCAACGCACCCAAAAGCAGTTCCAATGGAAGTTCCACTTCCACTCCACTCTTTAATGGAAGTTTCACTTCAAAGAGCAAAGGAGAAGTTGCTATGTTATTATGACACTAGCACGTTATTCCTACAATGGACCGATTGTTTCGACTGATTAAAAAAAGACATTTACGTGGAATAAAAAACAGGATGCGAGATATATCTTACACACTGTGAAATAAATCTTGCATCCTGTTATTTATTGCACATAAATCTGTTTTTTTTAATAATTGTGTTATACTGGTGCACAAGAGCAAACTGAGTGAATACAAGTGAAACATAAAGCTACACAAATAAATGGTTATGCTCCTTTAGGTGTTAGCCATGTAGCTAGTCCACCCACAAATGACCCATCCCACTCAGCCTCTAATCTGTGGGTCATGCCTTTGCCATAATAGCCTAAGCATATGTTTTCTACAGTTATTGCCCACATCAACAGAAAAAACACATTTAATCTTCATAACTAACCAGGATGCACAGCTATCAGTACACAGGTTTTAAACTGGTGCACAACACCTGCTTTGAGTTCAGCCTACAGAGCAAGAAAATTCCCGTTCAGGCTCGCTGGATAGGTAATACACAGGAAGTTCCCTCAATGGTTTGTCTGAGTTAACTTGTTTTTAATAACTCAAGTTAGTAACAGTTGAGCCAAAACATGATCTTTTCCTAAACCTAACCAAACTGTGACCATTTCACAATATTCACAACAGCCCAAATCTGTATATAAATAAATAATATGTATCAACGTGTGAAAGGTTTGTCACCAAACTATATTTTGAAACTCTGACCGGACAATCCATATTCGTTATTGCTAACCAAGCTGCCCTGTTTGACACGTTAGGAGTGAGAACGTTTTAAAGGGTACAGCGAGTCAGACTACTCATAGCTACACCATATGTTAAGAGGAGCGCCTCACACTGTCGTCATACCATGGTCCTGCACAGTATGAAGGTCAGAATAATTCAGACTGATATTTGATTAGAAATACCTTTTATGTTATGGTGAAAACAAAGATGTTTTGAGTACAAATAGTTTATTCCACGACGTGGAAACGTCCTATTCCAACGAAACCGGCTTCCTTTTAAAACGCTGATTGTACATGACCATAATTGTTCTTTTGACAGTATGAGGCATCACATAGTTGGCTCCTGTGGTGTCGTATACTGTAGACTCACTGCAGATGACATAATTCAGTACCCATTCTTACTGCACCACTGCTCTCTGGTAAATGAATATGAACTGAATGGCGCACACAGCAAACATACGTGCAGAACATTTATCTGCCTCACCCTTAACTCATCAAACATTAGCCATGGAAAGCTTTTCTTTGAGCTACAATAGTCATATGATCTGTCTGCTGGTTTGGACTGGTGTATTTTTCACAAACACTTAGCCTACTTAGACCACATCTGTCCAAGGTGGGTCTCCCAGTGCACAGAGTGTTGACAGAACATGTAACAGTCGTTAGATGATGGCAGAATCAGGATCTTCAGCCAGCCTGTAAGGATGCGTAAGGATGAATGTTATGACCAGATTTTGTCTGTGGAAACTTTGACCTGCTGATGGTGCTAGAAGATCAGAGGATCACCAGAGTCATTAAGGACTTTAAGCAGTGAGTGATATTTGTTTTCCACTACCACAGCAACCCCTCCTAATGTTTGTCTGACGCAGTAGCTCTCCCTCTACCCCTTACCGCCTAAATCCACCTGATACTTTATACTCCTGATACTTTAATATGAATCCTTATTCGGTAGTACCAACGTAATTCAGTCAATACCCTTAAAAGTACCGAGCCCAACCCTAGTCACAATGCTTAGATATTCTCCCGTCGGCTTGCTTCTACCTCGGCTTAGAAGCCAGTCACTAGGCTGAATGCATGGCCTGTGTGTCTGTTTTCAGAAAACACACCACCAGTTGATTTAACCAGGTAATAAAACCAGAGTAAAGATCTAATAGTCCCCCTCCTCACACTCACTCTTAATCGTCTTTATCTCACTCTATATAAACATATATATACAGTGGGGCTAAGCCCAGTTGAGTTGAGCCCCATTGTCCCCAGTGACCCCTGGTGAGCTGACATCAAGGTCCAGGCAGACTCCCATCAGATAGTTGGGCCATTTAGCTCCACGGCTAACTGAGTTACTTGCTTATGGCAGCTAGTCACTACAGTCAAAGATAGCTACAGTGAAGAGTATAGTGAGCAGTGGTTAAAGGTTACTGTATGCTGCTGTTAAGCTTTCAAATAACTGTTATAATGCGCTGATGACATCAACAGTGGTCTTGTGGCAGAAGTCCTTTGCTTCTTTGACCTGACCATCCATCCATCTCTTTAAACTGACTGTGTCACACTTTATATTACTTCACCTGACTTCCTCCTTTGCTACCATCATAATTACAACAGCCACTAGCTGACCCATGTTGACGCGTCTTGTAAGACAGTTTCTTGAATTTTTTCAATAAGAATACTTACCAATCATGTAAATACAGGGTCATACAAATAATATCTCTATATGATAAGTATTCTGTAAAGTCAGCTGATTAACTGTAATACTTGTAAACATTGACAAAATTAAAAAGCTGGTTCTGTGAGAGCAACGTTTTCTGTAAAAACAAAAAACAGATTCTATACTGTAGCTGCTCTATTTGTTAGCAAAGACATTTTGGTAAGCCTTTCTTTTACAGTCCCCTAATTACTAGGTATTTACCTGGTAAATTCATGGTAACACAAAAGTGTTACTAGGTAATTACCAATGGTAATAAGAACGTAAATACAATGAAACTATAGCCAAAATACTGGGCATTTACCTGGTAACTATATGGTAAATTATAGTGTGTTATTGGGTAATTACTGCTGGTAATAAGCAGGTAGCTACAACTCCCTGATTACTAGCTGTAAATATATGGTAACAAAAATATGATACTATGTATTGGTAATATTGGTAAAGTATTGGTAAAGGTTTTGTGTTTGTGTTTCACAGGACATTTGTGGAGGAACTTTACTGACAATATGTCAACATTTCCGAAATATCAGTTTGTTCCTTCAAAATAACATTTCAGTTTCCTTCTCAATTGTTGTTCTTCTATGGAAATTCTTGCGAAAGCATAGTGGTGGGAATTGAGGCTTAGTCAGAATTAAAGTGGAAAAAAGGCACATGTTTTCACATGTTCCAACATTTCTAGAAACTTCTTTCAAAGCTCAAGGGTGGCTGGTTTTTGTTGCAGGTGCAGAGTCATCTCTCTGCTCATGATGTCAAACAAATTTCTCATGCAAGACAGAGTTGAGAAAAGACCACAGTGGAGAGAGAGAAGAAGGCTAAAGAGGGCAGGAACCATGGAAGCTATGTAGAGTGGTTTCACTGGAGCAGTGAGCCATCTCTGTGATGGGGCAGCAGGGCCCAGCTGAATGGTAACAGGCCAGAGAGGAAAGACAAACCATGACTGTTTTGGTGAGTATTATTTAGTTCATGTCATGTTTGAATGAAGTGTGTTTACGAGGCAATTAAGTTTGTCTTAGTTCGTACTACAGGGACTGTCAGACTATTACCTATTGAGTTACTAATGCCACTTTTCCACCAGAGCTTTTGGCCGCTCTGAGTCAAACCGAGCCATGCCACTTTGCTTTTCACCAGCTTTACTGCGACGAGTTGAGCTGAGCCACACGTACGATGGTGCTGCTCCGGAGTAAGGCCAACCTGAGAGACAGATGGTTTTAAAAGGCAGTGTGTTCAGTACTCAGTTCACAACGTTTCTTTAAATGCTGCTTCACAATAAAAGCTTTTAAATAACTAAATAACGGGGGGCTTTTATTGTAAAGAACATATAGTTAATGATATGTGTTTGTAAGTGAATTAGCGTAACTACTTTGTTAGCGGTGATTATTTGATTGTACTGCAGACTAGCGTATCATAAGACACACCCTCAAACAGGTAGTCCAGTTGTGGTGAAGATGAAAATCCCTGCCAGGCTGGGCTGCCATGCCTAGATGGCATAAGTAGTAGGAGGGGCCGGGCCTAACTGGTGAGCATCGACACATAGACGTCTTTGACATAATGTCAACACTGTCGTTTCTTCACACTCTGCTGATTATGTTAATTTTTGGAATATTTTAAACATTCAAATAATTAAATTATTATTATGGTCATATCTGGTCAATTGCCTCTTTAACTGTTGAATATAACTTTCTCTTTCAGCAACAGAATGACGATTTTGCTCTGAGGAACAACTGAGCTGCAAAAGATTTGTGTGGAGAAACACTGATGAGCTGCCAGATGTAGCTCAAAGGAACCTGTTCGACCGTGAAGTGATATTTCCCTAATAGAGTTTATTGAACATTTGGACCAGGACCAGACTTAATGCAGTGATAAATAGGCGTATTATCAGTGTCTTTCTATATGTTGAGTTTAATATATTGATGTAGAATGAAATATGAACGGTGTTGATTTTCATCCAGCCTTGTTTCACTAGTGTTGGTAGTATATTCATGTGATGGATTCTCTGTTGAAACCAGAATACTGATGGAAGATCTCACTTGGGTTAAACCATTGAAAGAGGAGGTTCACTGAAAGCTGTAAAAACAGGAATATCAGTTAAGGCCGGCACACACTGGCCCATACATCGGACGTCTGAAGCGTTTGGAGAGAGTCGGACGAGTTCGGGAACAACTCTGTTCAGTGTGTTCAGCTGTGACGGAAGCTTTCGTCAACGCGGACGGCGTCTGGTCCGATTCAACTTGCGAAGTCTGAGTGAGTTGGCCGTCTGAGGATTGGACGCCGTCGGATACTCTGATTGGTTGTTAGCGAGCTGTTCAATGACCATTCAGATTGGCGGTGTGCTAGCAAATCAGCGCGGCGTGTGGGAGGGGTGGAAGTGACAATGGTCCGCACGCCGGTCCGTCATTTCCTGTTTTCATGTTTTCTGATTACTACTCGCGCAAGCACAGAACGTATACGATACTGTGTAGCCGGCAGTGGGCAAGGCGGTGTGTCTCAATTCAACTTTTCTGCCGAACGGGTCAAACGAGAGGCAACGGAGTGGTTGGATAAAGGCAGCTGGCCGTTGGTTTGAGTCTGGGCGGTGTGTGGGCCCCTTTAGAAAGTGACGGACAGTGTAGTTTGATGGTAAAGGCAGAGGGACAGGGTTGCTCAGTAAGCAGTGAGTGCAATGAGCGGGAATTAAATGTCTTACATTACATTACGAAAACAGCAACATGTAGAAATAACTAAAACAAAACTGAAAGAAAACTGAAGAAATCCAACAGAACCACACCACTTCTGGTTCTGGTTGGTGTGAATAACCTCCCAACCAGACAAAATATCTCCTGAAGAAGAACTGTGTTGACAAACAGCCAAAATGGCAATATATAGTCAGATTGTATGTTTTCTAAATGGGTATGCCCATTACTTTGAAATTATCAGAGAAAAGGAAAGGAACGACATAGATCAGGTAATGTATTGGGAGGCTGAGGGAACTCACTACTGTGAAAAATAGTATTCATAATTTGTCAGACTTTGATCCTTTGTCTGCCTGCCCATCCCTGTGTCAACTTGATTATTGCAAAAAGACTTAAAGGGAAAGGTGGGCCCTATTCTTACACGTTTTCGTGCGTAAATAATTCATACTCACCTAAAGTTTTGGAATCAGTCCAGCATATCACCTCAGCTGGCAGTTGCGACATGACGAACTTGATCTGTGGGGCAACTCAGATCACCAGTTACTAGGGTTGGGTACAGCTGGCTTTATAGCTCACTCTCCATACTCTCTGTTATAACAAAAATTTGCAGTTGTAAAATATAAAATACCAAACCGGTATAAAACAGGCTAAAGGAGGAAGCTGTTCGAAGACCTGGAAGCAGCTCCTCTACTCTACTGGATAACTGGACTAAAATGTGAAACTGATGGAATATCAGCACAGCACTGGACCATATTTAAAAATAACTGTCCAATGGAGCATTAGTGTAACAGAAGAGGGCAGCAATACACTGTTGCGCCGTCTCATCAGCCTTATCCAAAGTAGAAGAAGCAGCACCAGCATTGTCTGTTATGTTGTTGCCGTCATCACTATGGCAGTGCTTGCACACTATAGTATCTGCCAGTAATTACTATGCAATTCGAGTACAGTTGGTGTCATACTAAGGTTTCAGACATAGTAAAGAAAACCATTTATTTTGCTAACACTAGTGAAAAAATGCTAAGATAACGTCAATCAAGAAGATGGAAAAAGCCTCTAACAAAAACTCCTCCAACTATCTATTAATTACATAGAGATGTCCATAAAGTTGTCCCACTTAAAGTTTTGGCTGTCATGAAAGGGTTTAAGTCTCCATTAATGGTAGCGTTGGATTTATTGTGAACTGGTATTCGGTATTGACGTAGTTTGGTCAGTACCCTTAAAAGAACTGAGTTTGGTACCCAACCCTTAAAGTGACATCCACTTAAAGTGCTGTTAAAGTTGTTATTCTAAGTATCTGACAACGTGTGACAAATAGAGATAAACCTTTCTGTTAAATAAGAGATCCTTTTTGGTAGCAGAAACACAAGTCCTGCTCAAATGGAAGTCTCACTCAGAAATTTCAGGAGGTGAGTTTTTACAGTTGTCGCTTCATATAGACTGCCATTAAAGAGTCAGCCATGTCTTTAGAAATAAATTCTTGCTGGCAGTTCCTCTGACTCATTTTCCACCATCGTCTTTCTGTAACGACTCACATCTTGTGATTTCTTGTGAACAAGACTAGTGTTTTTGGTGACAAAAGGATGTTACTATTTATCAAATTCTATCTGTGGGAATGGTTTCTGCAATGTTGTCAGACACTTCTCGTAGACCTAACTTTGACGACTGGAGTTGCCCCGAAGGATTAGAATGCAGCTATTTGCGGCTGTTCTGTAGCTGCCAGCTGAGGTGATCTACTCGACTGAAGTCTGAATCATTTACACACAAACATATTTAAATATAAGGCCCAGCACTGGAACTTCTATCATCATCATCACACTTTTGTAATATAAACACGTGATTTTAATCCATAGTTAATAGTAACCACTGCATGTGAACACATGAATAGGAGAGCCTTCATTAGGCTGTACAGTATCGCCCCCCACTAGATTTGTAGTGAACTGCAATAAACTGGAGCTTCTATGCTTTGATTATGAAACATCACTACCCTCCCCATTTGACAATGCCCAGTCGTACTTCTGCACTTCTTTTGGTAAGATTAACACAGAAGTGGCACAATCAGTAACACATTACACAGACAGACAGTAAGGTAACTAAGCACTTTCAAATGAGAGTAACTAGTAATATGTCATCCATTACATTTTGGAAACATCTTGTCCAACGCTGGTTCTGATACCTGTAGGTATCTAACTGTAAATTATTGTAATGTGACAGGCTGCATGAGAATAAATCAAAATAGAGTAAAAAATAGGAGAATATAGTAACTGTATATGGCACAGTTTTTTAAATTACAGTCTGCGCTCTTGAAATCTGTTTTATAAATGTAGGTAATCACACAAAGGGGGAAATAACTTGAATGACCTTGTAATACTGATATCCGATGTTTGTAAACGTTAAAGGTATTTAATTATTATAATGATGATAATAATAATTGTTATTATTATTATCATCGTTATTATTATTATTATTAGACAGTAAAGCAAATAACTTCAAGTTCAAACACTTGATGTTTAAAGGCTAAATCCAGTCATAACAGAGCGCATGACATCAATGAATGAATGAAGTGTGTCATACACACAGACACACACGTACACACAGACAGACAGACAGACAGACAGCTCTCTCTCTCTCTCTCTCTCTCTCTCTCTCTCTCTCTCTCTCTCTCATTGGTTCCTCCCCGTCGCCCCGCCCTAGCAGGCCGGCTGGTCACCTTTAATAACGCATGAACCCGAGCAGCCGCCAAGAGAAGAGGAGACAGAACGCGAGGTACCGCTGCTGAACCGGAGACAAGTTGCTGCCGGTGCTCCCCTCCCGCGCCCCCTTCACTGAGAGAAGCGAAAACGAGTAACATCACAGGGGCACACACAAGATAAGAGACACAAGAAGGGAGGATTGCAGAAGAAAGCAAATAAAGGATCACACTATACCGGCAAACAGTGCCTGCTGTAGCCTCACACACACACGCACGCACGCACACGCACGTACGCACACACACACCGTCATGCTGTGGGATCAATGAGCGTAAAGAGAGACACCGGTGCGTAAAGTTGGCGAGTCGGTCTGCACGTCTCCCCCTCCCACTGTCAACATCATTACTGCTGCGCTCCCAGCTCCCGGCTCCACAGTGGATTTCAGAACCCGACCGTAGAGTCTTTGTCTGCGGATGAGCGAGGCTCGTTGGATGGTACGGGCACCAGCGGAGACACTGGAACAGACGAGCCACATGCGTGTGGACGATATGGATTTGCTTTTGCTACAGCCCAAATTTGCCGCGGTTTTTTAAAAATATTCTCTCTCTTTTTTGACTGTGAGTGTTTTTTTATTTTATTTTATTTATTATAAATATTGTTCGATTTTTTTTTACTATTAAACGACCGCAGAGATTTCAAGACTCATCGTGCGGAATTACAACCATGAACTTTGTTGTCAGTTTGCTACAAATCCTTTTGGCAGCGGTTCTTCATCTCCCCTCAGTAAAGGTGAGTCTGTGACTTTATGTGCTTGGTCATATTAATAATCATTAGACAGCCTGTTGTCTGTCACACGTGCTTTTTCTGTCCTAATTTCATGTCAGAGCATGGTGTTCATGATTTTAAGAGTTGCGCTACAAAACAATGTGCTCCCATCCTGAGTGAATTAACATGCGGGACAATGTTCGCTGACTATACGGACACATTTCTCCTGCCTCCTGGTTTGACCGTGTGAATTAACTATCAGCATTCCCTTTCTGTTTGCATCCGAAAGCCTTCGTCTCACTTTTGTTCGTTTTGTTCCATGCCCTTCTTTTCTTTGCAAAACCAGACTCTGTTTAAAAAAAACCCATGTCGTTTAAGATCTGCCTGAAAGTGCTGGACAGAATAAGTAGCCTACCAAGAGCTGCTTTTGATTCATTTTGCCTTATATTTTGTTCCCCGTAGTGTCGGGAACTAAATTAAATAGAAATAAAGCTCAAACTTAGTTTGGCCACGTCCCACTGAACTGGGTGTTATGGGCAGTGCGAATAAATCCTACAAGTGTAACTTTAATTAGGCCTAAATAAATGCTGCTTGTTGGTTTACCTGTATGACGAATGGGATAGAAACTGAAAAAAATCCCCTCAAACCATGTTAGTCATTATTGAATCTGTGCCTGCTTAGTAGTTTCGGAGACTGTGGATTAAAGTGCGCGGTTTCTGAACGGAGCTGTGCGCGGCCCGCCTCGCTCAGCAGCTGTGTGTTGAGCTGCTCCTCAGCCTCGGGCTTTAGTCCCGCTCTGTTTGGTTCTCACGGTGATCCGGAGTGTGTGGAAGCTGAGACCCGGTTTCTCCTGTCCTGCCGCCCTGTAGGATGCCCACCTCGTTCCCACACAGGCCGACCCGCTTTCTCACGCAACATCTCCGCCAGTTACAACAGCCACGTAAGGTGAGCGGAGAGCGCAGCGTTGTCACGTCAACTTCACGATCACAACAAAGGCCTGCGGGCCCTTTCAAAATAAAATGTAGCGCGTCCAGTGCGTTTGTTTAGAAACAAAACTCACTCTTTACAATCGTTGGGATTGTAAGTGTTAGTCACGGCAAACCTCCACAGACTGAAGACATCAAGTGTACCCTGTTTTACATGAACTGTAATGGGCAGTTCTTTGTTTTCATCCTCAAATGATTCAAAACATGAAAGCATTGATATGTGTATATGAGCAGACATACCGGACTGCAAATAGGTGTGTGTAATTTAGTGTGCTAATTGTCTTTTAGTTTACACACATTACGTTGAGCTGTTTGAGCAACAGGCTGCCATGCTTTTATTTTGAAGGAGGTTAGCCTCACTTCTCAGTTGTGGTTTGCAAGCTTGACTGAACTGTATGATAAGCAGAGGATGAAGAGTAAAGCTTATAACAAGCAGGTTTTAGTGTGTGACACCTCCTCGACACCTTTGTTCTAATGATCTTCCAGCTTCCAGCTGTTGCCATGCTGTCATCAGACAGCTGATCTGCTGCCCTGTGGTTCACGTTTTGATGTAATGAGCTGCCTGTACCATGACACCTTTCCACACTCAAGCATACTACAATGTGTACATTAAGGGCTAATGAGAAAGATCGTTAGTTTTTAAGGGTGGTGGCAGGTTTATAGAGGCAGTTCTGCATGCAAATGAGAACTATTATAACTAACAGCTGCTCTGATGTGAATCTCTTACAGACTGCCAGCATCAACAAGGGAGTGGAGAAGAGTAAAAATGATGGTAAGTTTTCTGTTTCTAACAGAGCCGTCTAATTTCAATACTTCGTCTTTGCCTCTTCGTGCAGGGCAGATGACCATAGGGCCACCTAGTGGACATGTGATGAACATTTGAACTGTACTGAACTACTGTGCCCCAGAATGACGTTGTTTCTTTTAAAGTTTGAAGCTTTGGCATTTGTTGGGGGTTTTTGTTTCTCACTATGAATCTAGGAGTGCCTTTTCTGTACAGAGCAGACAGCAATTAAAGTTCTCAGCAGTGAATGGTCTGACCTGGGACTTTGAGTCACCATAAAAGTGGTGCAGATTTTAAAACAAGAGTTAATGTGAGAGATCAAGGATCAATCAAGGTCAATATATATCAATGACTCACAGTTGTTACGTTTTTGTTGTCAGTTTTTTCCATCAATCTGTGGTGCAAGAACACAGCCACTACATGAAGCCAGTCAGCCTTGGTTCAATGCCATACTCATGTTTGTTTGACAGTGACTCTGTTGTGTTGAGGCCAAGGTTGGAACTGCTGGTTGGTGATGGATGGAGACACATATTAGACATGAACAGCATCAATGGACAAGTTGTGTGGTTGGTTTTAGTGTTTGTAAAGGGAAAGAATAAGGAAGTCTGCCATCTGCCTGCTGCTGACCTTCACACACCCACACTGTCAGAGATCACACCACCTGTCAAAAGCTGTCATATACATTGAGATAAGACTGTGGCCTGATTACTCCTGCTGGAGAGCTTTGAACCATTATTAACTAAAGTCCACCTCAGCAAAGACAGATATCAGTTCCTCCAAAAGATGTGAGAACAACTCACAAATAAAGAGTTTAATTTTTTTGACGTGTCTTTTCCTGGTCAGTGTAGTTTTTAACAAACATTTCTCAAACAGGATTTGAATGGTTAATTAATCCACATTAATATGGAACAAGACCTTGAGATGCAGTTGAAAATCCTGTAAAATGTATAAGAGAAACTGGAGATAAGACTTTTTTTAAACCACGTGGAGTTCTAAGACACAATGCTTGATACACACACACACACACACAATAGCTATTAGTAGATACGTTCATCGCTAGTTTGGGTCTTGTCATTAGATTTGCTGATAAGACATTTATAAAGTATGAACTGACTTCTTAAAGGATGATGTAAGACAGAGCAAATCTTTGCAACCTTGGCTAGGAGGTAGAACCAGTTGAGTGTGTTAATCTGAGGCTGTTGTCTGCTGACAGTCCTGTGAACAAAATCCACCCAGCCAGTCTCCCAACTCTACAGCTATTGTCTGACAATTTAGCCTTTGAGGGCAATGGCCAATGTTTGACGGATGTGATTAGCAACTTGAGACAAAAGAATGGAGTTTATAATCTCTATAAACAGACATCTACATTGTATGCAGATGAATAAGAATAATACAGTAAAAAGCTGAGTCATTGGCAGATGATAGCCAGTGTTTCTGAGAGTTCTGCTTCATGGACCGTTCACCCGTATGCAACTAAAGCACTCTCAACGTGATCAGTCAATACTAATCAGACTAAGACAGAACCGGAAAGCTTCCGAAACCAAAATCTTGGCCCTTGCCTACAGACTCTTTATTCACATACAGATATCTGTCTATAGAAATGATCTCGCGAGCAGCTCTCTGTCCTACAGCAGGTGTTAGTGTTTTAGCTGCACATGTCTGCCGGCCAGGTCACCCTGGAGCCCAAACTGAGGAGCCATTCATAATAGAGCTGGAGTGATACATGGTGCAGCAAATTTTGTTAAAAGATCACATGTGGTCCATTTAGTGACATAATACAGTTTCCCCCTGACTACAGCCGGTCAACCCCCAGGACAGGATGGTTGAAATACTGCATCAAAGACAAATTAAAGTCACAAGGTTCCATCTGTGTATAATTTGTATAATTTTTTAAATATAATCATAAAGCTAATTGACTAACAGTCAGTGCAGCATGAGTCCAGAGGCAGGGCCTCCACAGGGTGGGCTTCCCGGGGTCACATGTCAGAGGTGAACCCTGGCGCCACAGTGCTTGAGGTCACGGGTCCTCTGACAAACCAGGGGTCAGGAGTTAGCCAGGGGTTGCTGGGAACCGACTCTGATCGAGTGTGGGATGGTTTATTTTAGGCTGCACAGGAGATGGAAATACAGAGAGGGCTGGTAGGTCCCATAGGTAGCTTACTTAGGTCTTGAACCTTGTTTTATAGGGTTCTACCTAACAGTATCATAAAAACTCAGGTATGAACTTTCTGTTGTTGATCTCAAAATGTTACATGATGCTTGGTGTCATTTTTACCTCCGTTTTGCAGAGAGAATGTCGAAACATTGCTGCTGCATTTTCTATATTATTTAATTCTAAGGTGATGAAAATATGATGAATTGCTGCTTCTTCATTATACTTTGGTCGAGGTGACATATTTCTGTGTGTCCGCTTTAGTGTCATCATTGCCACTGAAATAAACCCCAATATGTCAGTTGTATTAGCTTTGGTACTCTTTTGTCACATGGTCATACATCCTGTGTTGTTTAATGTGGGTTGCTTGTAGTTTTTGGTGATGTTAAAATTTGGTCGGTGAAGTTGTTTTAATCTCTGACTTTTAGCCAGTCTGATGCAGACTAATTTGTTTTTTCCAGGAACAGTTAAGACTGTCACTGGCACAAATAGGTCATGGTTGCTGATCGGGACACAGACCTTTTTTAAGGTTCGCTTGCTGAGCTTGTCTTGTTGTTGATATCTGAATGTTTAATGAGACAGGAAGTCGGGCTTGATAAATATCCAGTATTAAATAAAACTCGTCCATCTCTTTTCTCACTGGTTATAATGATGACAGCAGCAATTAAAAGATGATCAATCCTCTTTTCTTTTTTCAGTCATCCCTCTCACGGACGTCATCAGAAAGAGTATGTGTCAGCCCAGGGAGGTGCTGGTGGACATCTCCAAGGAGTATCCAGAGGACACAGAACACACCTATGTCCCTTCCTGCGTGGTCATTAACCGCTGTGGAGGGTGCTGCAATGACGAAGCAATGGAGTGTGTACCCACAGAAACCGGCAACGTCACATTGCAGGTGAGCCCAGGTCCCATTTAACTTATGTGATGAAGATAGCTAAATGATCCTTAGAGAACAGCTGGACTTTATTACGCATGTAAGACCGTGGCACACCAGACCAGTTGGTGAGCGTCTTTGGCTCTAGTTGTTGCGGTGTGTCATGCACCGTTTGCATGAGTCGGCCCTTGACATTCAGTGTCATTATGTTACTGAATTTCCATACCTGGGTCACATAATAACGACCAAGCCATCTCCACCCACCAATGAAGACCATGAAATGGGGAGTTGCAGGAGAAGCTAGTAAATTTGACAGCACAAATAAGTAGCTTGTGCTCCAACAGGTAGGGTTTGGGCTGCCGCTCTTTGTAATGACATGCATTATAAAAAGGGGTTGTCAGGCCAAGGATTTGTTTTGTGAATTTCTGGATTGTCTGACCGACACGCAGCTTTTCCATCCACAAGCAGAGCAGAGAAAGTAAAGCGGCAAGGCATGGCATGTCAGACATGTTGTTTACCCCAGCAAACTGTGTGTTAGTGCTGCCATAAAAAGGTCAGAGCCTGTCCTGCCCTCCGACAAGGCCTGCTGTTTGCAATAGACGTTGGTTGCTGAAGTGCAAAGACATACAGGAACACAGACAGTTCACATCTTGGGGTTGTTCGGTTACAGAGCAGTCAGGGCCATAGTGTTTAGACTGTTGGTTACAAAAAGTAAATGGTAATGGACTGTCACATATAGCACTGTCCTGGTCTTAGCGACCCCTCAACGCACTTTACATCACAAGCAATTTGGCATTCAGTATGTTGCCCACGGATACTTAGGACTTAGGACACGCAGGCTGCAGGGATCTTCTGATTGTTTGACGCCTGAGCCACAGCAACCCTGATGAAAGAGTGCTGTTACTGTTGTTCTGATTTAACCTTGCCTTGTTATGTCCTCTGTTTCTCTTCAAGGTAATGCGGTTTCGACCAATGGTAACGCAACATACTATCCACCTAAGTTTCACAGAGCATACAAAATGTGAATGCAGGTAAGAGACCAGACGTAGACCTCACATTCTTTAACTCACAGAAACAGTCATGATGGAATTAAAGCAAAAACCTAAATCATTGTGCTCTTTTTTTCATTTCAGAATAAAGTCAGACATTCAAGCAAAGAAAGAATAGTAAGTACGTGTTCTATGTTTTTTCCGTATATTTTGTCTGTTCTAAATGATTGGGGGTGGGTGGGGTGGGGCTGGGCTGGGCTATTATGGTGCCAACCTGGGATGCACATTTTCATTAGTAATTGTACCTGATGGTCCTGAGTGTAATGGGGGTGGGGTTAGGCGAGCCAAATCAGTTCTGTGAGACATCATGTTTTGAGGTACAGAGTAAGCTGCAGAATAGAGCCTTCAGATCCTATCTTCCACCTATCTTTACAGGGTTCTAACACTCTGAGCATGTTCTTTTATGGCAGAAGGTTTTAGTGCTTTATGGTGTAACAGAGTGAGTGATTGAGGCGTAGCCGGCTGGCTTCAGACCACCCGCTGCTGTCTGCTCTCTGACTCCAGTTGCACAAACCCGACCCTCGGCCCTCGGCTTCTTCTTCAGTCTAATCATAGCAACAGGTGTCATGCAGTTAACCTATTTTTATTTTTAGTGGTGTAAATAGAGGATGAACTCGGGGACGAGCTGAGGAGTCGGCGATGGTTGTGAGAACTGTCAGATCGACGCACTGTGTGTGTGTTTGACGTATGTCTGCATGTGGTTTGTGTGTTGAGGCGTCTCAGTGGTGGGTCAGGTTGTTTAATTGGATAAGAGGAGTGCGTGTGTTCTGAACTGTGCCTTGGCGGGTTAAAACCTGATGGATTGGTGGAGGAAAGATGGGATCATGTCAGCTAAGTCACTCCCGTTTGTCACAGGGCTGAACTGAGCTGAGCTCTGTCCAGCCTTGTTGGATGTCTGCCTGTCACTGTGCACGTAGGCAGCTAGTTAACCCTGCGGCGGGGTGGAGTGGCACTGCTACAAAGAGGATGTGCTCATTCATGCAGTCAGTTACAGGAAGATATATCCGGATACACCTGGCTCAGTCCCATCTTGTGGGTCAATATCCACCCCTGCTAATAGGGAGACTAGATTAGAGCAGATATTCTGTTGGTGTTTGGCTTTATCCTTTATTGACTGACCCGTGCATGAATATCACTGCACCTGCTTCATTTTACTGCTCTGTAAATTTCATGGTGAGTAGGTGGTAATTTCCAAGCAACATATTTGAAATTTCTTTGAAATTATCCCAAACTACCACAAAAAACATTTATTTAAAATGAACCCAGCATTAGTTAATAATAGTATTCTGCTATTTTCCAATGTGCAGTCATAAAAATAATACATTGCCAGGAAATTTCCAACTGGTTTCTGCTTATCTTCCACTCAGCAGGTCAGTAAACTGAAGTGAGTTTTCACAGCTTAATTTCCAACTGGATTCTTCCCAACCTCTGCAGGTCCATTATTGATGTAGGTCATTTAACCATGTCTCTCTCTCTCTCTCTCTCTCTCTCTCTCTCTCTCTCTCTCTCTCTCTCTCTCTCTCTCTCTCTCTCACACACACACACACACACACACACACACACACACACACACACACACACACACACACACAGTTATGATACACAGGGACTTTCCAATGACTTAATATATTTAAAGGGTGACACTTAACCTGAGTGGTGTGAACACATTTGAAATGGGAAATTAGCAACTTTATTCTTAATTATGACGTGTTGTGTTGTTTGTTGTTTCAAAGTTGGACAGATGTGCTGAAATTATAGAAATAGGTGAGAATGTAAATGGTTAAAAATGTGTTCTTCAATTTATTGACATGCAGACGTGATGCAGAATCCAGTTGGAAGTTTCCTGGAATTTGATTAAAGTAATTAGCAGCCATTTTATAACTGCTTATTGGAAAATAGCAGAATATTATATTCAAGGACATTTTAAATATGTCACTTGGTAATAACCAACTCCTTACCATGATACGCGTGACCTGTCAAATGAGGTGATTGTGGAGGTTAGGCGAGCCACACCAGCAGGACTGTTGAGGTATGAGCCGATGCAGCAGATTGTCTTGGGATCAGCATGGGAACTTTCTTGAAGGTTGACACCAAAGAACTGGGTATCTTTTAAATGATTCTTTTGTACTCAGGTTTAATTTGTTATCTGCACCATTTTCAGTATCAACAACAGCAACAACATTGGCCATGGCGTTTCTATGAGGAGTGGTTATCATTGAGGCCGTCTGCTGGTCTGTAGTGTGCTGCACTGATAAGTGATTGTGCTTCTACTTTCTGTTGGTTTCTGTCTGTGGCTGTTTATCTGTTGCCATGTTTCCTTTTGTTTTAGGTGATAGGTGGTTACAACAGCTACAGTCCAGAATGAAAGAGTAGAAGTACTGACACGTGGTGTGTCATCAAGACCTTGAGAGGTTCATTGATAAACTTTGCTTTGGGTTACTCTGCTGTTATTTTCATAGAAGAGTTCTAGAAGGAGATACAGATTTGATCTTGTGTTGGATATGTCCTGTGCAAAGCAAAATCAGTTCAATTAGACAAAGCATAGTTCTTTGTTATACCACAGCAACTACTCTTATATATCTATTCTGACCTTGTTGTGTCTCTGGTGTGACCTTCTATCTCATAAGCTGAACGCTGTAACAGATATTGCAGCAACTATAGTGTCTACCTCTAAGTGTCTAACTTCAAAATAGTAGATGTCAGTTATTATCTTTGTGTGCCTACTATGGTACAAATCCTGGTATCACCTTCTGCTGTCACTACTTTCAATATTTTGTTCAAAGTACAAAATATAAACAATGTACGAAGTTGAATTTAGACCCCATCACAGCCGCTCCTCAGACCACTACACCAGACAAGATCATCAGTTAAAGACACACCTTCCAGCAGGTATCCCTGCTCTAATGGAAGCCTTGGCACACTGGGCTGATGGCCGAGTCAAGCAGAGTAGAGCCAGGCTGGCAGATGGAATGGAAAGATGCTACTTGTTGCTAAATTTCCTGCTAACTGCTGGTAAATATAGCTGTTAGCTTGTTAGCTCGGTTTGCCGGGAGCCTAACCTAACGAGAAAACCACGTTGGTACTGTATTCCCTGACGTCAAACTGCTGTGTTGTTCCGTGCCATAGGGGCTACTGAAAACAGCATCAGACATATGTGATCATACCAAGCCTCACTTATATCGAGGTGAAAGGGCAGGAGGATGTGTGTATTAGTCTTATATTTGAAATCCCAGCCACAGACCCTGTCCTGTGTGTAGACAAATGCACATGTTGTCTTTACAAAGCTTTTCTCAGTGAGTGGTTGGTTTGGGGGGGTGTTGCATGAGTGTCTGTGTCTGCTCTTCCTGCAGATTTCGCTCTGTAGCTTAGATCTCTCTCTGTCTCTCCCTTTTTGCTTCCCTTGCAGCCACTGTGCTCCTTGCTCAGAGAGAAGAAAGCGCTTGTTTGTGCAGGACCCTCTCACCTGTAAATGTTCCTGCAAATTCACACACTTAGACTGCCAGTCCAGGCAACTTGAATTAAACGAAAGAACTTGCAGGTTTGTTTGCCATCCATACACGATAAACAACACGCCTTGAACCCTCTTTTTTATGCCACCGCTCACCCCATCTCTCCACCCGTCTCTGTGCAGACGGACTTCCTGCATGCTTCTCCCTGCTTCTTGATGTTGTCTTGGTGTTTGTTGATGAGTACTTTGTGGCTCTGTGCTTCTCTGTGCTTGCATTGTCTCCTGTTAGATTCAATAGTCTCAGCAGATTGAGGCGGTGATGATGGCTTGAGTTTGCCACTGAAATGTTGGTCATCAGTTTGAATGTTTAAGATGTTACACACAGCTGCCTGCATGACACTGACACATTTAGCTCAGACCGGAAACATTGCCAACATTCAGGATAAAATTGAGGTTTAGGGTCAGAGACTCCCAGACCCACACATTTAATTTATGTGTAATCTCCACAGTGATTGTGCCATTGGTCTATCTCTTCCATCATCACGAGATATTGTTGAGTTAAGATATATAAAGGCTTTTGAAAGGGTTCATGAGCCTAAGAGGATTTAAAATCGTCCTAGCCTGTAGAGGAGTATGTGAACCTTTTAAGGGTTGATTGACCAATATTTGTCACTTAGCTCTGGTGGTAACTGACTTCACAGACAGGCTTGGTTTTATTCATCCAGGTTTTAAGATACACACTTACTGCTACCCTAAATGAATGCACTGAAAACTGCCACCAGCAACGTTTATGTGAATCAGTTGTTTCTGCATCATTGATTAGAATCCACAGACATCACTGTGAGCAGTGTTCACCGAGACTGTTCTTTCAGCAGAAAGTAGTTCCAGTGAAAGATACATTTAAAAGTTTTTATTTCATTTTTCAGGGCATCCTGATAAGCACATTTTAAAAGGAACAGTTCACCCAAAGATAAAAAAAAACTAAAAGTCATCTTGGCTGATGGAAAGTCAGGTGAAGTTTTGTAGTCTACAAACTATTTCTGGAGCTTCACAGAAGAAACAGTGTTGCAGCATTCTCCTAAACAACTGAAGTGCTGGGTACAAAAAAAAAATGTTCTGGATATCCCAAAATGATTTGAAAAGACAGTATACCTTCAACGCTTGGCCGAGCTCATGCACCCATCAGACAGGATGTGTGCTATCACTAAGCAGCGGCAGTGAAAGTGCAAATAATGGCTTTGCAAATCAGTTTGGGATCTCAGGGCTTCCAGAAACTGGAATGAGCTGTATTTAACGTTTTAAAACAAGTCCCCAGCCACTTTAGTTTGGGAGAATGCTGCAGCGCTGTTTTGCTGTGAAGCTCCAGGAATGTTTTGTGTACTACGAAACTTTATCCGGGTTTCCATCAGCAAGTAGATAACAACTTCTTTTTCCTTTTTTTTGGAAGAACTTTTCTTTTAAGGTGCATGTCAGATGTCTCTCTCCCCCTGTTTCCTGTCTTTCCTGAACTGGATATATACACCGACCGAACAGAACATTAAAACCATGTGAATAACATTGATCATCTTGTTACGATTGCAACATTCTGCAGGGAAACCTTGGGCTCTGGCATTCATTTGGATGCCACTTGAGGCAAACCATCCACACCAACACAACCCTCACAGTACACCCCTTGATGGTACCAGTGCTCCTCAATGGCCGTGCCCTGGCATCGGATACAACAGTGTTTGGATGGGTGGTGTGTGTCAAGGAGCATCCACATGAATGCCAGAACACAAAGTTCCTCCAGAAGAACAACGCATTTTAACGAGATGATCACTGTAATTCACTTCAAATATCAGTGGATTTAATGTTATGGCTGATCGGTGTAAGCCTTTCATTAGTTTTTTGAAAGGAAAAAAGCCATCAGCTTGGAAACACAAGTTTTCACATGTCAGTGATTTTATCTACTATGAAGGGAATGTCATCTTGTTTGGTTTCCAGCAGGCAAGGAGTCAAAAAAGACTTCACGTAGGTTAGCTTTGACAGGGGTTTTCCATGATCATTCATTTGTTTGCCAGTGACTGAATACAGAGATAGTGTTCATGCTGCATGTCACATTTACTGCCTCTTACTCGTGTTGTTTTCTGTAGTAAAAAACTGTTACTAATGAGTGGAGTGAGACTCATCACCCCGACTGTGCAGAACATAGCCAAATAGAGGGGTGCTGGGACTGCTGCCTCTAGTTAACTAGCCTGTGTTTCATGACCTCTCCTGACCCAGCCACTTCCATGACCTCTGACCCCCCCAGAGACCCCCCACACTGCTGTGGATTTAGAGAGCCACACAGTCCTTGGTGAGGTGACCACTCACATGATTCCAATTGGCTGCTCAGTGCTCAGGAGAGAGAGTGGAGGGGGACCTAAGGGTGGGGGGTCTCTGGAACTAGAGTTAGTTGTCAGTTTGCCCCCACCACTGCACCTAATCCCACCCCCCAATTCCAGCTCTTACCCTGCCCCTCTGAATCTTGAACCACCACAGTCGTAGTGACATGAGGGCTGGATAAATTGTTCATGTTTCAAAGATCTTAAGCTCAAAAAGTACATTTCATACACAGCAGAACAAGTCCAAAGAGGTGGAAACTGACCCAGACCATCCACCCACATCCCCCAGCCTCCCTCACTACCCACCTCTGCTCTCTGTTTTGCCCCATCTTTAAATCATCCCCTTTTTGCATGGAATCAGTTTGCTGCTTGTCACTCATCCAGATTTTCATCTTGTCCTCCACAGATGTGACAAACCGAGGAGATGAGACCAGCAACACTGTTATGAAGGAATTATTTTCTTGGCACAGCACTTTGAAACCTGAGGATGCATTCCCTGCAAGGACACGAAATGACAACGCAAGACAGGACATTCTGGATGCAGATCTTGCCACAGTCTATTTTCCACCTAAAGATGTTAATATATATGTACATATACAAAAAGTACATCGACAATGTGTATTGCTGCTACATAAAAAGACACTATTTAAAGAGAAACGAGTGCGCCACTGGCGTGTGAATGGGAAATGTTTCAGTGGCGTTCTGTCTATGGGCAGAACTGGTACAAGAAATATTTTATTTTATGTAACATTTCACTGGATGCTGGTCTGCTGTGGATATGAATATCATAATATTTCTAAGTAAGAAGAACTGGTCACCACAACTTCATTGAGCGGTGCAGCAGAAGCCAAACTCGCCTCTGGAATCTGACAGAAGAGTCAGAGAAGAGACAGAGGGAGGACAAGGAGGTGGAGGTGGAGGAACGCCTGTTGTACTTGAACTGAATGGCAGGTCCAAGAACTGTTTCCCTCTGTGACATGATGTGAAGAATCCAGCTGGTGTGAGAAGACACCTAAAAAGTGACTGTGGACGCAGGTTACATAACGTGGTGACGGATAATGTGAAGATGACCTTCTTTCCTCGTGGAAGGGTTATGTGACGATGGCAAGAACTGGACTAAAGGCTAGCTAATGGTGACGTTTTGCCGAGTAAAAAGATGTCTGATTTGGGTTAGGGTTAGGCCTATCCTTCAGTGTGGGCAGTTTAATGTTGGAGTGAAGTTTCCTTCAGGGTTAAAGGTAACAGACCACTACCTGTTTTTGGTCCTGAGTCCTTCATGTAACCCTTCCTTGGCGGGAAACAGATTTTATTCTTCTTTTGTGCACAGAGTTTATTTACATTTTGAGGTATATTGTTCCTTTCACCAAATGTCTTGAGACCAGGCTGTCTAAAGGGATATTGCTATAGGTAAATACGGAGACAAGTAGTAACTAAATGAGCTGATTCAAGTTCAGATCAGCATCTCACTGTATAAATCCACAACCTTCCTTATTTCCTTATTTAATGGCTCTGTGTGTGTTCCAAAGAAATAGGCAGGCATCCACAACAGAGCAGTTTATCATAAACGATCTGTATATACTTACTAGATATCCCTTTGTCTAGCACACTACATCTAATTTATAGAATATGTTCAGTATTCTGTGCTCTGATATTTATATACAGTGTTATAGTTGTTTTTGTTTGTATTCCTCAGCTGTTCTCAATCTGTCCAGAGATTGAATGGAGAACACGTGTGACTGTAGACTCCTTTTCTGTGGGAAAAAGGACTGATAGACAAAGCTTTGACATTCCTGATTTCGACTAAAGCTGTGTTACTCACCAGCCGGAGGGGGATCATGGTGGGCCTGTTGACCGATAGAAACCCCAGCCTGCGAAATATGCGTGCCTGATGCGCCAACACAGGTGTTTTTCATTTTGGACTGGGGTGGTGGACATGTGGTTTTGCACTTGTGGGCCCGAAGACACGTCATATGGAGGACTGGAGGGGTCTCGTTGCTGCTGCTCAGCTCGATTTGAATTTAGTGAAGACTGTCCAATCAGACTGAGGCCTCTAGTCTCAGGGTGGTAGACGGCACAGATTTTTCTGACTTCAACCCAGGCGCTAACATAACTCACTCACTCATTAGCCATGCCCTTGAGGTAATAGCACATGGACAGGAATGAATCATTTGTGCTCTTGAATTAATAACTAATGTGCCACAATGAGGAGTTTCCTTTACCCTTATCTTCCTTAAGAAAATGAAACAATCCTGGAAAATACTTTGAAGGAATATCAAAAGTAAAACTTAATTAATGTCTAAAACCTTGAAGGCAGGAAGTTCATGTATCTCAGTCCAACTCGTCAAGTACAGCAGCCTGGCCAGCAGCCTTAAGCTTCTAACTTTGATGCTCTACTTTCTCACCGGGCATCGTTCTTGCAAGTGAATTGCTCCATGGTCAAGTTAGCAGTAGAACATATGCAACATCTGGTAGACTTTTAAAATATAGTTTGCTGAGAAAAGGTTCCCATATTATGACATTTTATGACTTTTCGACTGTTATTGACATTTTCAAAATGTCACAGTTTGGTTAGGTTAAGGAAAATATATTTTTTGTTTAGTTTTATTTTTTGCACAATTTAAATAAATACAAAAATAACAAGGTTAACAAACTCCTCCTTCTCCTAAATAATGTTCATATATCACACAATTATAGAAAATGTAATTGAAATACAAAATTACATGATTAAATTGAATTAAAATTACTACTGGAAGTGACACTAGAGGGGTATTAAGAAGTGATCAGGATCATTCCATGTGTTGGGAGAGAGTACAGGCTGCTAGGTCACAATTCAAATCCTTACATTGTTCACTGTTTATTCCACACAGCAGTGTGTGTGTGTGTGTGTGTGTGGGACCAGCAGCCTCAGCTGACCAACAGAGTCAACATGGAGTGCTGAACAACGCCCAGTGTAAACTGCGTGTCACCATGAGTGTTGACAGTACAAAGACAAGTGAAATTAATAACTTAATATCAATTTAAAGGGAATTAAGTCAGTATGAAAAAAGGCACATCTGCACCAATGCACTCCTCCCTACATGAACTGAGCAACCACAACAACCTGCCTTCAAACGATTCATTAAAAGGTTTGAACTGCTAAATGTTCAAACGTATACAGATGTATAGACGGATCAGATCTGAGTGCTTTGTCCCAACAGTGACACATTTTCCTATCACGCTTGCTACCTGTGTTCCTGTTCGTGCCAGCTGCACCGCTGCTGTTCATGTGAACTGGCCGTCTGTGCTGCCGCCCTCAGACTAGAGGCCTGACACTGTTCACGTAGACCGGCTGCCGCCTCAGCACCGGGCCTCTCCCGTCCTCTGGTGATGACAACATTCTATTTGTATTTAAATGACAGACTTTTCTTGAGTTTGTACAGCCACACATTTTTAGTATATTTTCACATTAATATATTTATTGTTGCTGTAAATGTTTTACAATAGTAATACTCTTTGTTGTTTTTAGTGTAACCATTAAAACATATTTATTTTGAAAATACCTTGATTTTTCTTATTAAATGTCAACTAGTTTGAAAGCATATCTCTTCTGTGTGTAAATAATGGTGTCAGATAAATATGTTTCTCATCCTGGTAGATCATTAACAGACACGATGTGGCCTCCAGACAGAGCAACATCTGTGATCTGCGTCAGAACACACCACAAACACAACTTATAATTATTATTATTAAGGTGATGACATTTTTCCACTGACAAAAGCGTTAACGTTTCCTAGAGCTGCTGCTTCTAACTGAAATGCATTTTATTTTGAAGTAGGCCAGTCAGAGGTAATGCTATGTAGGGCTTAGCTTTTGTCATCAAAAATATGTCTACAGATCATATATATATATATATATATATATATATATATATATATATATATATATATATATATATATATATATATATATATACTGTATCATTGATTCACTGTACCAACAGGATGATGTTTGATCTGTAGACATATTTTGATGACAAATTCAGTCCATGGGAGTAACAGAATAAGAAGGAGCAGTTAGGTAAAGAGCTACACTTTTGCTTTCCACTTTGACTGTGGCTCCACTAGTTGCTATTGTTTTTAAGTGTGTCTAAAAGTACCAACCTATTTCTCATAGATGAGTATTTGAGTCAGTGAAGCGTAAGGATCTCAGTGGTTATTTTTCTGGTCTTGGAATACTCTTTATAAACCATTTTTCCATTTAATGGACAATTGGTAGGATCCAGACAGAATTTTTCTTTCAGACATTCAAAAAATGAACCAACATTAAGTGTGAAGAAAGTGTTGATGTTCTGCTGAAGTTAGCATGCTAAGCAGCTAGCCTCAGCCTGTCCTGTCTCGTAAAGCCACTAAATACCTGACAAAGTGATATAGCTGTGACACCCTTGAACCCTTGAAGTGTCAGGCAGGATGAAGCTTTGACCTGATGATAGCACCGGAGGGATATCGACAAGAATAGTTGACTCTGAACCAAATTTCATGTTTTAAACTTTGTGCAAATTTTATGCTGATCCATCTTGTCAGTGTCGAAACATTTTGCTGAATACGGGAACATTTTGACCTTGTGATTGTGAAGGTTACCAAAAATGTTATTCTTTTCATTCTAAAGCTGCCGATAGCCATCAATAGCTGTTCCACTTTGAATCAAAATGTCACTGCAGGAAAATGTAAGCAATCGGCAAAGTCTGTAGTCTTGACCCTGATCATCTGTTCAACATCTGTACAACCTTCCCATCCATGCAGCTGCTGGTGTGACTTCATGCTCACAACTTCAACAGAATAGGACAACTCATTTTGTCCCTGAGGGGAGGACTTGGTCTTGGTTGTTGACCAGGCTGTGTGGTGCAGTCGTCCGCTCCATCGTGGATTATTAAAGCCGAGTTTGTTTCAGGTGACTCATTGTATAAGAAATGGATCAAATGAATGAATAAGAGAAGTTGCTGCAATACCAACCATAGCTATTACATAATGTGGTCTGGGAAATGCAAGTGTAAAAAAATCAATGGATGGAATTTATTGAAATATCAAGGTAAGTAGATGATTAATAATCATGGTGTCACTACTACAGAAAATATCCCAATTAATATATATCCCAAGTCCCAATTAACTTTCCAGTCTACCACAGTATGTGAGTATGAAGTCAAAGCCACATGTGATTCTACTGTCTGAGATTCTTTCCTCATCTGTTCTGCCAGAGACACTTTTTTCTGTCATATTTCATGTTTTTACAACTCAATTTTGTACTGCATGCTGGGACGGCTATTTATTTATTTATTTTTTACCCCCTTTAGTGTTTATTAATTTGTGTTCTCTTTTATGCACAATACATAGACATATGTTTTACTTGTCAGATCATTTGAATGGCAGCTTCTCTGGCTTCATTTATTAAAGGTCTGCCAGGTAAACTTAAGCTTAAGGTTGAAGAACTTGTGAACTTTGGTCCTGCTGCTGAATGACAGCTGACTGGAAAACATGTGAGAGTTTCTGTAACACGAACTCCTGAGTCAGGAGCCATAAAGACAACGTGGGAGTGCTCTGCCACCTCTGAGGTAGCACTTTCACAAATGATTAGGAATGAATGATAAAAACAAGTGTTGAAGCACTTCAGCGTTGGATATTTGAGGCATAAATAAGTCCCAGTAAGACTGCTGAGTCCTTGTGCTGCTAAATACTCTAAAGAATGCTCAGAAGAATGATCTGATCTGTGATAACAGGGGGATTTAAAACAAAATAAATCCGGCCAACTTTGCCCCCATGTTAACTTTCAGAGTCTGAACTTTCAACTGCTCCCTCACTGATTCCAGAGCAGGCTGGGAACAAGATCGCTGTCATATCCTTTACTCAGAGAGATTTCAACTGGCATGCAGTTCATTCTGAAATGTTTAAGATACAGCTAGAGTTTAAAATAACTGATTGAATGACCAGAAAGAATAATGGTAAAGCTGTTGTTCACAGTGACGGTCTCACAAAAGAAATGTCCACTATCTATTTATAAGCTTATAATATGTAAATCTATGGACTGCATCTACACAGAGCTGTTCTACCATTACGCCTCATTCAGACCAAATCAGGCACTGCAACCATAAACACCAGTCCTCCCATTCATTTCAATAAGTTTGGTGTGTTTAGGCTGCGACAGTGCGGCGTGTCGGGCTGCTGGTAGGGGCGGGCGGATCGAAGGGATCAGTTTCACTGTTCTACATTATGCTCATTGATTTATATTTCATCAACAAGTAGAGCTGTCTAAAAACGTCCTGCCGTGTGAACACATGGAAGCCTTCTCCTGTGGGGTGCAGGCGCCGCTCGCCTGGTGCTCACCCTCACCACGACTTTCATCAAAATAGTTTTATTGAAAAAGGCTGAATATAGTAACCTTTTAAGATAGACAATTATTAATATTATATATAATAACCCTTTTGTATGTATGCACATTCACTTTACATTAATAGAATAAACATTTTTGTTATTTGCCTTTAAAAACTGTCCTGTGTTCTCATAATAAGTATTTGTATCGTATCAGTGATATTGGCCTTGAATTACTTGGTATCGGAGTGAAAACAATTTCTGTGGTATCGCCCGCCCCTATCTGATACCAAGTAATACAAGGCCAATATCAGATATCAATATTGATACCTTTTATTACCAACCGTTTACAAATCTGTTTTCAAGGTTTACAAATCCACTCCAGTTTGACTGAGTTATTTTTTCGTTGTATATGCCTGGATATTCCAGACTCTGCCAGTGGACTGTCTGAGGGCTGTGTGTCCTTTATGTGTTTAAATACATTCGTGGTGTTGCCACAGTAGTCTCACTTCCTGGGTTACTGCCGAGGTGCCCTTGAGCAAGGCACCGAAACCCCAATGTGCTCCCCGGCACCTGACATGGTAGCCCACTGCTCCTAGTGTGCGTGTGTGTATATACACAACTAGTAATAGGTTGAATGCAGAGGATACATTTCAGTGTGTTTGCATGTTGAATGTAAAAATAACTGACAAGCAGCTCCTGTCTACGTAGTTCTGTGAAACAAACCACCTGACACGTCAGGTTACACTCACTTAACAGGAACAACACATTTCCTTTACGCCAAAGTTGCCAGATGAATCAGAGCTCATGAATGGACTGAATGATGGAATGAGGAACAGCAAATAGGGAAGGTGGAAACTGTTCTAACTGGAAACTGTGGCTTTAAGTTTTACACTGCTGACCTTGATGTGTGTGTGTGTGTGTGTGTGTGTGTGTGTGTGTGTGTGTGTGTGTGTGTGTGTGTGTGTGTGTGTGTGTGTGTGTGTGTGTGTGTGTGTGTGTGTGTGTGTGTGTGTGTGTGTGTATGTGTGTGTGTGTGTGTATATGTGTGTGTGTTATGACTGTGACTTATGACTGCATACATGTGAGTTTTATCCTCTGTTTTTTTTTTTTTTTAATATTGAATAGATATCTGCCCACACACATGATGTGGCTGCTGCAGTGAAGCGGTGTCACAGTGGGGATGGTCCAGTGAGAGGAGGACTGATTGTAAGAGAAGACATGCCAGTCGTATCAGTCTGACTGCGTCTCAGAGGGAGTTAATGTCTGCCAGCCGGCATGGACACTCTTGCAACAGGAGGTGTGTGTGTGTGTGTGTGTGTGTGTGTGTGTGTGTGTGTGTTAATCTATGTGGGCATTTGCACTGTTACTAGGAAGAGGAGGCGGGGGGGAGTGAAAGAGGTTACAGGATTTCAGCAGCACTTTCCACTCCCTCCCCTCTGTGTGGTGTAACCTGCCTGATTTTCCTGAGTAATTATTTAAGTGGAAAGTCACCGGTTGGGAAACTACCCTGCTGCTGCTCGGGACTTTAGAGTTGTCTTTTTTTCAACTCTTGAGAAAGCTGTCCATTGTCCATGAAAAGCTCTTTTTAATGAGGTTACTTGTTCATAAGAGTTTGAATTTTAATGATGGGACAGTTTTGAAAAATGATAAAGGGCTGTTCTTTATGTCCCAGAAATGTTTTTAGTATTGTAGAGAACCAGCGTTCTCTGACATAACTGACTCCTGTTGCTGTTTATGTCATTGCATTATGTAATTGAATGCATACTGTTTATACACGTATCACTATTGTCAGACACTATTGGTGACTTTTGATTTTGCAACTGTTATCACACCCCCTGGCTTCAAGTGACAAATCTAGCAACTTTTGTCAGACGAACAATGTTGTGTTGACTGCCAAGTCATTTAGCAACACATGGGTCCAAGGAACGTGGTTCTGAGAGTAAAAGTCAGAGTCCTGCTGTCGGTATTGGAGAAATTAAGATGTTAATGTCATTGTGCTCACCTCTCTCAGCTCTGTCAGAGACCCTACTCTGATGACAATGTGCTCAAAAGTCCGGTTAAACTCCACTAGAGTCAGTGCAGACAATGCTCACTGCCAACAAGGCCAACACATATTTCAAACGTAAAACAAGCAATCTTTCTAAACATCGAGTGAGAGTTCCTCACATACACATCAGGTTGGCCTATGATATGTATGATGCACAGAGTTACTGTAACTCTGTGCGTCATACATATCATAGGCAGACAAACATGGGTAGTGATTAAAAATAACCATCTGCCTGCTGATTGTACAGCTATAAAAACGTTGTGTTCATGAATTCAGTCAGAAATGATTGTTCAGGAATTCCAGTTTCAGAGTGCTCAGAGCATCCTCCGTATGGAGGATATTTTTAGTCATAATTAAAATTAAAAGTCCAAATATAAAATTAAAAGAGATAATATTAAAAAGATGATTATTTACTGAGCTGACCAGTGCTCTTGTTACCCAGCTCAGTAAAAAAAAAGTAGTGTGCTTCACCAACTTTCTTCAAAAATGACAGTCCTGTACACACACGTCACATCTTCTGTAAGCTGTGTTACACATTGGGTTTTAACAAGCAGCCAGCCTACAGTTTGAAGTGATTCACTGACCATCAACAGCTAGTTAAGTCTTATTGAATACAAAAAAATCTGCATTCATTTCTGTCCTAAAAGTAAAGCTGCAGGGTTCACACACTCTCCAACTCGATGGGGGCTGTAGCTGTAATTTAAATAGTGAATTTCAAACCATCACAATCACTTAGAATACTCATAACAGAAAAAGTAACCTGTAACGATATACTGAATTTCATGATATTGTGATAAAAAAAAGTCATGATACCATATCGATATCTACCAATGTATCACATGGTTATTTTGCTCGTGATTATAAAGCTCATGGATCTAACAAGAGAAATGAGTGTGAATGTGTTCTACTAGCTCTCTTTCTCATTGCATTGTTCTGTTTGAACAGTAGAATGAGTTCAGGTCTCCTGCTGCTCCTGTCGGGCTAACTCATCCTCCGGAGCCGCTCTTCACTGCAAGAGTGTCTCTAGGCTTGTTAAGTGCAGCAAACAGGCCGGCTGTTCACATGGAAGGCTGCCGCCGAGACACTGCAGCTAGGACAAAATGTCGGTATGTTTACCAGTGGGAAAACTACGGCTCACGATCCTGTGTATCAGCTCCAAACAAACCAGCTGTGAGAAAACACGCCATGTCCACCCATTAACAGCAGACGACCACTGAACATACAGAAATAATAACGTGTCAGTTACTCTGACAGAACTTTTCCGTTGCTCTGATTGTCTGCTGGACAACAAGAGGGAGGGAGCTCGGTGGGGTCCGCAGCTGAGGGCCTGTTCTCGGCTGTCCTCCCGTGCCACACACCCCTGGGTGCCCTAGTAGTTCCGCTGAACAACCAGAGGAAGGGAGGGATTGCTACTGACTACTGTTTTACAATCTTAGTATACAAATCATATTTTTTGTTGCTTTTTTGTGATAAATAATGTATGACTAAATAATCACTGACTTTATCGTGATGATACTGTACCATGGATTTTTAGTATCGTTACATCGATACATCGCTAGAAATCACACCACTGTAACACATTAGTAAAGCTGCCCAACCCTGCTACTGTGAATATTTGCTTACTATGTGACAAATACACTGCAGTCCCTGCAGCTGCTTCACCTGTTTGCTGGTAAAAAGCGTTTACTGTGACACTGCAGGAGCAAGAAAATGTTGATTTAAGGATAAGATCTCTACTATGGTACACCTTCAAAGGCCTTGTTATGTCTCATTCATGCTTCGGGGTTCATGGCTTGATCTAAACCACCAACCCAAAGCCGTAAGTGCCGTTTGTTTGGGGACTCGAGTTTGCGACTTGGACTTGAGTCCCACTTAAATCGCATACTCAGTGACTTGAAACTTAACTTGTGAGTATCTCTGCATATTAGTCATGTTACTGTGCAGGTGGCAGATTTGAACTGCTATGTAACAAGTTGTTACTTCTTTGATTCATGCATCTTCCAGAAGTATATACTGAGAGACAAGGGTATGACCAGCTGGTAATCTGTCAGCCTTAAAGATAAATCTCTTCTATTTCTTCTGTCTCTTGTGCGATCAGCGCAAAACAAATTGTGGTTAGAGTTTGAATTAGGATGCTAGTTAGTTTTGACTTTTCAGCCCTACTCAGAGTCAGTGTTAGGGTTAGGTAGAGGCTGGTCACATTTGCTATCTGCGTCCGTCCTAAGTGATCTGGTCACAATTGGACAGCTATAAGCCCATCCAATCACACCATGCGTCTCAACATACGCATGGACCAAATGGTTACAAATTACACAATAGAAGAGAAATACTTTTATGTATAACAAGTGCTGAATCAACAAGGGCCCAAATAGTTAAGACACTGTTGTGGACAGTGTTTAAAAAGTTTCTTTTAGTGGAACAACTCACAAATTTGAGGGCAGTCTGGGGACTTTGTCCAGGGACATCACACAAACAGCCTATATTCATTGTCATTTACTGTATATGTAAAATGTGTAAAACAAACTTAAAATAGTGTTGTCAGATACTGGAATTTATTACTATGATACAATACCTTGAAAAGTATCAATACCTTGATACCATTTTTGGCACCGCGAGGAAACAACACAACATGAAGGACATACAAATTTAGATTTTTATGAAAAGATAAATATAACAAGGTTATAACATATATATGTTATAGATATAAACTCTCCATATTAATTATGAAAATAATGCTTTAAGTCAAAGTTTGCATTACAGCTGCCTTCTAAAGCACACCAATCACAAGATTACAGTTGTACATTGTTAGAGACAGAAACTGTGTATACACATTCGAAGGAAAACTGCACACTGCATTATCTTGTATGCTTTGAAATTCGTGGACAAGATGGCACCATGACAGACAGACAGACGCTTCAGTGTGCCAGGAATGCTGTTGTCATGTGTGCTACACACCCATCCACCTACCCAACCTCCAAATCCTAACTTTCCATCAAACCACATGAAAGGCACGTTACTTCCTGCATTGTCAGTGAACATTGGCATTGGATGTAAGATGAGATATGTCAAATCATCAGACATAGGTATACAGAAATTAAGAATACTGGGCGAAAAGCTTCCTGTTTTTTTTTTGGATATCTGTCCTGGAAATTTCTGACATTAGCCCTTTTTATTTGAGGTGAAAGCAATTTAGATTGTTTTATTCACAACATTTAAAAAAAAAACAACAACATGAAAATATAGAAACAATGTAATAATTTTTTGTATTATGTACTTATTTATATTGTTATTTTGGGGGACCTGTGCAAATAACTGCAGTTTTTCAGGATATTTCCCCCAAAGTAAAGTATGATGACAAATGTATGCAAAGTGAATGTAACTGAAATTGAAATGCGATGTATGAAATTAAATTTCTCCCTGGAGCAGAACAGGCAAAAAGAAAGACAAACTCTGTTGAGAGAGTATCGCAGTGTATCACAGTGTAGAGTCTGGCTGTGCGACGGTTTGAAACAGTGATGTGCTCTTTGGAGATAAAGTGGAGGGATGCTGAAGGAACTGAGATAACGCTAAGCTCAGGCAAACCTGGCAAGCCTCAAATCACACTGCATCTTTACACGCTGAGCCTGTATAGCTCTGTGCACAACTACATTTCATACATACATATGGATTTATGTTATTGTGTGTGTGTGTGTGTGTGTGTGTGTGTGTGTGTGTGTGTGTGTGTTAGACTTGGCAGACCGTGGAGGCTGGGAGTTATACTACTAATGAGATCTGGGGGCAAATGTGCCTGCATTGTGGCAGATAAGCTACATAAGTCTCAGTTGGGTGCACATACACATACATACATGCTGTATGCAAACACCTATATATATACATGCACACATACGTTAAAAAATCATAAACCACATAAACGCACCATGAATACTCTTTAAACCTTTCTCTTCTCCTTAGACTTTTTTTTTTGTTTTTGAAAAAATACAGTTGCACAAGTGGACCTCTTGCAGAGTTGAGAAGCCTGAGAGGAGCTAAGCTACTTAATTTTTCAACCCAGTATGCCCTCTGGGCCTCTTAGGGAGACTTCCAGTCAGAAGGCCCATAAAAGGCTGGGTGCACAAACAGTAAAGAGGCTTCCTCCACAGAAACTGTGCAACTAAAACAGGAAGAGGCATGTAAAAGTAATGGTAGAGTCCTGGCAAATGTAGCATTTAGCATTTAGAAAGGCTCTGCAGAGAGTCACAGCTGACCTCAAGGTGCCGCTCTCCCAGAGGCAGAGGACTGTGATGTGGTGCCATACGCCTTTGTACTGCATTATTCCCACACAGCAGGTCTGTGATGCGTCCTTTATAGGAGTGCCACAGTTCTCCAAATACATGCTATGATTTGTCTTTTGATTTTAAGCAAGCAGTCAGTGTGATAAAGGAGGTCCTCTGCTTGTCTGGAGTCCCCACATACGTTCATCTAGCCCCTCTCCAGGGGTCTGCTGTTATAATAGAACTCCACCAGTTCTAGTTAGTTAGCCATTGTCCAGTGGCACATGTCTCATCAGCTTTTCCTCGTTCTCCAAAAAAAGACATGGAATTTGTTATCTTTGGTGACGAACGAGCCGATAGGACTCTATTCATGTTGCTCTCAGTCATGTCTGAGGTTGTGTCATGGGGCTGGTATAACATATAACAACAGGAGTCTAAGCCAAAGACTCACCCGAATGGGATCTGAAACCCAGTCAAAGCCAACAATCTTACCTACTGAGCTACAGCTCTAACCCGAACAGCTTCTCACAATTAAAGTTTGACATTATGTTATGACTTGTAAAATGGAAGAAGAAGAGACTTAATTTTTGGTGTGACCTAAGTCCTTCGTATAAATGGTCAGATTTCCTTGAATTGTATTCATCCATTCAAGTACGCATTAGTCACTCAAGTGGATTCGGTTTACTCAGCAGAGGCTCGTTCACTTGCAGCCAGAGTTCACCTGTTAAAAATATGGCTGTACCTCTAGTTTCGTTGTGACAGTGAGACCAAGTCATGGCTCGATTAAAGGTTTAGAAGGGGGGCAGTGCATGGAACTCTCGAACGCTATGCAGAAAACTGGATCAGTTGTATCAGGCAGAGCCAAAGGAGACTCCTCTGCTCTCCTGACACCTTCCTTTTGGTTTCTCTAAGTTCTTTCAGTGGAAGTCTCCCTGAATGATCCAGTTTATGTAAAGCCTTTTAGAGTTCCATGCTCAAGCCCTCAGAAACCTTTAGTCTAGCCTTGATTTGCATTCTACAAAGGTGTACAAACGCCTTAAACAGTTAAAAGTGAAACCCAAACATTCATGCAAATGACTGATCGCTATGGTGCCAGCGATGACTCAGCTTCATGTGTACAACTCATTTATTCTGCCATTCAACTGCTTTTAGATCTGCACAAAGCCACACCCACAGTCAGTCATTTATCTTGCCACATCATAACCTGGCATGTCCATTCATGGCATAACTGTGGCGCTGTGCTGTGCTGCGGTTTGAAAGAGAAAGCTGAATGGGATGACACTCCACCCAGCCGCAGCAGCCACCTCAGCAGCTCTCAGCTGTTTCCAGCTGCTGTCAGGGCTCTTAATGAAGCTGGGCTTTTGAAATGGACCTGATTATTAGAAACTGAAAACATCAATCACTATTTAATGTAGGTCAGTGAGCCTGAAGTCAGGCTGCTGCATGTTTCAATTTCTGTCTGTTAACTCAAGGCCATCGACCTCAGGAGAGTTCAGGCTGGCTGCAGGATATTTAAAGCGCCTGCTGCAAATTACTGTCATGGGTGCAACATAATGCATCACAGCATTTTAACATTTTGTACAGTATTTATTCGGGCCAGTTTTAGCCTGCTATATAAGGGAAGGCTGGTAGAAATCATAGGTGGGCAGCTGGGTCGATATGTAGCCCAGAGGTTAGAGAAACTAACCAGTAGCCCAAACGTTGCGAGTTTGACTGTCAGCTGGATGGTTGTCATCATCAGATGTGAGATCCTGCCATAGTGCCCCTGGGCCTCTCCAGTTTAAGGCTGTGTGTTTGTGTATGTGGTGTTTGGATTGGTTAAATGCATATGATTCATTTCCCCATGGAGATTAATAAAGTAGTATTCTATTCTAATTCATACAGAACAATTTGAGGCAGTGACATTGGTGGTAGTGAAGCAGCATTTTTACAGTATGTTTGCTGCTACTCAGTCACTCTAGAGGGCAGAGTTATTTACCACAAAATAATACAAAAATCACCCTATATGGATTTTAATACAAGTATCTCCATAAGATTTATTTTCACTGGATGAGCTTGGTTAACAAATAAATTAAACCCTTACAGAGACTTCTCACCATAGTCAATTCTTATGACTGTAAAAGACAGTCTTTTTCAAACCCAGACATGAACCTGGAGAAGAATATAACTTTGAAAACAGATTGACTTATCCTGGAAAAAGTGCTTTTATTATTTGATCATTGTATAATCAAATTCAACACATTTATTTCCTGTGATGAGCTTCATTCTCAAGTACAATTAAAACTTCATCAAGTGAGAGTCACCATTATTTACAAAACTAGAAGACCGTCCCCATAATTCCATTAATGAATTAAGGGTAGTAGTGTGGTATCTGAGTGTGTGTGGAACAATCGTGATCACTGATTGGTGAGGAAGTGCTGGGGGTGGGGCTTTGGGTAGAGGTCTGGCAGACACAGATTGTTCTCCTTGGCCTGTCCTCCCTTCATCAAATAAGTTTAGCAAATCGACTGCTGATGGAAATTCCCTAGTAGGCTAGCTAAATCAGGTGCGAATCATCTCTCCTCTCCGGCATCACTTTTTCTGCATGTATGTATGATCCCAAAGCAAACCACCCCCCATGGCATGCTCAGACGAAGCAGGGGTGGCAGAACGAAAGAGAAGCATGATTTGGAGCTACCTCACAGATGTAAATGAAAACTGTGAACAATTGTGATGAGTGTATAAGGCTGTTCAACTGTGGCAACACCACAAACTTGTTTAAACACATAAAAACATGAGACAGAGAACTCGGAGCAGTAGCAGAGAAGGGAGAAGGACGAAGAGGGAAAAGCCTCATCATCACCCAGACTCCTCAGACAGTTCATTGGTCTTCACCTTCTTTTGAGAAGAAAGAATACTATACTATATTCAGACATACAAATAACATATTCAGCCCTGAAGCTTGTTGTCTAAATGAATTAAGACAATGAAACTAATATATCTGAAACTTGAAACATGACAATGACTGAATATAATAACCTTTGTATGTAACAGTGAAAGGTACGATTCCTATATTGAGGCCACATGTAGTTTATCATAGACTATAGACTGAATGATTTTGTCATTTCACCAGGAGCCCAACATTTTTGTGATTTGTCTTAAAAACTGTCCTGTGTTTCAATAATAAAAGGTACCGGTGATATTGGCCTTATAATACTTGGTATTGGATTTAAAACCAAATGTTGTGGTATCGCTCACCCCTACCGTGTAGCAGTCTGCAACTGTAATAAGCATCATTAATAAATGGTTTATTTATAGTTATTCAAACATTTAATACTTATTACACTTACAACAAAGAATGAAAAGCTTTAGAAACCATTTGTTAAGCAATTGTTCATTTTAAAGTTGCAACTGATGTTTATAGGGGATCATAAATGCTTTGCAGTTTGTCTATAAACATTTGGATGGTCATTATAAAGATGCAACTGGTGTTTATAAACCTTTACCAAAGTGCAATAAATGTTAGAAAAAACATGTCATTGTCTGTTAAACGTCAAAAAACTATTAACTAAAGTTGAATTAATATTAACTTGTTAGTGATGGTTATACAGTGTTGCTCACTCATGTCGATCACACTGGATGCTAAGAAATGATCTGCCATTCCTCATGGTATACTGGCCGAGGCGTGGTTGGACTGGAGAGTCCGTTTTAAGCCTTGATATGTCCCAGACTCGTTGGGCTAGCAGTAGCTACAGCTGTAGTCTTAGTTGTAGTGTTAGCTGCCTGGCTCGACTGAGTAGGGGACGCTGACTGCTGCTCAGGAGCAACAGCTTACAACACTGGCCCACTTGACTGCATTTGTCTATTCATCTTTACGTTTTGAGAGATCCATGAACTCTCTTCTTCAGTGCTCGTTAAATGCAAACTAGCTGATATCTGATTTCTCTTCCTGGCGAAGACGATAAATAGTCACGTTTCTGTTTCATGTTTTGGTTTTGTCACTTCCTGTTTTATTTTGTAGTCTTTGTGTTCCATGTCATGTCCACTTCCTGTCGCTGTTCTGTTTCCCTCTTGTTTGATTGCCTGCACCTGCGCTCTTGTGTCTCACCTGTGTCTTGTTTCCTCGTTTGTCTCTTGGTATTTAAGTCCTGGTTTTTGTTTGGTCTTTGTTGGATCATTGTATTGTCTAGTCATGTCTTGCCATGTTCTAGTTGCTTAGGTTTTTTCATGTTGCTCAATTTATTAAATCATTTCTAATCCTTGCAAGGTCTGACGTCTATACATCTGGGTCCTTCTGCCACGTTATATACTCCAACCTGACAGAATGATCCCACCCAAACAGGACCCAGCATGGACAGATCCACGACCAAAGTTTTGCCCCTTTTTTCACCCCCAGGACTCGGATCGTGAGTCACTGATGGATTTTTTTTATTCCCTCCATGTGGATGACCCAGCCATAGCCGTGAGGTTTATGGCAAGTCGGTGGGAGAGCTATGAATGCACCTACCAGGCCAAGCAGCAGCCTCAGCAGCCCATGCCACAGCCATCTTGCTACCAGGCCAAGCCCCGGCCTCAGCTCCAGGTTCCCAGCTATCAGCCCAGCTCCCCAGTCTCCCTGCTGCCCGGCTCTTTATCCTCACCCCTGCTGCCCAGCTCTCAAGCCTCACCCCTGCTGCCCAGCGTCGTGGAGGTCGAGCTGCCCAGTGTCCCCGAGCCAGGGCTGCCTGGCCTTTCATCGGTCCCTGGGTTAGCGGTCTGGCCTACGCCTGCTCCTAGATGCTGGCCTCCAGAGGGTCCAAGCCCTCGCCTTCAACTTCGCCGCTGGCCTCCAGAGGGTCCCAGCCCTCGCCTTCGTTGTCGCCGCCAGCCTCCAGAGGTTCCCAGCCCTCAACTTCGCCACCAGCCCCCTGCTCGGCCTCCTGAGGGGATTTGCCTTTGCCGCCGGACTCCAGAGGGGTTCCGCCCTCGCCTTCGGCCTCGTCCTCCTGCTTGTCCTCCCGAGGGGTTCCGCCCTCCATAGACTTGTTTTGACTTTCTTTGTTTTCGTCCCGCTTCCAGGCCCCCTCCTCCCACCCGTCTCAGTTTGGACTTTTTCATGGACCTTTTTTAAGGGACGTCTGGAATCCATCCCTTGAAGGGGGCGTTCTGTCACGTTTCTGTTTCATGTTTTAGTTTTGTTAGGTCACTTCCTGTTTTATTTTGTAGTCCTTAAGTTCCATGTCATGTCCACTTCCTGTCGCTGTTCTGTTTCCCTCTTGTTTGATTGCCTGCACCTGCGCTCTTGTGTCTCACCTGCGTCTTGTTTCCTTGTTTGTCTCTTGGTATTTAAGTCCTGGTTTTTGTTCGGTCTTTGTTGGATCATTGTATTGTCTAGTCATGTCTTGTCATGTTCTAGTTGCTTAGGTTTTTTCATGTTGCTCAATTTTAAATCATTTCTCATCCTTGCAACCGCGGTCTCACGTCTATGCATCTGGGTCCTTCTGCCACATCATATACTCCAACCTGACAAAATTTAGCTGCAGACCACTGTATGAGGTATTATATATTACCAGTACCAAATGGTAACAAACACACACACTGACAACATGTATCTTTATTGAAATTTGTTGCCAAAGTGTCACATGGTGGAAATATTTCACACCTACAAATGCAACAACAGCATTCTTGCCTGTAACTCTGCCCCTCCTCATCCTCCCTCCTCATATCTTCTGATGTGACAGATCATAAACATGTAATATAAACATGATATGACACGTTTTGTAGAATTGCAAATGTAGTATGTAGCCTATGACATGTACAGACGTGAACATATCAGTGGTTTACACTCTCTCTGTCAGAGAGAGGATGTTGTTCAACAGTCTAGGGTAAATGGTCATCAGTTGAAGCACAGTGACATCTATGAAACCTCAACAGTTTCCACATGTTATGGAAATGTTACTACAATGTATACAAGGAGAGCTTTAAAAAGCAGACTTAACTTTCATTTCACTGTGTCCTAATTACAGTTCATCTCTTTAAAGGGACATGAGGCAGGATCAAGAAATAAGACTCAATAGTGACACGACGGCCGTTAGGGTAACTGCAGCCATCAGCCAAGCCGGCACTGGAGCGCGCATGAACTCTTCACAGCAGAGCAGCTGATGCTGTGACACTGTTATTTCTTTACTCGCTGTTCACGTGACTGTTTACTGCCAGACCTCCACACATGCCTCCGCAGAATGACGTTGGTAACCTACAACTGCTAACTGTGCTATGTGTAAGGGATAGCCTTATCCCCTACACACATGAAGCAGCTGGGAAGCCGGCTCGCTGTGTGTAGCGACACACAAGCTGCGGGTCTGAAAGGCACAGGCGAAAGCAAAGAAGACATATTGGGGGACAAAAATATCATCTCTGGTATGGGATTGTTGTGTGTTAGCGGCTAATGTTACTACACAGACACAAACAAACTGTTAGCCTGTGGCTACAGCCAGCTGCTAACGTCACCTCCCTGATAACAGGTTGGGCTTTCGGTCCCATATATAAAGGGACATATTTCTAACTATTCGGTTTCAGACTAAAGACCGTGGAAAATGCGCAGTCTGTAACTATTCAGTGTTACACAGCGGTGGACTAAGCTACATGTTAGCCGCTAATGCTACTTTGCACGTTAGGTCACTCCGAGTCCTCAGTGATCTCATATGATTTTCAAATCAAGCTCTAAACATGACCTGTAATGTTTTCTTACCTGGTCACTAGGAAATGAGCCATGTCAGCATCTGTTTTCAGTCCCAATTCAAGTTGAAGCTGAGTCGAATGGTATCCGATGTTTATTTGGGTTCCGGTCCGGCTTTGGTCGTAATTTCGTTTCGACTCATGACTTGCCGCTGATAAAACCTTTGTTTTCTTCTTTTTAGTGGACTCTGTGTGGTGGTGGGTCGTTTTCTGGCCGTAGCAGAATCTATTACTACCCAAACACTAGTTTGGGTCCACCGCGCTTGTCTTCTTCCTGTATCCTACCCGTCGAGGACGCGCATTCAGCGTCATCTGACGTCATGTCCGCAGGAATGCATGGGAAAATTGGACCACGAATTGCAGTACATTATGCAGCCACAGCCTGTTCAAGGCAACGGAGAGATACGTGGGTGGGCTCATTCTGTTTGGTTTTGAATGCTTCATCACCCATTAGCATTTAAAAACTTAAAATGCATGTTTATTTTTTCACAAATCCTGCCTCAAGTCCCTTTCAAGACAAGACTGCTGTCTAATATGGCAAATGGTCTTGCATTTTTATAGCACTTTTCCAGTCTACTGACTGCTCAAAGCGCTTTACAATACTTGCCACATTCACTCACACATTCATAAACTGATGGCGGAGGCTGCCATACAAGGTGCCAACTGCTCATCAGGAGCAATTTGGGTGCAGTATCTTGCTCAAGGACACTTCGACATGCAGCTGGGGAGGAGTCGGAATTTGAACCAGCAACCTTCCGATTGCTAGACGACCAGCTCTACCTCCTGAGGTACAGCCTCGGATTGGACAGAGCCGAGGACAAAAAGTCTGGACTGTCTTTGTCTCCTGGTCTTCCTCCACAGAGATCCCTCCATCTGTTGCTGTGCCTTTACTGCCACATCCTTCGTTCCCTGAGTTACTGAGGAATGTGGAGGACAGTGCGACAGTTTCCCTGGGCTGTTTCTTTTGCACAGATCACCACATGAAAGTACTGTGACATTCCTCCTGATAGGGTGGACTGTGCTGGTATGTGGAGCTGCAGTCGAACCACTTGGAGAATGTTTTGGTCGTCACCTTGTTTGACTTGTGATGTGGGTGTGTCTGCTGAGTCATGACAGACTGGGCATGTAAGCTACCATCTACATACAGTATTCCTACCAGTAGGCTTTCATCAGACAGCAGCATGCTCCAAATTTGGCGCCAGACATTTCCAAAACTGCTCATTCTCTTTCTGTGGTCCACTTCACTCAAATCACCTCTTTCTCTTTATTTTCATTTTCAGTCTCATTATTTCAGTCTGAAAGGGTTCACTTTGAGAGATGTGGCAGCAAACTAAATAAAGACTTTTACAGTAGCTACTGCCTAGACTCTTACTGCAGTTCAAAAGAGTTCAGTGAAAGCAGCTGTGAGGAGTTTTAAGCTGGTTGAGAGACAGTTTCACAACCCGTGTGTTGTGTTATAGTTAGGACTAGGCTCTTGGAACATTTTTAAAGATTTCTTTAAGAATCCTAAAACTGCTAAAGAATTTCACTTGTTTATTTATAAAGGAACTTTTAAATGACAGTGAAAGTAATTTGTTATGCTCCTTTTGAAGTACAGACTTATGTCAACATCATGAAATGGTTCAGTTTTGTGTTTAAGGAAGTTTACGATCAGACCTACATAAGCCAACAAAAGCATCAGCAAGTTTGACTGTGTCTATAACGCTTTTCAGACTAAACAATTTACAGCATGCAGACCAGAATAGCCAATGTTTACATTTCGCCTGGCATTATTTGGCAGTGAGCAGTATTAAGCCAGTTTAAAAGAAGTGAGGGGAGGTTTTTCTTTAGAGAATTTTACACATCTGCCAAAACTCCACGATCCGAAGTCTCCCTGTTTTATAACAGTTTCTCCCGCTGTGCTCCCAGTTGGTAATGTCTCCTGTTAATCTCCTGACTTCGTAGTGAAAGAAATCAAATGGTGTCTCAGTTTGTTGTGCAATATGTGCAGTGGTACCTGGCACCCTAACCCGGAGGCAGAGGTGTCAGAGAAGTGGCCCTACCTTAAATTAACACTTGTCCCTTGTCGCTCGAGCCCTCCACTCCGCTCAATTTGCTCCTGAAACTGGATGAAATGGTTCCATGAAGAAGAAATACGCTTCCAAATTTCACTCAACTTAATGCGGGACTTTGTCCTGTTTTTACATTTGGCTCCAGTCTTACTTGCTTGTCCAGACTGCAGTCCTGTGTAATTTCACCCTTCCTCTTCTTCTCTTTGTAGGTCTACCTGGTAATTATGGTTCCTCAACACAGACTGTTCTCTCACAGGGCATTGGAATATATTTTTGATTTTGACTATTAATCACTTTTTTTCTGCATTTATTCAAACTTAATTCTTTATTTTATTTTACTGTGAGACATAATTTTGAAATTAATGACACTAATTTTACTGTCACACTCTTGAGTTTGCTCTATTAATGTGTGGTGTAGGGTTATTTGCTGACACACCAGAACATCTCCCTGTATTTCACAGTAATGGCAGGTATGATTTTATTTTTTGGCTATGGGTGATTCAGGGGCTAAGGCCAAAAGACACAGTGATTAAGCATTCTGCAGTGATGCCATCAGGCAGACTTGAGTCAGCTAATAGGGCCACTAAGCTTGAAGTCAGCTAGTCGCTATAGCAACTGTTTTTTTTGTTTGTTTTTTTGGAGGCTAACTCTGGAAGTTAGCATCCATCTGTTCCTTAACTTTTGGTTGAAAACAAACTACACTGCAGTCACATCATTATTGTCACCACCAATAAGCGGCTTACTACGCAATTACTATAAATTGATTAATCCACAATATGAATTGTAAAGCATTAGAATGGTTTGCTGTGCATTAGAATGGTTTGCTGTTCTGTCAATGCACTTTGTAAACTCTGTTTTTAAAGGTGCTCTACGAATAAAATTATATTATTATTATTATTATTATTATTATTATTATTATTATCATTATTATTATTATCTACACATATCTAAAATCCTGTGGACATACAGCAATGACCATGACCATGACCATGACCATGAATTAATGTTGTCATTAAGATGCCCTCAGGCTGGAACTGTACATTGACTCCAGATGTCGTCAGGCTGTGAATCTGCTAAAACTATTTTAAGTTTGGAGCAGACAGGACAATGTTTTGTTAAGTTACAATCATTTCCTGCTTCATGGTGAAATGCAAACTTTGTCCACCCCCTTTTATGACAACTCAAAAGCGTTGCAGTTTAGCGACACAAAGGTCCATAGATTGCATTCACCAAGTTTGAGGTTAATCAAATCAATGCCCTAGGAGTAGCTTGTTACAGTACAGGGGTGGGAAATTCACAAAATTTCACACAAAATTCAAAAGGCCGACATTTCGTGCAACATAGAGCGTCAACCCAGAGACGCTTTTTGTATGTCTTGTCTACCAAATGTCATACTTGTACGTGGAACGGGTTGCTCATGCAAATTCATTAAAGCTGAAAATTTTGTAGGGGGCGCTACCGAGCAAGTTTGCCACACCAGAATGGGGTCCTCGAACCGTTTGGTGCTCGGGTTCTTATAAGGAAAACAAATATAGTACACAAACAAAGTCTTTCGATGTGGGATTTCAACTGAACTAAACTCAGTTCATCATAACTCTCCAGTCTTCACAACTAGGTGACTGCCCAGAGACCCAGCTTTGAGCTGTGATTTGTCCCCCCGACCAGGTTAACAAAACTCCAGCTCCTATCACCCTCTCTCTACAGCAGTGATGAGGGGTCCTGCCTAGTGCCCAAGTGAAGTTAGCACCAGCCGACAGGACACAAAGCCTGCTCTGCTTACTCTGCATCAAGAGGATTACTGGCAAATAAGCACAGAGCTGCTACATCTGCAAGCAACAGTGCGCTGGATCCGCAACGGTGTTTGGGTGGTTGATGTGTACTGAGTGGCACCCATGTTTGTATTATGTATTTATGTATGTATGTATTTGTGCTTTCTTTTTCTTTTGCTTCCTGTTTTCACTTGGATTAGTTTGGCTTGGCTGTTATACATCTTGTTATATTATCTGAGTGCCCTGCTTTTGTTCTGTCAATGCACTTTGTAAACTCTGTTTTTAAAGGTGCTCTACGAATAAAATTATATTATTATTATTATTATTATTATCTACACATATCTAAAATCCTGTGGACATACAGCAAATGGGAATAAAACTAAATTCTGCTTACAACATTGTTCTTTCATATAAACTATGACAAAAGGTGAAAGATGACATTCCTGCAACCAAGTCACCAAAATGTTACAGAATGGGGCATAACATGCTCACATCATATGTTTATGACCTGCCTGCTGTATCAAGGTGAGAGGATGAATGTACTTTAAACGTGATACCACAGGATATTTTTCAGGAGATCTTGGGACATTTCCCAGCCATGTTCGAGGGGCTAAAACAGCTATTAACAAATCGTAAGCACAGTGTTGTGGTTTGAAGAATTGGACTAATTCCAGAGTAGCCTAAACCACCCTTCCATGTCTTGTGTCTTAGTGTGTGGAAATATCAATAGAGAATGAAAACTGAGCAAAGTGCAAAGAATTCATTAACTTCCAATAATTTACAATCAGGAACTGAAGCCAACAGCCTTCTTCAATAAGATAAATATAGGATTATAGGAAGAAATTATGGTATTTGGGTTTGCTTCAACAGTCAGGTAGTATATATTTAACCATATATTTTAACATGCAGACCAGGTGGAGCATGTTGTCTTTTACAGGGAGATCTTGTAAATTACACACAAACACACACATTCTAAGATGGCAGGTTTTTGTTTGAGCTCTGGAAAGCCAACAAAAAATCAACTGTGTGTGACAGCTAATCACACTGCATATCAAGCTCCCAACTCTGCAAACAAGTTAGAGTGCACCTACGTAAAACAGCAGCCATGTTGAAGGCCAGCTGTTACATAACAGGTTAAAAGTCAGGGTAAACTCGTGGGGTTTATGTAAGCCAGAACAGGTGATGAATAGGCCCAGGTTAAACAACACAGGTATGTTACCACTGACACAGTAACCAAAGCTGTGATGGGTCACCTGAAGAGGACACACTGAGTAGAAATGCCACAGCCCTGCATTATGACTGCAATCCAGTAAGAAAATATTTTTTTTCAAAATAAAAGAAGAATAAAACAAACTATCATTTTAATGTTTAATCATTGACCATTTATTAATCTATTAATTAATAAGGAAACAACTTTCTGGAGAAAGATGTTCAGATGTTGATATTTGAGTCTCATCTCCAGGTCATCAAATGCTGACACTTTGGTTTGCCGTCTGACCCAAGACAGTAACACGAACTGTCAGTATTTGACGACCAGGGGACTAGACTCCATCATCAACTCTTCAAGCTCTCTTCAAACTCAGTTTAAAAGTTACACATCACATACATATAGTTTACTTTAATAACAACAAATAGAACTCACAAGTCTGATGATGATACTTTAGAGGCTAAACTGGTGAGACTGTCAAGAACAACAGCATTGATCATTTCAGTAAGTGCCCCTGGACACACTCGTTCCTGTTGAAGTGATAAGTGATGGTCCAGGATTATAATGATACCATAAACAACATCATTAGCTGTTAGAATTTAAAAGTACCTGGTGGACTCCGTGGCAATACTCTACAAAACTGTCCCTCTCAAGACGAACTGTTACAAGGTGGATTGAGGACATAAACAACTGACAGTCACTTTATCCTGCATCCTCTTCAAAAGGCCAACATTTTCCCAGTCATATCAGGACACCTAATAAAGCCCAAACAGAGACTGTTATCTCTGCATTGTATTGTTCATGAAGAGGTGCCATGAAAGGTACTGAAGAAATGACCAATGCACATGTTAAGCAGATAAAATAGTTATGATGGGCTGGATGTTGTAGTTTGGAACCAAAAGCAAATACCAGAGTATGCTGCGGTTTGAAAAGGAATTTATTTTACACAACAGGTGGAAACGGCAGAATGACTGAACGATCTCCAACTCGTATGAAAAACTCCACTGGCGGTAAGGGAAGATGGCGCACTGTGGCGGTGGTGGATGGCTCAGGAAGGTGTCTCTTGAGTGGACAGGTGAACAGAGGTTCTGGAGGCTGGCAGCAGGTGGAGGGGAGCAGTTCAGAGGAAATCCAAACTCACTAGGAAAGGAGTGAAAAAACAAGGTTAGCTTGTGACCAAAATTCATCCACATTCTCTCACTAGAAATGATACTCAATGTCAACCATGTACCACTTGGTAACTGGCAAAAATCATCTGGCAGCGGGCAAGGTGAAGGCCAGGGCTTTTCAACATGCGCTGATTGCAACACGCTGCAGGTGTGTGTGTGTGTGTGTGTGTGTGTGTGAGTGTGAGAGAGAGAGAGAGCCCGTAGCTCCGATGACGGGGAAAACCCCTCCAGCCTCTCCGCACTGCAGCACCGCTGAAAAAACACCAAGCACAAGAACACAGAACAAAAATTATGTTTAAGTTCTGTAAAAGCATCTGTGTATCGCACGTTTGAATACAATATGTGGAGAAAACACATATCTGTAGCTCAGGAGATTTTGAGCTGGTTTGGATTTTCTTTCATCAGGTTTGTTTGTCTTTTAAGGAGCTCACAATTCGTCAAAGATAAAGCAGGAACACGGGATGGGTTGTGTCCATGAGAGCAGACATAATTTTGTGCTGCTTTGAATTATAAATCATTATTTTCAAAGATGCTGAGTGTTTCCATATAATAGTGTGCTGTATGTTTTCTATCATGTAGTGTTAAAATTAGAGGCACAGGGTAACAAAACTTGTTTGGCCCCTGGTTACAATCTGGGTTTCTAATGTAGCCCCCTAGGAAAAATAATTGCTCCCTAACTCTAACGGCTGGATTCCACCAGATACGTGTCCGGTCCGGCTCCGCTCCATCACGGCTCCGCTGCGTTGTGTATCAATACGCAGCACTTCTATTTTCTGCCGGAGAACGACGCAGCAATTCAGCCGAATTCAGCACAGAGCAGACAGGAAGTCACACACCAAAACAACAATGTAACATCTGGTTATTTTTCAAAATAAAACACCCCGTCGACAGTACAAAAATCTAAAAGAAAGAGCACTTATTGTAATCCTTCGGTTGGGAACACTTGGTGTTGTTGGGTTTATAACACATACCTACAACTGCAGTTGCACGTGATTATGGAATTATTGCTGTAACTCCTCGGCTCAGCTGGTGGGGTTGCCAGTGGAATCTTACAGTTAGGGTGCACCACGAGTCCAGGAGAACCTCTGGCTACAGAGACTTTTCTCTTTTGAGCTCAGTCGCCTCTAACTATTTTATCCTGTCTCAACACGACCTAACTTGGGCAAAACCAAGGCAGAAGATCTCTCAAAAATATGTTCAAAGACAAATGTTTTATTTCATTCAAGCAATTGTTGGATAGGTACAAGTTACCAAAAACACATTCCTTCCGTTATTTGCAGATCTGACACCATGCATGTTCCACTTTACCTAGCTTTCCCGAAGAACCAGCCTCAAACCCTATTGACACATTTCTTTCTTTCGACCCACTAACTCAGTGATTCCCAAACTGTGGGGGGTGTGGTGGCCTGACGGGGGGACGCATGACCGCTCCCGTTCTTTGTTTTTTTTTCGTGGTAAACCTAATGTTTTACCTGGACTCATTTTTCACATTTAGAGAGAGAGAGAGAGAGAGAGAAGAAGAGAGTTTGCAAAATGGACAGATACTTTTCAACAGTGAAAAGAAAATCAACCGGCAAGTCTGACAATAGTGACGATGACCAACCGCCAAAACCCAAATCCAGAAAGTATGACGACGCATATCTTTCCCTTGGACTGACAGTGAATGTGGCAGGAGAAGAGGAGAGAGTCGTTTGTGTTTTGTGCCTGAAAGCTCCGGCAGCTGACAGCATGAGACCCAATAAAATGAAAAGACATTTGGAGACATGACACCCCTCCCATGTCAGTAAGCCACCAGATTTCTTCAAGAGAAAACTGGATGAATACCGCAAGCAGAAAAAATCACTTTAAAACAACAGCATCGGTGAGTGGCAAAGCACAACTCGCATCATACAGGGTCGCATACAGAATTGCAAAATGTAAGGAGCCACACACGATAGTAGAGGAGCTCATCCTCCCCGCAGCTATAGATATGGTGTCCATTATGATTAATGATACAAGTGCAGAAAAATGAAAGGCTGTCCCCCTGTCTAACGACACCGTTTTAAGGCGCATATGTGACATTTCAAATGACCTGGAAGATTAGCTGGTGGAAAAACTGAGGTGGACAAGCCACTGACAGCAGTAAAAACTGCCCGCTAATTGCTTATGTAGCCAGTTGCATTCTGGCTCTGTCTGTCCCTTACGGCTTCCCGTACACGCTGGTCTCCGCTAACGAGGGGGGCGGGGGAGGCACGTAACTTTCTAATTCATTCATTCAGTACCAGGATCCTCCTGATCTTTTGGACTTGTCTGGTGCCTTTTTGTCAGCTGAACAAACTACTTGTGTAATTGCCCAAACATGGAGGACGAAATACAAGAACTGAGAGAGCTGATTAATCAGCTTAGGTCTGAGAATACACAGCTCCGCCTAGAGCGGGCTGCAGCAAATGCTAATTTGCTCCTCCCTCCAGAGAGCCTGTGCCAGACGACTCTGCCCCATCAGGAGGTGATCCAGCTCCTATACCAGCAGGTCGGGGTCCGTCTATTGAAAGGCTGGTATTTGTCCCTCGTGATCGTAAATGTCCATCATTTAGGGGTGGGTCAGGTGTGTCGATCAATGAGTGGGAGGAAGAAGTGCATGCATGTATGAGGGCCCGTCATCTCTCCGTAGCAGACCAAGCCTTCTTTATTCATGATCATTTAGAAGGGGAAGCACGGAAAGAGATTAAATATCGCCGTGCTGCAGAGAGAGATGATCCAGAAAAGGTCTTTAAAATATTGCATGAAATGTATGGGTGTTCCCAATCCTATGTGTCTCTGCAGGAAACCTTTTTTTTCAAGAAAACAACAAGAGGGGGAGAGTCTACTTGAGTTTTCCCTAGCACTGATGAACTTGATGGGGAAGGTCAAACAAGCGGCACCACGTGAGGTACTTAACACCGAGGTAATGTTGCGCGACCAGTTCATTGAGCATGTCTATGATGGTTCCCTACATAGAGAGCTTAAGCAACTGGTGCGGCGTGAACCCGCAGTAACTTTACTAGAAGTTCGTAGCGAGGCTTTACGGTGGGAACGGGAGGGGATGCCGGGGGGCACCCGGGGACGTAGTCAGTCTATGTCTTCAGCCTATGGTTATCAGTGCAGAGTGTCTGGCGAATCCCACCATGCCTCTAGCATGGTGGGATCTGAAATGGCTGAACTCAAAGAGATTTTGAAGCGGCAGCAAGGGCAGCTCAGCCAGCTAACGCAGAGTATGGCCGCCCTGCAGGCAGGCCAGAAGCAGGGTAAACCTCCTAGTGTTAACCCAATAACATGCAACAGGTGCCTAGAGCCTGGTCACTATGCCAGGGAATGTGATGGGGAACGAGTCCCCTTCCGGCCTTGATCCAGGTCTTTAGTTTCTGCAGGGAATGGTCTCCCTATGCCATCCAATTACAACCGAGAGTCGGGAAACTAATGCCCACTGAATTGCAGAGTCACAATTCAGGGGGGGCAGTTCTTGGCTCTAATGTTAATATGGGGGAGATGGGTGCTGCGTCTAAGCTTATGTCGTCATGCCCACATTTAGACGTTAACATTGGCGGGGTTAATGTTGCTTGTTTGATGGATACCGGTCAATGGTGTCTACCTTCACGGAGAGGTTTTTTTGGCACACTTTCAACCTTGGGGCCAGGACCGACTACAGTCCTGCCATTGGCTACAACTCAGGGCCGCGAGTGGGTTGGCAATCCCATACATTGGTTACCTTGAGCTTGAGGTCTCCCTTTGTAGAAAAGTGTTCCCTGGTTGTGGTATTTTGATTGTCAAAGACCCCCCTGGGGGCTCTAGGGTTCCTGGAATATTGGGCATGAACATTATTAGCAAGTGCTATGAGGTCCTTTTTGTGCAACATGGAGCATCTTTGTTTGATCTGCCCCCTGTCTCCCAGGCCCCAAACACCCTCTTCCGTGCCCTGCAGCAGTGCCACCTTTCTGTTCCAGCCTCCCCTAGCCCAGTGGGTAACGCAAAGTTGAGGGGACAACACTCTGCCCGCATTCCAGGGGGGGCAACCAAGTTTGTTGCTGCTACCTGCTCCGATAGGCTAGCTAGGGCACCTGTTCTATTTGAACCATCTGACTCTGGCTTGCCTGAGAGGTTGCTGTCTTCTCCAGCACTAGTACAAGTTTCTAGGGGGACTGTTTACAGACAATTGACATTATGCTGTACCCGCATATGGTAATTGGGACCTTGAGTTGCGTGGATGTTATTAGCCTCCCCAAGGAGATTGCTGAAGTCCAGTCAGTAGGAGCCACCACAGTAGCGCAGCCCCAGTCTAGTCACATGCAGACCAAGCTTGAGTCCCTTGACCTATCTCCCCTTGCCGACGCCGACCAGGCTCAGGTTAGGTCCCTGCTGCTTAAATACCAGGGGGTGTTTTCAACTCACGACGGGGATTTGGGTTGCACTAATTTGATCAAGCACGAGATCCCAGTGCTGGATGAGATTCCTGTTCGGCAGCGCTATAGGCGGTTGCCACCCTCCGAGTATGATGTTGTTAAGACTCATATTAACCAGTTGCTTGAGGCACAGGTCATTAGAGAGAGTTGTAGCCCCTACGCCTCCCCGATTGTCCTTGTTCATAAGAAGGATGGGACCCCACGGCTGTGCGTTGACTATCGACAGCTGAACGCCAAGACCCGCAGAGATGCCTTCCCCCTCCCCCGCATTGAGGAGACGTTGGATGCGCTTTCTGGTGCTTGTCTCTTTTTGACCATGGACTTGGCTAGTGGTTATAACCAGGTTCCAGTGTTGGAGAGGGATAAACCGAAAACAGCATTTTGCACACCCTTTGGTCTTTTCGAATACAACAGAATGCCCTTTGGGCTATGCAATGCCCCTAGCACATTTCAGCGTCTTATGCAGCAGATCTTTGGTGATCAAAACTTCCAGTCATTGTTGTTATATCTAGACGATGTGGTGGTTTTTTCATCTATAGTCTCACAACATGTGGAACGACCTGACGTGGTCCTGCAGCGTCTGCAGAAGGAAGGACTGAAGGACTAAGCTCGAAAAATGTGCCTTCTGCAGACCAGAGGTGGCGTACTTGGGTCACATTATCTCTGGGGCTGGCGTTTCCACAGACCCAAAAAAGATCGAGGCTGTGGCCAAGTGGCGTCGCCCCTGCCAGGTGTCAGAGCTCCGTTCATTTCTAGGCTTCGCCAGTTATGACCGCCGTTTTGTGGAGGGTTTCGCCAAGTTGGCGGCACCCTTGCACAAATTGGTGGCGGAACTAGTCGGGACTAAGAGGAGGAGGGCGATCGGAAGGGAATTTGCGGAGTCTTGGACCGAAGACTGTGAGCGTAGTTTTGAGACTTTGAAGACCAAGCTCACCACTGCACCCTGTGCTGGCTTATGCCAATTTCACTCTGCCTTTCATCCTGGAGATTGACGCCAGCTATGGGGGTCTAGGGGCAGTCCTCGCCCAGGAGCAGGAAGGCAAAGTGAGGCCCATAGCTTTTGCTAGCCGGGGTGTGCGGCCTCCAGAACGGAACATGACTAACTACAGTTCCATGAAGTTGGAGTTGTTGGCCCTCAAATGGGTCATGGAGAAATTCCATGAGTACTTGTTGGGACATAAATGCATCATCTACACGGATAACAACCCCTTACGCCACCTTGGAACAGCTAAGCTGGGTGCAACAGAGCAGCGGTGGCAGGCCCAACTCGCCCTGTTCGATTACGAGCTCAGGTATCAGCCCGGGAAAAATAATGGGAATGCACACGCCTTATCACGACAACACCTGGACCATGGCCCTTGCCTTCAACTTGCTGAAATCCTCGGGACCCCCCTCCCCATGCCCTTACAACAAGCAGCAGCCCCATCGCAACCTTTTCAGTTCAGCCAATCTGGCACCCCCATCTTTCCTTCTCCAACTGCCTTCGATCTGCGCACCTTGCAGGCAGAAGACTCGGATATAGGGGCCGTCCTGAGCTTCTGGAGGCAGAACAAACTACCTACTTTCAGGGAACGCCAACACCTATCATCCTCCTCCATAGCTCTACTTCATCAATGGCAGAGGTTGATGGATCTGGGTGGTGTGCTGCATCGACGGATTTACCGCTCCGATGGTGGAGAGGAGGTTCTCCAACTCATCTTGCCTGCTGCTATGAAGGCTACAGTGCTCACTCAGCTTCACCAAGACCATGGCCACCAGGGGGTGGAACGAACATTGGAGTTGGTACGTAGACGTTGCTTTTGGCCCAGCATGGCAGCAGAGGTAAAACAGTGGTGTATGGAGTGTGAGAGGTGCCAAGTGGCCAAGAATTCTGCCGTGGGGGCCCTGAGTTACATGGGCCACCTTTTGGCTTCGCGCCCAAATGAAATCCTGGCAATGGATTTCACGGTGCTAGAGCCATGCAGTAATGGGGTGGGTACGGATGTGTTTACCAAATATACCTTGGCTGTCCCCACTCGCATTCAGCGGGCAACCACGGTGGCCCAAGTCCTGACGAACGAGTGGTTTTTCAGATTCGGCATACCAGCCCGTCTCCATTCCGACAAGGGGCGTTGCTTCGAAGGCTCAGTCATTCACCAGCTCTGCCACTTGTATGGCATCACCAAGTCCCGTACCACGCCCTATCATCCAGCGGGCAATGGACAATGTGAGCGGTTTAACAGAACCATGCATAATCTGCTACTCACATTGCCCAACACGAGGAAAGTGGAGTGGGCTACCTACCTTCCTCAACTTGTCTTTTGCTATAACAGTACTCTGCATCAGTCAACGGGTGAGTCCCCCTACCTTCTCATGTTTGGGCGGGAGCCCCGATTGCCAACAGACTTCCTGTTGGGCAGAGTCCAAGAGCCAGACATGGGCACAGTACACGACTGGGTCCAAGAACACCGTGAGCGTCTCCAGGTGACGTTCACAAGGGCCCAGGAGCGCCTCCAGGCTGCTGCCATGAGCTGCAAGGAACATCATGACCGCGGTGTGAAGGAGTCCAGATTGCTCGAGGGCCAACAGGTCTACCTGAGAGACCATGGAATTAGAGGGTGCCAGAAGATCCAAGACATTTGGAGCTCCACAGTCTACCAAGTGGTGAGGGCCCCAGCAGGAGAAGGAGCAGTTTACACAATCGCCCCAGTGGACGACTTGTCCAGGACTAAAACAAGCATGCTTAAGGCTAGACTAGGAGCCCCTGCCCAAACCCCATCTGCACCTACACCTCCCAAGGCATCACGTATATCCCCATCCCTACTAGGAGAGGACCCTGACCTGGATCTATGAATACAGGTGACCAACCCCGATCTCACCTCCATGGAGTCTGCATCCACCCCGGCCAATAAGACGCTTGTCGTGGAGCCACTACCTATGGTGGTAGCCGCTGAGCCCCCTCCAACGAATCTGCCAGCCCAGGCCATGGAGCACCCGGTGCCTATAACCGCTACTGCCACCTCACCTCCCACCCTTCAAGCTGAATTACCACCCAGCACTTCTGGCCTTTCCAGTCAAAGACCAGCCCGGGCCATGGCTGGACAGCATTCCAATGTGCATCATCTGCCCCGGACGGCATGTGCATCTAGTAGTGGGCGGGCAGCCTCCTCTTGACCTGTGCCTGAAACGCGACTTGGCCTATCGTCGGGGCGACAATAAAACACTGGGGGGGGGTGGATTGTAGCCAGTTGCATTCTGGCTCTGTCTGTCCCTTACGGCTTCCCGTACACGCTGGTCTCCGCTAACGAGGGGGGCGGGGGAGGCACGTAACTTTCTCATTCATTCGCTAGAGCCCAGGTAACGCATAGTATAAAATAGCCTCGTAAGTAGGGCTATCTCCCTCTCCGTCTGTCCTCCGGTTTGCCCCTGGGTTTCACGCAGGAGTCTATCACCAGGTATGTTGCGATTGCGTTGCATTGTTTAGGTTAATTTATGCCGAGCCTTAATATTTTCTTTTTTCCACCTGTAGCTCCGCGTCCTCCTAACTCTGCCATTGCAGTAGGGATCCTGATTTGTTTGTAGCTTTAGCTGTCTCTCCCCGAGGTATGCATTTGTTAAATAGCTGCTAACTTCCCTCTATTAGTTACACGGAGTCTCACGTGTTTTCCCCTAATTATGTACACCTACAGCTGATTGTGACTACGGCCCGGCGCTTCTACCTAGTATCTCCTAATCAGTGGCTATGAGCGTGGGCCCTGTTGGTATGTATGAAACCCGAATGTTGTAGTCAGTTTACCATGACCTCTGATATGGAACTGAATGTTTGCTATTTATGTTACAGGTAGCATGGCTTTGTTCAGCTCGCCTGTTTAGTGTGGTCACGCTGCTGCCTTGTCCCGAGTTGTTAGTAGCTTCCAGTCTTATTTTCCATCTCAGCACACTCCTTACTGTTTGCTTTAAGTAGCCTACTGCTGCGCCCTTCGCGTCGCGGTAGGTGCGTTTTGTTTGTTTGTTTGTTTTGGCTCCTCTTTGTGCATGTGCTCTGGCCAGTTTTTTGTTTGCAATTAGGCTCTATTTAGACCAATGCATGCTGCTGGGTTGCTGTGTGTGTAGTTTTAATGTGTGTTTTTGACTGTATGTTTATAGCTTTATCCCGCCACTAGGGCTATTATATAAATGAGCTCATAGATCTGTCTTTGTCATATATAATGTATGCTGGTGTGTGGCTACTGTGCATTTTAATTGGTTTATGCTTTGGCAGGCCGGTGGTTTCCCTTGGCGGGGGGTCAGCTAGTCACCTGGTGGTGGGCTTGTGGAAAATTTCACCTTGGTGACTAGGATGTTGGTGGTGGCTTGCTGTGCCAGTGGGGTGACACCTTTCTGCAGTGAGTGTGCACGTGTGAAGTATTCTATTACATTGTACCACCTGCTCCCCCTTCCCTAAGCAGTTCTTTCAATAAATTGACATTTGTTTTATTGGAATTCACGTCTCTGCCTGTTGTATTTGAGCCTGTGCAAATTGGTATCTCATGTTAGTACAGTTGGTGTATTGCCCTGGTGTCCCTGGGAACTAGGCCCAGGGTGGTGTAGTCGACAGCAATTAGCTCTACTTTCAGTAGTGATTCGATCACACTTATATTCGATTCGTTACATCTGAGTCGCTTGATGAAGATTTGCTGTTTTGCAAATATGTGGCGAAGAGAGCTCTTCAACATTATTGACAGTTCCCTGGCAGAACATGGAATAGAATGGGAAAACTGATGGGTGTTTGTACGGGTGGAGCCCAGTCCATGGCAGGAAAAAAGAAGGGGCTGAGAGCACTCATCATGAGGGTCTCGCCAAAACTTCAGTGGATGCACTGTACGGTGAACCCTCGTTTATCGCGGGGGTTACGTTCCAAAAAGAACCCGCGATAGGCGAAATCCGTGAAGTAGAAACCTTTATTTTTTTACAGTTATTATACAATGAAATACTCCATAAAACATTGAAAGCAAGGAACAAAACCTTTTTACAGGCCCAAGCATTTGTTTAACAAATAAAAGTACTGTATAAACGTTTGTTTTGTTTTGTTTTTTTACAAATAACTACTGTACTGTACTGTAAAATAATATAGTTAGAAATAAATAAATGATAATTTTAATCATCAATACGAGCTGAAGGGTTAATATTGCGGGGATCAGCACCGCCCCACCGTGACGGATTGGAACGGGAGAAAATGAAAAATGATTATGAAAAAAAATACAAAGTACAGTAGGACAAATAGTGACTCACGTGTACAGTACAGTATTTCACTGCTCTTCTGACTGAGCCGCTGCATCCTGACTCCGCTCTGTGGCGTTTTTTTCTTCTAAAGCCTGCGGTGCAGGTGTGTTTTTTGGAGAGAAGAACATAGTTATCGGTAGTTGTTGTCGCTCTTTTTCTTCAATTTGGCAAGCGGTTTTACGTACGTATACATATTAAACCATAACGTTATTGACACACAGGTAGAGAAGACGCGGAGAGACTGTTTAGCCAATCAGAATGCAGAACACAATGCATGATGCAAATCCGTGAAGCAGCGAGACCGTGAAAAGTGAACCGCGTTATAGCGAGGGTTCACTGTATAATACACAGGGAGGCGTTAGCCGCGAGACACATGAGCCCTGAACTGAACATTGTATTGACCGATGTTATCAACGCAGTCAATTTCATCAGGACAAGACCTCTGAAAGCGCAACTGATCTCTGCGCTATGCGAGTTGTTACACAGCGAACCTGGTGGCTCTCGCGGGGTAAAGTGTTGTCGCAAGTGTTTTTAGCTACGAGTATTTCTGGAGGAGGAGCGTGTGGAGGAACTCGCAGTCAAGTTTAAAGATGAACAATTTCTGATGAAACTGGCCTATCTAAGTGACATATCTGGAAAGCTGAACGACTTAAATCTCCAACTTCAAGGCAGAGACAAGCACCTTCCTCACCTGGCAGACAAGATCAGCTCATTCACTTGCAAGCTGGACGCGTGGAACAAACGCCTTGAGAGGGGAAAAACTGATTCTTTTGAGAATCTGAGTGAATTCATTGAAATTAATGATTTGGATGCCACAACAGTGATTCTGTGTCTGAGGGAGCACATATCCTCACTGGGAGGTTTCTTCCAAAAATACTTCCCAGACAGCAGTGCCCAGTATGACTGGGTGAGAGATCCCTTCAATGCAGAAGAGGACCAGTTCATCGAGGTAACGTCCGACTCCTCCCTGAGACTTAAGTTTGATCCTCTAATCCCCCTGGTATCCCTGAGAGAAATGATGTCAATCTGATATCTGCTGGGCGGTGCATGAGTACCTTTACCTCACTACTGGCCAGATGCACAGTGCAGCTCAAATGGAAGGATGTTGCCCCGCCCATGCTCAATCAGTGATGTACTTTCTCAAATTACAAATGCTGCGTTTCTCAACCAAGGGTTCGCGAACGAGGTGCTATATTACCTGGCAACCCTTTCTGACAAACTTTCATAACACTCAAACATCATAATATGGTTTACACTCTGTTTGATCCCTTGACATGAAGACCAACTCCTGGCTAAATATGAATGGCTGTCCTTTCTTCATGTACTATTCAATTCTCTCGCTTTTGCATTCTTAATGATGTACCCTAAACCAATTTTAAAACTCCTCGAATTGGACGGGTGGGATGGTGGGGATGGGGAGGAGAGTGTTGTTTTGCTGTATTACCCTTTTTCATTGCCACTGCCAACATACGACGTCTCGCTACACTCACTGTATGTTGCAAGGCCAATGTCTACGACCCAGTTCTGGGAATATTTGTTTCTTGTTCTTTGTTTTTATGTTAAATCTTAATGAAAAGATTGTGAAATCAAATTGGTGTGAAACAACTAGAAAATGATAATTTGCGGGCTGGATTACATTATATTTTGGGCATCAGGTCGCAGGGCAGCTGGAGGGTGAAGGGGGGGCGGAATTGAATTTTAGAATTAAGTTTGTTCAAAAGATCATCGACAGACATTGAAATAAAAAAAAAAGTTTTAAGGAGATTGCCTGAGAAAATGCTATACTATTGTTTTTACTGAAATATTGTTATGGCTGTATCAGACTTAGTCTGGGTGTCCACAGTGACAGACATATCAGATAAAAAAAACTGAAAGATCAGACAAGACAGTACCAAAGACCAAGACATTTGAAATGTTAGGACCTTTAGAGACAACCAGGTCTATGGTCTTTGTATTAAGTAGGCTCTTTCACATTCTGAGTGAGCCCAAAGTTTTCTAGAAGAACTGAACATTCCTGAGCATTGCTAGCATTTGGATTAGTATTATTTGTTTAAATCAGCAGTAATAATTACACAGTCAAAGTCAAAGTTACAGAAGAAATCTCATAAAATACGCAGATACTAAATCTTACTCCCAAATAAATTGAAAAGTTGGCAGGCTGATTAAAAAAACATTTGAACATTTAGAACAATACACTGTCATGCACATGCTTGGATTAGGTTATTGACTACATTTCTGACAGGTCATTTGTAACTGTATCTGAATACACTACCAATCTAACCCTGTCAGTGTATGCCTCAACACCTGTTAGCCCTGGTAACACAGACAACTGTGGCAAGTCTACACCAGAGATCAAACACTGTAGGTGGAAAGTCCTCTCTGATTCACTGCAATTCTGATGTAGCTGTTCTTATTCTCCAGGTGTGTGAAGACTGAGTGATATTAGTTTAACTCTGTATAGTAACTGTATAGTTAAGTAATGATGACTGTGGGATTGTATCCCAGGCCTGTAGTGAAAAATCATGTTTCATCTTGTGGATCTGATTCCAATGAATGTATTGCCTGAAGGTTTGCCATCACATCAAAGGACAGAGAATGACACATGCATGCCAGTCAAAGCGATCGTAATCAGACTCTTTGTTAAGGTGCCAAACTTTGGCAGAGCTGTTGGTAGCTGGCTACTGAACAAGACTGACTTTACGCACCTGTCACAGGTGACTGATGATAGGTCTTCTTTGCTAATGTGATCTGATTTGGTGCAGTACATGAAATCCTTTGCAGCGATGGAAGAAGTGTTCAGCTCCTTTTCTTAAAGCACAAATAGACAACTTTTCAAATTCCCCCTAGTGTTTCCCTGTGGTATTACTGTTACTGGCATTGCTGTCACGAAGACAGTGTTAGCAGGATGATTACTGCTAATGACCTGGCAACTGTCCGAAGCAAAAAACAACTGTATGAAGCCAAGTTTGACCTAGAAACCCTGATCTCAGTGCTATGTAATGGCAAAGTAAATACCTGGTTGTATTAATACGTAAGTAGGCAGGCTTTGGTACTTAAAGATCTAGTAGAAAGAACGGCGGTTTTGAAGCATCTCGAGTATCAGTGGTAAGAGGAAACACATATCAATGGGGGAACAACACCGGAGCACTCTTCATCGAGTGAATGCTCATCAATTCACATTTGTTTTACCTCTGTTCTCCTGTCCTCACTCTGGTATCTCTCCAATAAAACATGTGTAAAGGCCCTGTTTGTGCATGTGTGTGCATTCCAGGTCTGTGGATATGAATAGAAAATAACAACAGTGTGGTGAAAACTGAACTTCGCTGTAAAGGGATTCATAATGTTATGGTGTGTACCAGAACAGCTTTTTTCCTTCTCTTTTTACCTGTTGGGTTTTCCCTACCTGTTTCCTTCCTCCTTTTCCCTCTCCTTATGCTTCCTTGTGTGTGTGTGTGTGTGTGTGTGTGTGTGTGTGTGTGTGTGTGTGTGTGTGTGTGTGTGTGTGTTTGCTTGTGGGCCTGGTGTTATGACTGCAGCAGAGCGATGAAACTGTCTGTCATCAGCTCACCAGCTGACATACATAGCTACATAACCTTGGTCTTCACTTCTCTTCGGTGCCAGATTGTTCTGTCTCATACGGTAACATCTCGTGCCTTTTGATCTTGCGTGGATTTTTTCATGGTTTTTGTGACACTGTTCTACTGATTGGCTCTCGTGCAGATATCTCCGATATCTCTCTGCTATGCAATCAGCTCGATTGCCGTCACCGGTTCACCTGTGAGTCCTGCTTCTGTCTGGAAGCTGAGTGAGATGATTCCACTCTGGCAGCTGCTCACCGGCCTGCCCTCGTCTCTGTCAGATTCCCTCTTTGTGAAAATAAAATAAACCTTTTAACTCAACATATAATCTTTGTGTCTTTGCTTCTGGGTTCGCCAGCAACCAAACATAAGAAATAAAGTACTTCTTCTTCTTCTAAGGGCACAGTGCATGGAACTGTAAGGCTGCCTTCACACCTAATCTGTTTGGATACCTCATGAAGCTGATTGAGAGGATGTCAAAGCTGTGTGTGTGAGTGTGCAAAGCTGTCATCAAAGCAAAAGGTGGCTACTTCGAAGAATATAAAATATAAAACATATTCTGGTTTGTTTAACACTTTTGTATTTACCACATAATTCCATATGTGTTCCTTCATAGTTTTGATGTCTTCAGTATTAATCTTCAATGTAGATAAAAATAAAGAAAAACCATTGAATGAGAGGGTGTCCAAACCTTTCACTGGTACTGTAAATATACCACTTTCCCTGTTTGTACTTAACCCTTACGGTTGGTTTTGGTTGCAGACTTGCAAGTGAAAAGAAAGAGACAAAAAGACAGAAAATGAAAAAAAAAAGAGAGTTTGGTTGAGGATCATATTAAAGTGATACACTTTAGTTTCAGTATAAATGTTAAAATAAAAACCTTTACGGATTATGATTCTGTAGAGGGCTACTTTTGGAGTCTTTCCAGGTGCGCTGAGCTAAGTCGGTTCTTTCAAGAAAACCAATTAAAGGACCCCAAATGAGTAATTGTTTACCCTGGTAGTATAGGTCATTTTCTCAAGTGCAAAGTTCAGAAGTTCATTTAACTGTCCTCGGCATGCCAATCTTTTCCATGCTAAAGCAATAACTCTTGTAGCCAATAACAGACCTATTTCTACGAAAATGAGTTGTTTCCTTCTCATGTTATATGGTATATATATATATATATATATATATATATATATATATATATATATATATATATATATATATATATATATATATACCTTCACAACATTAAGTAAGTGGTCATAATGTTCTGCCTGATCGGTGTATAAAGCAAATAGGATTTCAGCCAAACGCTGAGACGGGGTGAAATACTGCTGCCCCCTATTCGTTTGAAGCAGGTGGTTGGGAATTACAAATAGAGAGGAGAAAGAACGTCATCTAAAAAAGGATGTGTACTACTGTCATCACTAGTTTCTGACTTGGCTTGACTCTGGCTCCTGATTATGAGTAGTTTTTCCTCCAGCCAATGTCTTGGTATTTGATCTGGTTCCAAGTGAAGTTGTTAATCACAGACTTATGAGTCAGACTTTTCTGCCCCAGAGTCTGACACTGGTTGTGCTGTATTTAAATCAGATACGTGGGCTTGTTGAGTTTTCCGAGGAGCTTGGTTGAACTCCAGTCACTCTAATAATGTAAGAATGAAACCAGGTTCTAATGTTCTGCCCTGGAGCTGGCTTTTCCAAACTGTCCATGACGCTCTGTGAATGGGAAACTCAGTTTCCTCTTCAGTTTTTCCACGTCAATGTGCATGTCTCAACACACACATTGCTTATATGGACCCAGGAATCTGTCGTCCGGGTTAATGAATTTGGAGTAAGTTTGTGTGGGCTGCTGGGTTCCGGGGGAGCTTGATGATGTCAGGGCTAGCTGGAATATTACATTGCCCTTTGCTGTGTTGTCATTTGATTAAACACAAATTAATGTAGGATGATGCTGCAAGCAAGCACTGACGGTGGATGTTGTGCTTAGGTAATGTATGTTTCCAAATAAAGTTGCAATGAACTCAGTTATTACAAAACTAAACTGACTCAGCATTCACAACCAAAAATATATAGTCTATGTCAATGGCTGTTTATTAAATACAACAGGCTTCCCAGCATGCATTTTTTGACAGTTAAAACTATCCTGAAACTCTTCTTTTTCATAGTTTTTTTGAAAACATATGAATAGTGTCTTTAATACATTTTGGGATAAGTCATGGTTGTTTGTTCAGACAATACTGAAAACACTGCAGACGAGGGATGGACTCAGTATTGAATCCAGTGTCTACCTCCTGACACAGTGAAATCATGAGGCTGGGTGTGGCTTCATATTTGCATGAAAATTGGTGTAAACTACCTCCAGCAGGAGAAGTCACAGTCATTAGCTGCAGTCATAAAGCTGATGCAACAAAGTGACATCAGTAGTAATATATATATAATTAATTTTAATACACTGACCATTAAAACAATTTAGAACTTATACTCAAAAAAGTTGAGCTGATATATAATTAACCTGATATTAAACAAAGATAATCAGTGCACTCAACTTAAAAAAAAAATGATTACATTCAACTTCAACATTCAACAAATATATCTAGTTTTAGATATTTCATGCAACCACCTGACATAATGTTATGCTGAATTTATTTCATTGTATTTCCTTCAGTGAAGAGATCCAGTGCACACCCCAAGGTATGGTTAACTCAGTGATATGCAAGTAGTGATTATAGTGTTCGTTAGGTTAGTAAGGTAATGTCCTCCATGTTGAGAGGGTTAGGGTTAGATGAATGACGACTGTGTGTGTGATGATGTGTGTTTGTGTGAGTGATCTGTCCTAAAGTGTCGGTGGATTTGTAATGTGAGTTCACTGAATAAGGACACTGTGCACTCGTTGACACTCTATCAGTGTGCTCCAAGGAGGCGGAGTTGTCTATGTTTAACCTCCTGGCTTAATATAGCTCTGAGTATGCCCTCACCTGGAGCTGCCAAGGAGCAGCAGTCACAAGATCTCACAGGTTCCTGCCCTCAAGCCTCAGCCGTGGCTCCAGTACAACACGGCTCGAGTCGGGTGACCAGCTTTTTAAATAGTGAAACTGCAAAGGTTCAATACAGTGTATTTCATAGCTACACATACGAGACAAAGACAGAAAAGTAACACCATTAAACTGACACACTATGAAACACATTCTCGACAAAGAACAATTACTGCAGTGGTGTTTAAAATTCTTTATTCAAGTAAAAGTACTAATGCCACACCATACTGTACTGAATTAAAAGTATGGAAGTATTATCAGTAGATAGACTTTCCCCGTCCCCTGCACCATGTTCTAAAAGATCATATGTTTGGAAGAATAGATTGGTAGGCTCTGTTATCATATCTTTGCTTTTCCTCCTCTATCTCTTGTCACCTCCTTTCCAGTCTTCCTCCTCTCCGTCCTCTCCACCGCCACGGCTTGAGAAGACTTTTGTGGTTATGTCATGAATTCACTTGATACTTTCTAGCTTCTGGCCAGGTTTCCCCATGAATCTATTATTAAGACCTGGATACGGTTGACCCACTCGGCCATTGACTCTAATTTGCCCAGTGGCCACTTATGGTATTGCAGCGTAAAATTCCCCTGCTGCTCAAAAAGCATTTTCCACTTAGAACACCATTATAAAGGCGTGTCTGTACGACTGTTGAAAGGACACCTCACACAGCTAATGAAGTCAGTTATGACCCTGTTATGAATTTTTGATCCATGGAGCTTTTGTATTTGTTCAAAGTTCCTCGAGCCAAGAAAAGCGATTCTAAAATCTGTGACATCATCATAATGTACTCATGGGCGGGGCCAGTGGGAGAAGCATTACTATGCATAGGTGGGCCACATAACCTGGAAGCATTTTTAGTTTGTACGCCACGAGAGGTATTCCCATTGGATGAATAGACACCATCTTTACATTTGGCATCAAGTTCATTATAAATCTGGAGGTTTTCCACAGCAGTTTTGTCTGCGTGAGCAGGTAGCTTGTAAAAATAAGTGAGCAGCCCCCTCTGTTGGCCAAAACAAGCACAACATGAAAAAGGTTTTCACTTTTAGATTTAATTCACAGTGCAGCCATTACATTGGCGCACCACTGAGAAAAAAAAGGAATGTGTTCAGCTCACAACTCAAACTGGCAGTAGAAACGTTTTCTGCTTCAGTGTATGTATGAAATACATGCTGATGGCACAATGTAATGGATGTAGAATGATGAAACCATGTTACACTGGACCCCTATAAACCTCACTATCGTCGTGCAATTTCGTCTACCACCAGGCACACAGCCACCAGGGAAAAGGACGGGTCCATTTCTGTTATAGACTACATGACTGAATCGGCTCACATTTGGTTCTGTGTTGTTATTCGTAATTTTGAAAAAAAAAACTCAGACTTAAATCTTATGTAATATCCAAGGAGTACAGCAGTACAATCAGCAGTCATTATGAAACAAACACTGAGTACAAAATAACACACAGAAAAGTTGAAGAGATATGTGAATGGATTGAGTATATTGATCAGGTAGGGCCTTAAAAGTAAAGACCCAGAAGCAGCAGGAGAAGCCTGTTGTTTAATCTCATACATGTCATTTCTTTACTGACGAGGACAACAACATCAACGCTTCTGAAAATGAGCCAGTGTTACACCACCATATTTCAACTGCACACCTTTGGCAAGATGCTCTAAAACCATTAGTTCATTAATTAGATTAGTAGCAGGAGGAGGCAAAATACGGATACATAATCCTGCGTCCTCTAATCAGGAGATTTGAAGCAGCAAGCAAAGGAGGAAGTCAGGTGACATTTTTATAAAGCAACAGTCCATGAAAGGAAGAGAGGTGTCTGTTTCCCATTTCCAATGGACAGTCACCAGGCACATGATCCTTCCATAACCTCAGCCTCATGGCTATTATTGTAATCGTGACAGTAAACCAAACTGCTTATTTTAACCCAAACCATCATCTCTAACTAATGCTTACCAAGTCTTATTGTTGTCCAAACCTGAACTATGTTGGTGCTTATTTTTTAGCTTTAACACTTTAACAGGAAGAAAAACAAATGATGTCATCCTGCTGAGTGGGCAGCTACCAACAAAATGTTTTCTACTTCAATGTAAGCCGTCCAGAGCAATAAGACAGAGCTTTTTACTGGTTGTGAAGAAGTCTCAACTAAAGATCAGTCGGATAAGTCATAGTCACGTTCTATGGCAGAGTGTTGAGAATGAATGTGTCACAGCGAGGAAAGATGCTGCTCTGTAGTCTGGTGGTATCACTTTACAGTCATTAATCTTATAAAGCCACAAACAGATATATTACCTCATTACTATGAATCCCGTAGCGGCTGTGTTAAAAAAGAAAAAAGAAAAATAGTGTTAAAAATACATTGGCCTAAAAGACATTCACTCACTTCCAAAACAAATGCACAAGCTGGATCTTTGGACACAAGGTGATAGCGCTCATACCACTTTTGCCCACAGGGGCTGCCAAAATCAATCAAAAAAAGTTCCTGGTAGCTGCTTTAAAGAACAATAGTATTAATCTTCATTAGATGGTGACAGAAACAGTTAAAAGTTGGTAAAATGGTAATACAGCAGAACAAATAGTAAACCATGCCTATGCTTAAAATCAGTTGAATCACCTGCTGATGGAGAGAAGACATACAGGATCTCTCCTCACTCAGATCCTCAGTAGTTATGCAGATCATGAATAAGACAAATCAGTGGGTTCACTGTCATACTGACTTTTGGTGTTCTTGGCACTAGTGCCATTATCACATGGCGAGGCTCTGCAAGTGGCTACATCAACATAACTGGTTTACACAGATTATGAGTATAGATTATGTTTCATGTTTAGAGAGACAGATGCTTTCATTCGTACATGCATGAAGCAGCTTGTGTGATGCATCATGTACAGCCCAGCATAAGTTATGTAAGGTCATGTACTGTGCTTTTAGAAATGTAAAGAATATAGTGTGTTGAATAGGAATGTGTATGGAGCGGTTTAAAAAGAACATTGTGCAAGGGTTCATTATGCAAATCCCCTACCTCAGTGATAATGCTCAGTATAAGACAAAAACACCACCACATGTTAACACACACACCAGAAACAAGAACAGTCCAGTTTACTCAAATGTGTATGTCTGATGTTTGACAAGTAAGTTATTCAGTTCACATTGTTCGGGATTGAGGAATGTGGGGGGAGGTGGTAGTGGTGTGTGTGTGTGTGGGGGGGGGGCAGGAACTTTGCAGCACATACTGTGTTAGGAGCCTGGAATGTGCTATTATAGTGACTTTAAACTTTTACAGCGTTACAGGCTGGACACAGTGTGTGGCGTTACGTCTTGCTTTTCATTTTGGTGTCTATGTTAACAGTTAGAGCAGTCAAACTGCCAACATGAGTAGTATGCAGTCGATTACTGAGTGCAGTAGATTTCCGCAGCTCAAGGATGAAAATGTATGATTATTACTCCATGGAATGATCAGTTATTATTACAGAGAGCTGACAGGGAATAGAACGGAAGTAATGGAGTAATAATCATACTTTTTCATCCTTGAGCTTGAGAGAAATCTACTGCACTCGGTAATCGACTTGTCAGGGCTTCCCCACACAGGCAGGCTGCTGGAGGAGAGGGTGAGTTGTGCTGTGTTTTTAATACAAATCCAGCAAAGCTAGCAGATGTTTGATGCTTCGTACTGTGTGCTGGGACTGTACATGTACTGTTGCTGAAGTTTGGTGCTGTTCTCACCATTAATTGTGGCTTTTTGATGGCGGTTTCTAGTTGGAGACATAAGCTGCAGTGTATTGTTATCGTACGGTCTTTTCTGAGGTTGCTAAAACTAGCTAAGCTAGCGGTCAGCAAACTTTACCTCTCGAGGGGGAGTCTTACTCGGTGTCAAGGTGTGTTAGACCATGGATTAAATTTACACCGGAATATCCCTGTAATGGTAAGAAAGTGAATCAGGACAAAATTAGAGAGGTTTTCGTACAAAGCACTCAGGCAGAATCTCCAAAATGTGCCACAAACATTTTGGAACATTTTGGTGCCATCTGTGCCATTTAAAATTTCTCAGGTACTAAACTATATATTTCACTTGTTAACATACTGTAGGTGCTCAAAAAATAGCCCGGCTGGGCTCCGCTCGGACTGAACAGGTACCGGTCAGTCTGTTCATTCAGTCATGAAAACAAAGGAGAGAGATTGTTTTGTTTTTTTTGGCAGAAACCAATCAGAGTGCTCCTTTAAGAAGAAATGACTGTTATTAAAGTTAAAGTTTCTACAAGGAGAGCGAAAAGCAGCATAGCTAGCTGCACAATATGTGATACAGTACATGTCACAGACTGAGGGATACATCATGAAATCAGTCACTGGTATCTTTTTATTCACAAAGACATTCTTGGCAAACGCCCTATTTACTTATCTCTCTTTTTATCTTGAAATGTGGAAATCACAGTCTTCATTCTACTGACGTTTTGCGATGTGTTGTTCCATATGTCTTAACTGAATTGGGAAAGAAAGCTTTTCGGTTTCAGCACCCATTGCATGGAACAATCTTCACACTGAATTTAAGCTTCAGAATATTGTACCACTGAAACACAGATAGAAAGGGATAAAATAATTGTCCTCCTCTCACTGTGCCAAGTAATAAACACAGAAATGTGAAAGGTCAAAACCTTCGAAACACTATGAACACTATAAAGAAACATATTTTACTCATTCTTATCTTAAATGCTTAAAAATGACTATTCCGAAGGGCAGAAGCCAGACTTCTGATCTGGATGTAACATGAAGTGAGAATAAACCAAAAACATATTGAACATGCAGTAAGAGTTGAACATTCGAAAAATCTACATATGCAGCATATGATATACTGTAACACAGCAGGATTGTTGCTGTTGCACTCAAATACATTTACACACACACACACACACACACACACACACATCCCAGTGCCAGTGCACAGTGGCAGTGTGGTCCACCCTTGGGTGACCTCCTGGGGATGTTTATGGACCGAGGCCTGGGTCATATTCTCAGTGCAGCGTGGGAATCACACGCTCTGTGAGGTCGCCGTCCAGCTGACCATGGAAAACATCTCTGACGTCTGCAAACAAGTTGAGGAGGGGGCATGGAAGGGTTGTTTCTCCACTGACACTACAACACTGGCTCAGTATCACACATCCTAAAGGGCACCATAATACATTTGAAGTTTGAGCTAGGCCTCACGAAATAAATTCATCATTCTGATTCATTTTGATGAATAATAATTCATTTATAGCTCTCTCACAATTTGTTGGCTCCACTATTTTGAAAATGTCACATTATTGTCCTTATACCATACTCCCTCACCAATTAAACAAATTTGGCAATATCTAATTGAGTAATTGTTTTGAAGAAGTTGCACTTGGAAGACTGTGACCAGTGAGGAATGGAGCATGAAGCATAATATTTATTTTGTTCCTTGCGGTCACATGACAACTAACCGGACACAAGTGTTTTCTGTTACCATGGAACAACCTGCTGTAACACGTCAGTTTAGGGACAGGACTCATCATCGCTCACTCATGTGCCTGATCTTCTATAGTTATGTACTGTATCCGGGCCACAAGTAGTGCTGCAGATCAATGAACAAATGTTGCAGGATGTATTTGTGATGTAATAAGAAGCTACTGTGTATGTATGTCTGTGTTCACCTCCTGCTTATCTCCAACCAACTCCTCATAATTGTATAATGGTTGTGGATGGAAAAAAGCATTTACAAGCAAAATTTGGTCAAAATTTGCAAAACTTCAGATGTTAACCTGGCTACATGTTTTCCTTTGAGGCTTACTTTAGCTTTGGACACAGGATATAAAGAGTAATAATTAAATGAGGGGTCAACAGTTTTACAGGTGTCTCTTTGATAATGGTGTTATTGGCTTAATGATTTTGTTGCAGCATCATGATTGGCTATTAGGGCAAACTGACAGGAGGTTCAGTAATTCAAGCTCTCTTTACGCATCCGTGTCCCAAACTCATCTGCCTGACTCGACTCACATGCTGATGATACAATAGCACCGACACGTATCTCTTCAGGCCTCGACACAGCAGGCTGATGTTTGGCTGTCGGGCTTTGTTAGGGTTGTCAGTGAGTATCTGTAGAGCAGCTGTAGCTGGTGCAGTATGTCTTGCACTGTTGGCACCAGACAGCCCTTTTTGGAAGCTTTAGGACTGATTCAACATGGAGAATTTGCGGCAAGTAATTTGTGAGAAATGTCTCTGATTGGATGCTCAGGTAAATGGATCAATATATGAGAAGAGAAATGGGGAAAAAAAGGAAAAGCCCCTTGAGCCTATCACTGTAGTATGAATATTTTCACCCACTGAGCACAGAATCTTTTTCTAATTCAAAGTTTTCTCCTCTGGCTCTTTACCAGTGCCATGTAATACTTTTAAATCACAACTATTCTTGATTTCTTTTTCTAGGTTATTCTATTATCAGCATCAAAGCTAAACATTCAGGATCAGAAAACCTGGATGTATCTTTACCAACAGTCAAGCTAAACAACTTGTCTTTGTTGATTTTACAATTATGTTTTGTCCTGTATCTCACTGGTCCACTGGAAGCTGGTGTGAAGATCCATTAATAGCCAAAAGGTCCACATGATGGCTGGGAGACACAGCAGGGATAGCAATCTGATACAGGAGTGACATGATTCTTTTGGCAGGGGAACAGGGCAGTGACATAGGAAGCAAGAGTCTGGAATCAAAGGTCTGGCAGGCACAATATCCCCTGACCACACTTCTGACTGTCCAGTGCACAAACACAGGCTGACCAACAACAAAGACCATCAGAGGCCTTGTTTTTCCTCTGAATCCTTGCCTGGACATGTCCAGGACATTTGCTGACCAAATGTATTCCCAAATCACTCACCTCTATTTAATTCACTGGTCTGGCCTCACCTGTTGTTGGGTGTCACAGTGGACCAGTTACTGTGTGTGCCTTTGACTGTCACGAGTTTGACTGCAGCACATTTGTTTGCAGGTGTTTCTGCACTGGCAGAAGAGGACAGAGGAGGACAGCTGACCAAACTGCTCCTCTGTATTGTGCAGTTTAGCAGCAGATGGTAATTTGAATTGATTCAGCATGACAGCAACCCTTAACTGTTACACACCATCAAAAAGTCGCACAGGTAGTCGAGTGGTTGAGAGCACATGCCGCATACACAGCGGACCCTGGTTTGAATCCCGGCCAGAGGACCTTCGCTGCATATCACACCCCCCTCTCTCTCCCATTTCCTGTCTATCTACTGCCTAATAAAGGTGTCTGTGCCTAGAAAAAAACTTTATAGATGTGTTGAGCACAGAGTTTGGACATTAACAATGAGAAGGTCCACTCAGCCACACACACACTTCAGGTCTGAATAGTAAAATTGATTGGAGATAAGCAGCCATCCAGATAAATCCTGATCTTCATCTGAGCTGTTTCTCAAGGATTTATTTCAGAAGCTAAATGTTTAATTCTTATTCCTCTGGATAGTTTCTTCTGTCCTGTCAAGTTTATGACTACCTAAATAGCATTTTAAATTAAACACAGCCCCCCAAACACCTTCTTATACATCCAGAATACCTATAATGTGACCTCAGAAATTTATGCAAAAAAACAAAATATCTTACCGATTGACCTAAAATTGGATAATTTTGTGCGTGTTTTAAATTAAGTATATTATTTGTAAGTACTATTTTGTGTTATTTATAATATTTGGAATTAAAGCGATTTCCATTATCAAGGACAGCTGCATGTATTACGTACAGGGTCAATTTGACCCTGAAGGAAAAACAAACACAATTTCAAACATTTCTAAATATTTTAATTGTAAAACAGAACATCATCATCATCATGACCATTAGTTCTTCTTTTTTTTTTACAAAAACATACAATTTGAACATTGTCAAAGATTGTCCTATGCTACTGTAAGTGTGTGTACTGTAATATATGCAAATATATATGTGTGCGATAGTACACAAAGATACATGGTCACCCAACTGACTTTGACAGAATATGAGCAGCATAGATAGAATATGTATATGAACAGCATAAACATTATTATATTTGCTCCTCCCTTGAACTATCACTGTCCTTGCGGGAACCAAATGCCCCGCCCCCAAGTCGTGGGAAATATCGGTGGTTGTCGCACTACTACAGGTGCAATCAGGTAGGTGTATAGCGTGTGTGGTTAACTATGTATTTCAGAGACAAACTATATTATAGTGACCTTAATGTCATCCTAAACAACCAAAACAAATGTGTGTAAAATATTTATACTTGTTGTGAGATTTATACAGTTAAAACAGCCTGGGGTCAAATTGACCCCAAGGAGCACCGATGCGACAAATATGTGTACAGGACAATGAAAAAATATAATTATGTCAATTTAAGGTTTTCCCGGTTGTCCCCATGAAATTAAGAAAGTCATTAAATATGAAGCAAAAAAAATTATGTTAACCATTTATTTAGAGATGTTAAACATTGAATGTGGTCAAATTGACCCCAAGGATAACAGGAGGGTTAAATCAAGTTGATCAGGTCATCATAACCAAAAGGTTAAAAACAGTGTAGAAGTGTATTCTATAAACCTCTCTGTAAGATCAGATAAAAGCTTTGTATGTGCAAACCTGACTCTTGGCGTTTGCTTACAGAAGCATTATCACCCTTCAGATATATGGGTGCCTTCTTACCTCTGATATTATAGATATTTTTAGATCTGTTATGTGTTTACTCGCCTGCCTTCACACTCTTGATGTAATTTGTTTGGTAGAGATGTTTTAATGAGAGTGAAGGATATGTAAACATATTTCCTTGTGAAATATATAAATAAATATAACCAGTCATTGGTTATTTGATTTTACCTCCTTCTCAGTTTCACATTGTTTCACTAGGTGATTTCACTTAGTACTAGTACGACACCATCTGTGGCTGGTGCTTAGAAGTGGGTGCGACTGACTGAAAGTGGTTTATTAGGCACCCGAACACCAAAGGTAGTGCTAGGGCTCTATTGGAATTGAAGGATTTTTTTCTTTTTCCTCAAACGTTAATTTCATTTTTAATGAATGTACTTGAAAACCCATGACGCTTAGAACACACATCTCATGTAGTAAAAGTGTTTTATGGTAGTTTAATCAGGAGAGACTAAAAGGATGAAGACAGATGAGTAAATGAAAAGAATGATGTTTATTGTGCATAACTTTGGCTCTTAGACACCAGGGAGTAGATCAGCGTAGTGGATAGATCTAGGATGAGAAGCTTGCATCTGAAGATATCCCCCCCGGGCCTAGACACTGGTGGTGGTAGGAAGAATGTGGCCTGATGAGGAACTCCTAGTTGAAGACCGGATGGAGGCGGTGAAGGGGTGGAGGTGGGCCGAGATTTGCTGAATGACAGCGGGATGACAGCTAGCAGAAGGAGAGCACTTTTAAATTTGACAGCTAATTACTGATTGAAGGAGGAGAGAGGAGATGGCAGATTGGGATTGGTTGATAGAAGGAGGAGGAGCAAGAGGATAGTGGGAGAAGTGGGAGGAGACAAGGAGGCGTGCTTAGGGAGATAGTCTTCCTGTCTGAACTTTTGCTTAGCTTCATTTGGCAATGGGTGGGGAAAAATGGCTCGATAGCACTCCCTAAAGACCAGCCCCCTGCCCAGGGTTTTACTTTGAAATTTGGTTCACCTGTGTATCACACCTGCAAAAAGCCTCTTGGTGCCATGACCTAAACCCAACAGGAAGTTGGCCATATTGAATTTAGTGCCCATGTTTGGTGATTTGTACGTTAACGAACTCCTGCTTTAGTTGGAACCCAGTTGACTTCAGATTTGGTATGGGCAATCTTAACACGTCTAAGATGAAAACTTATCAAAAACTTTTTGTGGAACAGCCATTCTGCAGTGGCAGAATTTCAAAATTTTGCTATGAGGTTGTTGCCCATATATGTTGAAACTTCACACAAAAAGGCTTCATAGTGCCCCCTACAAAATTTTAATGAGGTAGCCATCCCTGTGCATTTCACTGAGGTCTATGAAAGTTGGCAGGCTAATAGAAGATCTCCGGACTTCCCTATGGGAAGTCTGCTCATTTCAACTGACTTTGAAGAGAGTTTTTTTGGCCTTTTACAAGGCTCATATTTTAATGAACTCCTCCTAGGGAGTACTAGCTTTTACAATAAACCTTAATGAAGAAAAGTTCTCAAAAGCTTATGCAATGGGTAAATGGCATTGCTATGGGAAAACTTAGAATTTGCATGTTTTACCAAGAGACAGGAAATTTTTGTAACTTCAGTGCAAATGGTTGAATCTTCCCTAAACTTCAGATGCTTGATGAAAGTCCCAGCCTGAAGACATCTGTGATATGTTTTTAGGATTGGGTGTGCCAAATTGGCCTCATAGTGCCCCCTACAATTTTGCAAGGAAGTGGTGCTTAACATTCCAAACTTCAAAAAATCAGTTAAAGTCCCCCGTGTCCTGAATTTTTTTCAGCATCTCCACTGAAATGTTGCAAAAGCTTTGATGCACTACAACCTATGGCCAATTCAGAAGTCTGTCAGTCTATATTATTCAAAATATCACAAATCAATAAACATCTATGTTTCCACAGACACAGACTTTGTCTAGATTATAGTTAGTTTTTTTTAAATATGTTCAGATCAGTCAAATGTCACACTGATATTAAATATCTTGCTGTAATATGCACTGTTGGCACAACATTATTTATTACATCAAATTTTTACACCAATGTCTCGAAAGGATCTGGCAATACAACTGAATCCTGCAGAGTGATGTGTGATTTCTTTCAGAATTCCTTCTCTAAACATTTAAATTCTTCTTCTTGGTGCTAAGTCTAAGTCTATCAACCCGCAACAGTCTGGTTGCGGGTTAATATAATGGATGAAGACTCTCTGCACTCGGCAACGGGAAATCAGAGAGTGTTGTCCCCACATATTTACAGAGATCTAGCTCCATCCTAGCATTCCTTATCAAGCTATTGCACTGCATGGGTGGACTTGTTCAGAGCCAACAAAACACGAGACTCCAGTAAGAAGAGGGGAAACAGATTCTGTCTTTACATTTATGACTCTGGTCAAGAGCAGTCAAAGTGAATGGACAGTGTTTATCAGATGTTGATAACAGGGCAGCAGAAAACCTTCTTCTCTGTGGCTATACAATCTGTAATCTCTGGAAGCATCACCGCCTGGTACGGCAACTGCAGCACACAGCGATACAGGGAAAAAGTGGAGGCTCAGCTGTGCAACCGCAACAGCAGAAGCATGTGGCAATGACTTCGGACAATCACGGACTACAGAGGAAGTACGAACAGCCCGACCGTTGCAGATCCCTCACTTGCACCTTCAGCACCCACACCCTCAACACCGGCGCCCCCCAAGGCTGCGTCCTGAGCCCCCTGCTCTACTCCCTGTACACCCATGATTGTACAGCCACACACAGCACCAACACCACCATGAAATTTGCGGATGACACAGTGGTGATTGGCCTGATCTCCAACAACATGGAGACAGCTTATTTGGAAGAGGTGGAGTAGCTGGCATCATGGTGCAAGACCAACAACCTGGACCTGAACATCACCAAGACCAAGGACATGGTGGTCGACTTCAGGAGGGAGAAGCAGAGGTCCCATTATGCACCACTAAAGATCAACGGGACCCTGGTGGAAAAGGTGAGTAGCTATAGGTACCTCGGAGTTCATATCTCTGAGGACCTAACATGGACAACTCACATCACCTCACTGGTGAAGAAGGCTAGGCAGATCCTGTATTACCTCAGATGTCTGAGGAAATGTAAGATCTCCGCAGGGCTGCAGAAAACCTTCTTCTCTGCCACTATCCAGTCTGTCATCTCTGGAAGCATCACCGCCTGGTACGACAACTGCAGCGCCCAGGACCGTAAATCTCTCCATAGAGTTATCCGATGTGCTGAGCGCATCACTAGAACTGCATTGCCCTGCCTTCAGGACATTTACACCAGGCGGTGCAGGTCCAGAGCGACCAGGATTATGACGGACATTCACCATCCCAACCATGAACTGTTTGTGAAGCTGCCTTCTTGCAAGCGCCTATGCAGTGTCATGGCCAGGACTGAGCGTCTGAGGAGGAGCTTCTTCCCTCAGGCCATTCGGATAATAAACTCTCACAAACCAACATAACACACACTCAGCACATACCATATATCACACACATGCATACATAACCTGCTACTTTGCACACGGTCTTCTTAATCTGAATCTTTTTCTGTAAATACTTTTGTCTTTGTCTGTTATCTATATCTATCTTGTTTATAATGTGTATATATCTATTTTTTTCTATTTAAATCTATCTAAGTCTATTATTTTATTTTCTTTTTCAGTTTTATTGTTTTAATTCAATTTTGTTTTCTGGTTGCACTGGTTTTTTTGCACAAACATTGGAGTGTGTTCTAACTATCGGTGGATCACACTCCTCAGCCTCCCTGGTAAAGTCTATTCCAGGGTACTGGAGAGGAGAATTCGGCCGATAGTCAAACCTCGGATCCAGGAGGAACAATGCAGTTTTCGTCCTGGTCATGGAACATTGGACCAGCTCTATACCCTCCGCAGGGTGCTCGAGGGTTCATGGGAGTTTGCCCAACCAGTCCACATGTGTTTTGTGGACTTGGAGAAGGCATTCGACCGTGTCCCTCGTGGCATTCTGTGGGAGGTGCTTCGGGAGTATGGGGTCCGGGGCCCTCTGCTAAGGGCTGTACGGTCCCTGTATGACCGGAGCAGGAGCCTGGTTCGCATTGCCGGCAGTAAGTCAGACCTGTTCCCGGTGCATGTTGGACTCCGGCAGGGCTGCCCTTTGTCACCGGTTCTGTTCATTATTTTTATGGACAGAATTTCTAGGCGCAGCCGGGGGCCGGAGGGGGTCTGGTTCGGGAGCCACAGGATTTCATCTCTGCTTTTTGCGGATGATGTTGTCTTGTTGGCTTCTTCGAGCCAGGACCTCCAGCATGTCCTGGGGCGGTTTGCGGCCGAGTGTGAAGCAACTGGTATGATAATCAGCACCTCCAAGTCCGAGGCCATGGTTCTCAACCGGAAAAAGGTGGCTTGCTCCCTCTGGGTTGGGGGAGAGTTCCTGCCTCAAGTGGAGGAGTTTAAGTATCTTGGGGTCTTGTTCACGAGTGAGGGAAGGATGGAGCGTGAGATTGACAGGCGGATCGGTGCAGCGGCTGCAGTAATGCGGTCGTTGTATCGGTCCCTCGTGGTGAAGGGAGAGCTGAGCCGAAAGGTGAAGCTCTCGATTTACTAGTCAATCTACGTTCCTACCCTCACCTATGGTCATGAACTTTGGGTCATGACCGAAAGAATAAGATCCCGGATACAAGCGACCGAAATGAGTTTCCTCCGCAGGGTGGCAGGGCGCTCCCTTAGAGATAGGGTGAGGAGCTCTGTCACCCGGGAGGAGCTCGGAGTAGAGCCGCTGCTCCTCCACATCGAGAGGAGCCAGCTGAGGTGGCTCAGGCATCTTTTCCGGATGCCCCCGGAACGCCTTCCTCGGGAGGTGTTCCTGGCATGCCCCACCGGGAGGAGGCCCCGGGGAAGACCCAGGACACGCTGGAGTGACTATGTCGCCCAGCTGGCCTGGGAACGCCTCGGGAAGAGCTGGGGGAAGCGTCCGGGGAGAGAGAAGTCTGGGCGTCCCTGCTCAAGCTGCTACCCCCACGACCTGGCCCCGGATGAAGCGGAAGAAAATGGGATGGGACGATTTCGATTTTTAATCAGAATCGACCGAAGTTAAGTCACAATCTCGAACTTCGAATTAAAAAAAAAAATCGTCGATGCTGCCTCGCCCCATGTCACGTCCAGTCGGCTTGTCAGACGGAAAAAACACACACGTGTTGAAGTGCTGCGAGTCAACCTCCTCTAGCTTAGCTACTAGCTAAGCCAGTAGCTGTTAGCTACAGCCAGTCAAACGATAGCATGGTGTTACACCATTCCTGTTCGTCTCCCGGACCGTGGTCGGGAAGCACAGGGGAGATGATTTCCTCCAGGACCGAAGTTTCTGTTTCCCTTCGGGGTGAACCCACTTTCCGTGTTCAGCTGGTCGGGAAATAAGACCAGGGAGCTTTGCTGTATCTTGAGGAGCCGTCGCCTTTATTCACAGCCAAACTGCAGCCTATATTGTACACTTTATTGCTGTCGCTACTACTGCAACTCCTTTCGCTTCTCCTTCCTCTCCCAATCATTCACTGTCCGCACGTACACACGCTCCCTCACTCTCGCTCGCCCACTTACACTTCGCGCACACACACCTCATGCACCGCCATATTCCTGAAAGGAGCCACGCCACTCTTACAACAATTATCTGTGTGGTATATGTTCAACTGTTTGGAAATAGTTTGTTAAGACACAAAATTGTTCAGAGAAGACTATGGACTATGGTTTTATTTTCTTGTTTGTTTTGTTGTGAACTTGAATGTCATCTTCTGTGAAGAAGACTGCAGTTACAAAAGAGAAACTAGATGGCAGATTATTTTGTTTAAATTTCCAATTAACTGAAGATATAAGTTATTGTTACATTATGTTATTAATAAATGTTTTAAATTTGACAATGTAGTGTGGTTCATTGTGAACAAAGGTCAGATATTAAATTGCATAAAAGTCTAGTCTAAAATGGCATAGCAACCTGTGCTTTAAAAAAATACATGTAAAAATCGAGAATCGAATCGAACCTTAGAATCGACCTTAGAATCGAAAATGTAATCGAATCGAGGATTTGGAGAATCGTGACACACACACACATATATATATATGATATAACATTGATTGACAGCCTTTATATACATGATTTATTTATAAAAAAAATATATATATAAATAAATTGTATTTTTTTATATTTTTTTATAGAGGGTTAGTACTGTATCTAACTTTATTGCTGTGTGTGTGTGTGTGTGTGTGTGTGTGTGTACTTCTACAGCTATTTTTGGCATAACACAGGTTGAATATAGTCTATTTTTTGAAAGTGAGGACATTTTGGCCAGTCTTAACTTTTGGTACATCCCCTTTCTACTTGCCACCATATTGTTCATGTAGGCAGTGACTGGTTGGTCTGTGGCCTAAGGTGAGGTCAGGGACATTCTGTCTCACAAATCAAACATGCTTCATTTCCCTCTTATTACAGGCTATTAGTGGCTCAGGCGAAGAGATGTCACATTTGTTGCCAGGGACAGGAGGAAGATAGATGCGCATCTCATGTTGATCCAGCCGGACTAATGCCTCCCATTAACATTGAGCCCTGTTTGGTCCACAGGAGAGCACTGCCAGAGTACACAGTGATGTAGCAACAGGTGGAGCAGAAAGCTTTACTAAAATGGAAAAGGAGTATCAGATTTAATGATGGGAAACAAGAGCATGGAATTAATCCCCATTGTTTCAGGATCCTCTTTAGAGGCACTCATTTTAAAATAAATGTGGATCATTTGTCTTTGGAAGAAGCTTAATTGTTTCCAGAACATAGCTTTTCTCATACCACAGTAGTATCATTGTGAGAAGATCCCTATCTTCCAAAAAAGACCGTTTATACAATGGGGATGTGGAGATTAAACGACACTAATAGGTGAAATCGTCTGAAAAATATTTTGCATTATTGCATCAAAGCGAGGAGTGTGGTATCTGCCCATGGTGTTTATCATCCCCAACAGCCAGACCAGATAAGTGTAGTGTTCAACTCCAGTGCTAAACATAGTTCATTGTAATGTACTGTAATTCTCTTTTATTTGAATGCTGAATGAAGGGAAATGTAATTTCAGAGGAGATGTGGGAAAAGAAAATACACTGGAGGATAACTGTAAGAAATGGAGTCTGGTGAGTGCTAACTTTGTCAACACAGACACACAAACACACACACACACACACACACACACACCCTTGCTGCCAGTTGTTGCTTGCTAATGTCTGGTAAGGTATTCTGGCTGTTTGGGGCAAACAAATCTGCAGCGTCAAACTAATGCAAATGATCCTGTGATCAAACTCACGCAAATAAAAATGAGTAATTAGCTTCTCTTTAATGTTTGAACACAGTAGCTTGTTAGCCTTTTCCATTGTAGCTTGGTAGCTTCCAGCCAGGTGTTCTTGTTTAACTGACTAGGCTCACTTCAGCTCCACCCACACTCCAACTCTTTGCCCATACTTGATTAGCTGGGAGTTAGGCAGGTTCAGGTCCTCCCAAGATGATGATGGCTGGTACCAGCCAGTTTAAACTCCATTCTGGCTCTTAAGAAACCTAAGGGTTATGTCATGCTGGCTCTGTCCATTATTTTGCATTCAATATTGCCGCCCAGGCTTCAAAACTTATAGTCAGTTCTGATGATGAATGAATGAATACCAGACATGGAGCGCTGTGCAATATACTGTAATTGACAAATTTCAAGCCACCAGCAAAATGCTACAAAAAGTGACATCAGTGTTTTACCATCAGTGTTACTTCTGGAGGCCTTGGTTTCCACCAACAAGACCAATTTGAGATATACATTCAAATAACTCATTGTATTACCTAGTTTAAATTGTGGGAAAGATTTCCAGACAAAACAAAAAACGTTCATGCAGTATTATTTCATTGAGTTAGCCAAGCTGATTTTTATCAGTACAGCTAAAAATAAAACAACCAACTCTGGTTGGAAGCAACTACAACCGTTTTTCTTCCTCCTCTGGGTGAAAACGTGTAATGTGGTTTGTCATGTTTGTCATGTTTCCAAAATATTTTAGTTTAGTTCGACACAACTTGCATATGGTGTGGCTCTTGTCCAGGTTCTTTTCCCCTTAAACTTCATAGAAGCCAAAATGCTTCCACACACTTGCTTTTAAAGCAGAGGGTGCTGGTTCAATGTAGCACTCAGCCATCTCATGTTTTTTCTTATGTGCACGCCATCGACTGTCCGGGTGCTGCACTTCCACACTTACGAGTTCCTCCTCTTGCGTTCTGTCAACATTACGTTGTCAATTAAACATTTAGAAAATAGATTTTTGACATTTGTGAATCGATTCAGAATTGTCCACATCCGCATTGTGATGCATCTAAGAATCGATTATTTCTCCCACCCCTAATATGTATACAACACATAGAAAAATTTACACTAAGCTTACACTGTTTTTAAATTTTAGTAAGAAAAAAAACCCATCCAAAAAAAAAAAACATTGAGGTCAATGACAGGTAACTTTTTCACTTTTGTAATAGAAACATTTTTTTTTTTTTTAAAGAACAATTTAAGAAAGATGTTACTCCTCATCAAGGGTCCTACAACTGGTGAAAAATTAAGGCCCAGCTATCTCATATCGCTTTGAAAGTGGAGGCTTTGCACTGCTCTCGAACATATCATTGGGTAGGTTCACTGCAAAAACCTACTGCATAAGTATATCACATTAGTGTAGTGTAACCATTGGCCTTGAACTTATAACCATTCCAAAAAAGCTGAAAAGACATTTCTGCAATCAGCATGTACAAACATTAAGGCTAACATGTCAACAGCAGTACAGTTTTGTTTTCTTGTAGAACACTGTCAGTTCAAACAAGTGCAATTATTTATTTACACTGAAGAACAGGCTTATAAGTGCTAACAGAAACCGGTAGCGTGGGCCACTTTTTGGTTACAAACACAAACATAAATCATAGAGATTGATTGTAACTAACAAGTAACCATACAAGTCATTTAAATGTGACCTAATCTGTAATTTCATAACTTGTAGCATGAAGAGTTCTGGCCATTCACACTTTACGGTGTTGAATTGGGTTTAGGTCCTCTTCACCCAAGCTGAGAGGAGAACAATGGACATGCCAATGGCTTGCCTCTGTGCAGCCGAGTCAATACTCAATTGTTTTGAAATGACGGAACAAGGAAAACATCTTTGAGGTCACTGATTGACGTTGACTGGGCAGAAAATGAAAATAAAATATGTAACAAAAACTCCCAAATGATCTGAGGAAACTTTATTTTCAGCTGCTGTATCTTTGCATTCAACTTGTGCCCATCCAAATTCATTATGATCTTCTGGCAAAATTCGAAGGTGTACATGAGGTTGTCTGGTCAAGGGCATAAATGAGCCCAAACAGCATGATGAACCCCACGATGAGACTGTCCATGTTGTTCAGGACTTTGATCCCTTCAATCACTACTCCCACATCCTCTGGCCCCCCATCTCCATCTCTCTGGACAACGTATATCCCCATCACTGTTTCTTGGATGTCCCTCTCTGCATCCTCAGTGGTCAGATATTCCTTAAAGAAAGTGTCTGGATCTTCATTTAGATAGATGACCAGGCTTTTCAGGATGCAATCCATCCTGGTGTTGATGTTGTCACAATTAGCACATCACAAATGACAATGATACTCGTGGCAACCTCCTAATGATCATAAGTAATAGTCTACTTGCTCAATACTGGCACAAGCTGGTTTGTGCTTGTGCCAGTATTGAGCAAGTAGACTATTACTTACGATCACTAGGAGGTTGCCACAAGTAGCTTAATACTGATCAAACTGCAAAAGATGAGATAAATATATTAGAGGTGTGAGTACAAGTGGAAACACTGAATTCATGGAAAAAATAATTCACAGATTAAAGCATAAAGAACATTATAATTGCTTGCAGTTCTTTATGAAATTGTTCAAAATGACCGTAAACTGTAAAATCCTGCTTTAACATGATGCATGAATAATAACTTTATTTATATAGCACCTTTCAAAAACAAAGTTAAAGTTCTTTACAATAAAAAAGTCAATGAAAGTAAATAAGATCCAAAACTTAAGCTTTAAACAAGATATAATCATTTAAATAGTTACAACAAATACCATCAGTTATGAAAAAGCCATGAGATAAAAGTGAGTCTTAGGAGGAGATTTAAAGAGGACACTGAGTTTGCCTGAGATCGGAAGGGATTTCCTCTATCACGGTAAACAGACACTTATAACTAGTTAGGCTAGTACACCCACAGCTTGACTGCAGCTGTGTGTAAATATCTGGACAATTAGCATTTGGACTGGACATTAAACAGACTTTACCCAGCTAGTTCCCTTGTACAAGTCCATGTAACGTTTGATTGAGCCCATGTGTCAACAGAGTAAAGGGCGAACTGCATTTTTACAGCCCGTGCGTGGCCAATATGGCGGCGGTGTGTCCGCAGAGCAGGTCATTGTCGGCGTATTTTACTGCTAACGAGTGGTAGACGGTCCAATGTGGCGGTGGCATTGATGGCCGAAGCAGTCAATGCTGCGTCTGTATTATAACTGCTGAATAATGTTCGCGGCGGAGGAAATAACAATCTATAGACGCCATTGTTCTTCTGCCGCTGATGTCGCCACGGCATTGGACCGCCCACCCCTCGCTGTGAAATCCCCTGACATTGACCTTCTCTGCGGACACACCGCTGCCATGTTGGATATGCATGCGCGAAAAAAAAAACGCGGCTCGCCATTTGCTTATATATGTTAAACATTACAGACCAGTCATGCACAGTCCAATATGGCAGCGGTGCTAATTTCGGACTGTGCTAGCAGCAAAGTGTACATTTCCGGTCATGTCAGGTCCAAAATGTTAACCGCGTTGGCTACCTAGCTAGCCTGGAAACTTGGACTTGAATGAAGACAAGCCTTGCGTAACGTTATTAGGAATTAGGAAAGCACGTTATTAGACACCGAGTTACATTCTAAACAACTACAAACAAGAATACTTACCAAGGAATGTACTTGAGTGTCGACTTCCACTGTCTCAGAGATCCGCCATTGCAGCCAGAGAGAGGAGAAGGAGGGACGGGTGCAGAGAGGGAGCGTGTAATCTCGCACATGTGCAAAGGGCAGTCCCCAATTAAATTGTTATCTTGCGATCCAACGTAAATAAATCTCATTGCTGAGAGTATTAACACATATTTATCACGGCTGCAGTACAACAATGGTGTGAACTCAAAAGCATGACTTAGACACAGTTAGGCAAAGTAAAAAAGCTTTACTTTTGCAAACAGATACGAGGTCGAGGCAAAACAGGCAGTAGTCAAAAACCAAGAAACACTATAAATCGCTAGGAACCAAAAGGCGAAAAAGACGAACTGGCAATGGACAGGGGAAATACAAGGACTATATATACACACACAGAGGGAACAGGTGAAAGTATTCAGGGCAGGGGAAGACAATCAGGGAGGAGGACAAAACCACAAAAGGAGGAAAGGGGAGTCTGAAACGAGAGAAGAGGTGAATACCACAAAATACGACAGGGAAAAACTGTCGTCATGAATGAGTCATGACAGTACCCCCTCCTCTGGGGACGGCACCTTACGTCCCAGGCTGGTCAGGATAGTGGCGGCGAAAGTCCTGGATGAGAGTGTTGTCCATAATGTTACTGGAGGAGACCCAGCACCTCTCTTCAGGACCGTATCCCTCCCAATCGACCAAGTACTGATGACCACGGCCCCGTCGACGAACTGCCAGAAGCTGCATCAACGAAAAGACTGGACCGCCATCGATGAACCAGGGGGGCAAGGGGGGTCTAGAGGCTGGGACCAGAGGGCTCTCCATCACTGGCTTGACTCGGGCCACATGGAATGTAGGGTGCACCCTCAGGGATCTGAGAAGCTTGAGCCGCACAGCCGCCGGGTTAACCACCTGGGAGATGGGAAAGGGACCCACATCACACCACATCCTTAGGAAACCCATGTAAACGAAAAACATTACCTCCGCCGTTTCCTTGGCAGTGGGCAACTTAGGAAGAGGGACAAAGTGAACCATTTTATAAAGTCTGTTTACTACAGTAAGGATAGTTATGTTACATTCTAAGGGGGGCAACCCCATGACAAAGTCCAGGGAGATGTCAGACCAGGGGTGATGGGGCACTGGAAGAGGGCACAGGAGACCTGCAGGAGGGTGTCGAGAGACCTTGTTCCTAGCACACACCTGACAGGCGGCTATGTCCTCGCCCACCTCTTTCTCCGTGGAGGGCCACCTGATGCCCGGATGGCTGGACAGGAGGGAGGTGTGCGCCCAGTGGATCACCTGCAAGTGGAGAGAGACAGGAACAAACAACCGGTTCTGGGGGCAAACATTGGGTATAACAGTGTTAGTGGTGGCCTGTCCCAACCATGCAGGAAGGATGCAAGATATAGCTAGGGGATTTAGGACTAGAGTCCAGGTCAAACAGGCGAGACAGAGCATCCGGTTTCACATTCTTGGATCCGGGATGGTAAGACAGGGCAAAGTCAAAATTATTAAAGAAAAGAGCCCACCTGGCTTGCCTGGAGTTAAGTCGATTAGCAGACCTAATATACTCCAGGATTTTGTGATCCGTCCATACTAGCAATGGGTGCTTCGCTCCTTCCAGCCAGTGGCGCCATTCTTCCAGTGCCACCTTTACTGCCAAGAGCTCCTTAATACCCACATCGTAATTCCTTTCTGCCAGGGAGAGTTTCCTGGACAGGAAGGCGCAGGGATGGAGAGCTTGTTGTCTGCAACCGCCCCGATGCCTAGGTCCGAAGCATCCACCTCCGCCACAAATTGACGACTGGTGTCGCAGAGCATGAGGATGGGTGCTGATGTGAAGCTCTCTCTCAGTTTCCGGAAGGCAAGGTCTGCCTGGGAATTCCACTGAAACTTGACCTGGGGAGAGGTAAAGGCATGCAAGGGATCAGCAATGGCACTGAAGTTGCGAATAAATCGTCTGTAAAAGTTTGCAAACCCCAGGAAGCGTCGGACAAGCTTGTGGCTAGTGGGAGTAGGCCAATCCACCACTGAACTGACCTTAGCAGAATCCATCAAGATACTGCCACCCGAAACCACAAACCCCAAAAAAGAGACAGTGGGAGCATGAAATTCACACTTTTCAGCTTTAACAAAGACCTGGTGATCGAGGAGGCGCTGCAGTACCTGGCGCACATGCTGGATGTGCTTCTGTTCATCAGGAGAAAAATAAGAATGTCATCAAGGTAAACAAAAACAAACTGGTCCAACATATCCTGGAGAACATCATTAACTAACGCCTGGAATACAGCTGTAGCATTAGTAAGTGCAAAGGGCATCACCAGGTATTCTTCATGTCCACTAGGAGTGTTAAAAGCAGTCTTCCATTCACCCCCCTCCTTTATTCTGACCAGATCGTACACATTACCAAGACCTAGTTTGGTGAAAAACTTTACAAAATCTTGTAAAAGTACGAAAACGGAAGAAATCAGAGGACGGGGATACCTGTTTCGAATGGTGATGTCCATGGTAGTTGATGCAGGGACGGAGAGTCTTATCCTTTTTGTCCACATAGAAAAATCCTGCCCCCGCAGGAGAGGAAGATGATTCCCATGTCTAGAGAGGAGTTAATGTAAGTCTGCATTGCCTCCTTCTCCGGAGCAGAAAGCGAGTAGAGCCAGCCTCTGGGGGGAGATGAACCAGGAAGCAGATCAATGCAGCAATCGTACGATCGGTGGGGAGGCAACGAAGTAGCTCGGGCCTTGTTGAACACCTCCTTCAGATCCTGGTAACAGGCAGGAACACCTGAGAGGTCAGGGAAGTCAGCGTTCCTCGAAGCCAGAGGGGGTGATGAAGGTGGAGGTGCAGGAACAGGCTTTGTAGGGAAGCAGACTGAGGAACAATTCTTACTCTAACCCACAATCTCTCCAGCCGACCAGTTAATCTAAGGGTTATGCTTGGCAAGCCAGGGAAGGCCCAGCAGGAGAGGATGAGAGGGAGAGTTGAACAGGTGAAAGCTCAACAATCAATGTGATTTTTTGCCACGATGAGCTGAATGGGCTGTGTGCGATGGGTTACCTTGCACAATAGTCATCCAATGCTCTGTTAGCCTCCAGAGGCTTGGGCAGGGGTAACAGGCTCAGTCCAAGTCTTTTAGCCAATCGCCAGTCTATAAAGCTCTCATCAGCTCCAGAGTCCACCAGCACCGGAAGAAAGAAAGCTTGAGACGGAGACACCAGCTTGCCCTGAACCAGACGGTGAGTGAAAACAGTAAAGGAAAGGGTACGGCTCACCAGCGCCCTCTTTATCAAAGGTGAGCTTGGTATTTTAATGGACATGAAGCGATGAAGTGGCCCATCTGTGAGCAGAAGATGCAGCAGCCTTCTTGCATCCGGCGGCGTCTCTCTTCGGGGTCGAGTCTCATCCTTCCCAGCTGCATGGGTTCCTTCTTGGCAGTAGGAGGCATTGGTGATCTGCCCCCCTGCGCCCCGAAGAAGAAGCTGCTGCAGACTGCCCCCTCTGGATGGAGGGAAAAACCAAGAATTTTGACCTCTCTCTTTCTCTCTTGCAGAGCCATTTATCTTTCTTAACAGAAAGAGAGATTAAAGAGTCAAGGTCCTCTGGATTTCTAGAGGGGTCAACTGATCTTTGAGTTGGTCTACCAGACCATGGAGATAAGCATCACACAGGGAGAAGGAGTCCCAGCCGCTGTCCACCGCCAGGGTGCAGAATTCAATGGCGAAGTCTGCAACCCGTCATTTGCCTTGGCGGAGCCCTGTCAGTGCTCTGGCCGCCTCCCGGCCGGGAGTGTGCATATATCAGATCTTGGAGAGAGAGAAGCTTGAAGGGATGAAGGGATGAAGCTTGTGTGTAGAAGTGTTGCGCTGGGGGAGAATGGGCCCTACGCAGGAGTCTGAAGTGTCCACCTCCACCACCAACTGGCGAGGCGGGTAGGGATGTTGAAGGACAGGAGCGTGAGTGAACAGTGCCTTTAGCTTCTTGAAGGCTGTGTTGGCACCGGGAGACCAGGTAAAAGGTGAAACAGTGGAGGTAAGCTGAGTGAGGGCAGCTGCAACTCGCCTGAAGTTAATGATGAATCGCTGGTAAAAGTTGGCAAATCCCAGAAAACATTGTAGCTGTTTTCAGGTAGAAGGTGTGGGCCTTCCTTGGCAGGGTCCAGCTGAAGCCTTCCATTAGCTCTAACGAAGCCCAAAAAGCTGACTTCAGCCGAGTGGAACTCACACTTAGTTTTAATTAGCGTTTATTGTACAGGAGTCGTTGGAGCACCAGCCTCAACTGCTCAATGTGTTCATCTAGTGTCCTTGAGGATATAAAGATATCGTCCAAGTACACGAACACAAAATTATTTAACATGTCAAGGAGAATGTCATTGATGAGAACCTGGAACACAGTTGAGGTGTTTGAGAGACTGAAAGGCATCACCTGGTACTCAAAATGTCTGAGGGGGGTGTTGAACGCCGTCTTTCACTCGTCTCCCTCCCGAATGCGGACCAGGTGGTAGGAATTCCGAGGTCCAGTTTGGTGAAAATCCGGGAGTGACACAGAGGCTCGAAGGATGGGTATTTATTTTTGACTGTGATGTCACATCGAGTCCTTGGTAATCGATACAGGGGCCAATAGTCCCATCCTTCCTACCCACAAAGAAGAAACCAGCCCCGAGGGGGGATGGGAAGGACAGGATTAAACCAGAAGCCAGAGAATTGTTTATGTACTCCTCCATCGGCTCTCTCTCTGGGCGTGACAGGTTGTGGAGGTGGCTTGAAGGGAGAGTAGCACCAGGGAGCAGATCGATGGCACAGTCATATTGGCGGTGAAGTGGCAGAGACAGGGCTTGTAATCCCTTATCTGTCGGTATTGATATTGTTCATGTTCATCTGGTCCAAATTTATCCCTTAACTTTTCAAAACTCTGCAGCTTCCCCCACTCGACCATGGTACATATCACTGTAATGTCTTTTTTCATCCATTGCTTAAATCCTCTGTACCAGGGACAAATCTCGAATCAGATGCGTACCAACTCAAAATCTTTGTCTCTTTCTCCCATTTATGTCTTTCAACAACTTTGTTCCATATTTCAACTGTAGTTTTGGTTATTGAATCCAACTGGTTACCTAACTTGCGCAATAGTCCTTTGTGTGCTATAAAGTTTCATATGTCAATGTCTTTTTGCCCTCACTCACAGCACTTAGCACTCTGTCAGTTTTCGGCTTTGATACATTCTTACTGACTTTGTACTTTCAGATGGGTACAGCATGTGACACGCTGAAGGGGATCTGGGTGATCCACGGTGACGTGCACCTCCACAACGTAATGATGAAGAATCACCAAACACGACCCTTCAGAGTCAAGCTCATTGACTTTGATATTGCCATTTCCAGATCAGAAGCCAATCAGGGCACGCTCCTGCAACCACTGTGTTAGGTGCTTACTTGTGTGTCTTCAATCTTGCTTCTCTAATTGGTGCTCGATATACATCCCACATGTATGATGAGACATTTTAAGCTGGGAATCCAAAGGAACTTTAAAGAAAATAGGGAATGAGAAACCATCTTGGTCTTTTGTTCAAATAGATGAAAAAATGCCCTAAATGTACTTTAACTATGACAGAAGGAAGTAATCTGATGTTTAGTGGTTCAAAGAACTATTGCTTCTGATTGGCCGATCCTGATATTCTTACCCAACCAATCTTACTCCTCATGCATAAACCGAACCACCTTTCTGAAGGTCTAAGTATAAACATCTTAAATACTCTTTCGAGTATTTAAGATGTCACCTGGGCGATCTCAAAGAAGTAACCTTCATTGTCACTATGAAAAAAAAAACACAGTGCACTACCTGCTCTGCACCGAGCCGCAGACAGAGTTGGAGACTAGCTGGTGAACATATCAGAGCCTTCTAACATTAACATGATCACACGCTCTCACAATATTTCCATATTCAGTGTAAAGTCATTTATTTTCCTCTCTTTTGTCCTATTGTAACGGCATGTCAGTACTGTGGGTCGTCCATTAACTTCAATGGAACAGAATTTATTCATTCTCTATTTTGTTTTTTTTAAAGGCACACTAATGTCCTCGGCAGTATAGATAAGAAAATTCTTATGTTTTGGGGATGTTAGCAAATCCTGTCATTCTTGTGCTGTAACTGTGATCCAGCCACACAGGGCCAGCTCTAGACATTTTGGTACCCTAGGTGAGATTAGGATTTGGAAGCCATTGGAAACGTCATCAAAAGTTAAATTACTTCTCAAACAAAAACACTGAATAAAACAGCACAATAGACAATGCCCACAATAGCATGCAATTAACAGAACTCACCTGCTTGAGGCTGCGTTTTGCTGGAGGCAGGTAATGTGCTGGATGTGCTGCTGCTGCTGCTGCTGCTGCTTGCTGCCTGACCTGCAGCTGTATTCAGACATACAGTACATCTGCACTGTAACACCATTGCATTCAGTCTGTTGTGTCAGTCTACTTTATATAAAGTAGGCACTGTACAAATAAGCTTTTTTTTTCATTTGACTAAGACCTGCATTTAATTAGTAACCAGGTTTAACTGTGACATTCAGTAATAATAAAAATAATAACACAGCAGTGTATCAGAGACCACAAATCCTCTCCTGAACTTACATGCTTCAGAGAGTGGTAGATTAGAAGACCCTTCTCCAGCAGCTGTTGGAGGCCTCTGCTAAAATGTCCTGAGTGCATCTGGACAGTTACAAAGTAGATTAGCCCGATTATTACTGTACATGCAAAAACATGTAGCTGCAGCCGACAGAGAAGGACAAACTGCTGCAGCCTGCACACTCCTACTGGCAACAGTGGTTACACATTACACATTACCTACCTGTGATTATGCATTAGTAGAACAAAAGAGGTTGCACTACAATTAAATAGTTACACATGTCCAACAATAAATATAAATATTTGTCCATATTCAGCACAATTTCAGCACAATTTCTAACACTCTAGGCAGGAGGAGGGACACTGAACAGCAGCAGCAGCAGTTAACCAAATAAGCTGACAGGCTTGACATTAGGATGATTCATAAACATCCTTAGCAGCATAGCTTCATTATCTAGCATTGTTAGCTAGTTTTGTGCCATTTTATTGACGCTAGCTAGTACAAATGAGACGTCTTTACACAACACGGTATTGTTTTTAATGATGACAGAGCGCAGCTTTTGCACACCTTAAGGTCGACAGGTGCGTAGGAGAAGACCGAACGCCGACAAAATCAGGAACAAGACTGAAAGGCAACAGAAACTGTCCAACTGCATTTGTCGACATACCTCTATAGTGGGATTTCTTTTCCTCCCGTTTCCTCCATTTTCTAAATTGCTCACCTGAGGGCTTCAAAGACCTTGAAATGTAAAAATAGAAAACTATAAGCTGCCTCCTGACCTCAGTCAGGCCTGTCGCTCTCTATCCTCTGACCAGATGCACCCATCCACATGACACGGCACCCCAAACGCAGGCAGGGTGGGATGATGAGGAATAACGGATCATCAATACTGAAGACATCAAAACTATGAAGGAACACATATGGAATTATGTAGTAAACAAAAAAGTGGTAAACAGAGCAGAATATGTTTTATATTCTATTTTCTTCAAAGTAGCCACCTTTTGCTTTGATGACAGCTTTGCTCACTCTTGGCATTGTCTCAATCATGTCATGTGTAGCCATGACGTCTTGTCAGTTTTGTATTTATACCGCTTACAAAAAAAAACTGTGAGGCTTTTCCTTAACATACTAAAATAGTTTTAGTTTTTAGTTGATGAACTAATTAGTTATTAACTGTAGATGTATTTCATATTATGTCATGTAACCCTAATGTAATATGCAAAATAAACAACAGTATGAAAAGACTGTTTTATTCATTCTTATTATAATTATTGATCATATACATTTCATTGATTTTACCATATATGATTGCATGTGACAAATAAACTTGATTAATTGATTTTGAGCACTGCTGGCAGCTTCTGGTGAGGAGATTAAGTAATGCCAGCAGGAACACATGGTCTCAGACTGTCACAACGTTCTGTTTGCTCATGATCTTACATTCTCCCCAAGAACAAGTCCGTTCTTTGCATTCTTGGGTTTGAGAAAGGCTCGCTGTGCTGCTGCCAGTAAAGCCACAGACTGACGTTAAAGCAGCAGGCAGTCAGCAGAGGCAACACGGCCCCCTGTGTGCGTCAGGTTCTCAAGTTTGAATGAGAAGGGGCAGGTTAAGCTACTGTGTGGCCGAACGTTTCAGTCCTACAATATGAGCTCATAATTAATATTAACATTAAATATTTTGACCAGAGGGGAACCCTCTGGGCCTTCTAGGTATTCAGTGAAGGCCTAAGTATAATTTTTGTGTACTCCAAATAAACATATTGTATTATATATTTTTTACTTATTTATTGGTTTTTATTCACTTAAATAATATTAATAATTTGTAGATTAGGCTATTATAAACTTGGACTCACTTGTCTTGGCACACAGTGGGTTAAAATAACAGAACGAGAAATGGACCAATCACAATTTTTCTTCTGTTGGTATCTGGGTAAATGACTCCCCCTGCAAGGCCTTCGGTCGCAGCAGCGAAGGCCCGTGTAATTCAAGTGATTGTGGCATGAATTTGACATTGACAGGTGTCTTAGCCAATCATATTTCATTTAGTTGGGGGCGGGATCATTTCACAGCATCTTCCGGGTATTCGCGAATACCCAGCATATTCACCATAGATATTCACCCGACTTCGCGAATTTACCCATGGTTCATAGCGGTAGTCGGTTATGCTCTTCCAGTTGAACTCTGTGTTTACGCTAGCGTAGCTGTCATGCTCGCTCTAAAAAACAGCTTTTAATAAAAATAAAGCAACAAAGTGGACAAAAATCGGAGGGGGGTACACAGTACGGATGTTTTAAAAAGTCGTGAGGACCGTTCTGTAACAGTGCCTCACCCGTCAGTTCTCACGGAGTACAGGGTAGATGACACGAAGCAATGGCCCGGAGTTAGCTAACGTTAGATCGACATAGTTAATTAATTATCTTGTATTTTCTGAAGGTGTTGACGGCGAAGAATTACGCAATTACAAAAGCACAGAAGCATACAACTACCTGCACAGTAACAAAATAGGGAAAGTACTGTTGAAGAAACACAGCGAGTTTATATTTCTGAAGGCAGCAGTGGAGCCCAGCCAGAGCGCCAATCAGGCTAAACATACAGCGTGGCTAATGCTTATAATAATAAATAATAACATAATAGTTCCGTGGGATTTTTATCGACAAGGTGGAAGAAGCAAACATACACTCTCTTTGGGGGGTATTTTGTTTCTCTTAACTTAGTTGAGTGCTTCTTGCCATAATATGGATTAGAATAGTAGTCAAATAGGGCTATTCACTGTGTACAACTGTGCTACCTCTGCACAACACAACTGATGGTCTCAAACACATTAAGAAGGCAAGAAATAACACAAATTAACTCTTGGCAATACACACTTGTTAATTAAAAACCATTCCCGGTGACTGAGAGAATACCAAGAGTGTGCAAAGCTGTCATCAAAGCAAAAGGTGGCTACTTTGAAGAATCTAAAATATAAAACATATTCTGGTTTGTTTAACACTTTTTTGTTTACTACAAAATTCCATAAGGGTTCCTTCATAGTTTACATGTGTTCAGTATTAATTTACAATGTAGAAAATAATAAAAATAAAGAAAAACCACTGAATGAGAAGGTGTGTCCAAACTTTTGACTGGTACTGTATATGTGAAATAAGTCAATATGATTTGCTTGAGCTCATCCTCTGTTTTTTCAAAATGGTGGGAATTGCAAATGTGTTTTTTGTTTCCAATATTCTTCAAATTATAAAAGAAATTACCCTCTATCATCACCAAATTGTGCCTTGTAATATACTTTTTGTGGAAAAGAATGACCCTGATGTCCACTACAAAGGACAGGTTATAAACAAATCAATAACGTTTTTGAGAAAATAATCTTGGTAATACGTTTAGTACATCCCAATTAATTAAATTATGCACAAAAAAAAATCTAATTATTAAAACCTTTTTTTCTTCCCGGTCTCAGGAGGATATGCTGACCTTGCATGTCACATGTAGGGCTCTGGCTATTATTTTTATTGCTTTGTTTGATTGTCTATTGCCAACTGTGGCCCGATGGTCCGAGTGAAGGCCCAGGGTCCAGGGCCACGGTTCGCCACTGATTTTGACAATAAAATATCCTGTGGATCAACCTAACTCGATGGAACTCCCATTCCTGCAGCAAGGAGGAGAGGAAGAGTTAGCCAGCTAACATTAACGTTAGCCTGCCGACTCCAATGTAACATAAAAAAAAGCAATATTCGCCTCAGCTTAACTCATTTCTATTGTGTTGATGAATCTCTTAGGGGAAACTATTAATACCTTTTATGTTACATCCATTAGTGTATATACTTGAATATATTTAAAAAAGGGCAAACTGTATTTAAATGTATGACATCACAAAGGATCTGAATCATTAGTTTTTAGAGTATGAAAAAGTAGTTCTGTGTTAACATGTGTGCTCTAAATGTGCAAGTGGGGCTCACAACAAGGCAGAAAATTAGGAACCTTTGCAGATGAAGGGAGTATGACTACAGAAGACACGAGAAACGTACGTGATGGGAGGAAGAACTTTCAGGTAAAGACGTTTCATGTTATCAAAGACAAATCGGTCAGTTGTCTTGACCATCACCTGTCTGCCTACAAGGAGTTGACAGATGTATTTGATTTATTCATGCTGTAAAACAACAAGCATCAGTTAGATCACAGAACATAGCAATGCACTGCTCTATCCATCAGACTTAAACAGCTGCTTTGCAAACAAGTTTATACAGTGGAGAGCATTCTTGAGTGAACAGGATGAGTTGCCATCAAAGATACTGAACACCATCGTGGATGTAGTCTTTTGGATGTTTCTCTCTCAGCAGATGACACATGGGAAAGGGAGCAAGGAAGGGGCCCAGGAGCCTCTTATTCTTAATCCATGCTTGTGTTTCTTGGTTTGTGAGAAACGGGGCCAGCAGATGACAGTGCTGATGCAAATCAGTTTGTCATGTTTAATTCTTTGTGGAGGATGGACTTGTCTTATACCATAGTGAAACCATTGACCTCAAGCACCCTGTAAATGTCCCAAGAAATGCTAGCTAAGTCAAATCATCTAAACCAGTGGTATCACATTAACTCTGAGGAAAATCCTCCAGACCATAGGAACCAATCAGTCAGTGCTATAATTCTCAAAAGCACCAACTATTTTTCTGGTCCATTGTTTCTAGCAAAACCTCAGTGACAGCACATTACTCAGACTGAAATGTTGGGCTGGGCTAGTACATACAAATGTGGATCAAGAGATTCACCCTGAGGGGAGAATTTACAGTCTGCTTGGATCTCATTGGTTTGAGAGGTTGTCCACTTGGAAGTTTCTGACTAGGGCAATTTCCAAACTAATCAAGAAGGTAAAAAACGTCACAAAAAGTCCCAACCATGGGAAAAGTAGAGGAGTACAAAGTGCACAAGCAACAACAGACAAAACCACATGCTACATGTTGTTACATTGCCAGTGCGACATCACAAACATGTTGTGCATCGTGGGCACCACCTTACAGACGGAGCTCAGATGGGGCTGGACTGCCACTAACTCGGGGAGAGTGGTTTGTATCTTTGGTACTCTCAGTTAATTTGTCAAGAAAAAAAGTTTTTTATGGTCCTAGATGCTGGAATAGCCTGCCCAAGGACCTAAGTCCCTCATTTCTTTTAAATATGGTCTTTTAAAGAATGTATTTTTTCTGTTGCCTTTCAATAATGTGCTCATCATCATTACATAATACTTTTCTCTCTCTTTCTCTCTTCCTCCTCCTCTTCCTTCTTCTTCTCTTTGACTGAGATTTCTCCTTAATCTTCATGTAAAGCACATTGTGTTTTCCCCTCAGCATGAACTATGATATTTGAATAAAGCTTGCATTGTCTTGTCAATTACAGCTGGCTGTAAGCTGTCGGAGATGTGTGGATGTTGCAGTGAAGTCTTGGCCAAGAGGTCCTTAAAAGTCATAGATGTCTCAATGTCCCTGTAGGTGTCTAAGATGTGTCACAGTCTCAGTCCAGCAGGCTCCCAGAGCCTCAGGCTAAAATCAGACACTGCTAAAAAAGCAACTATGTTGTTAAATCTAAATCGCTAGATGTGTATTTGCGTGGGCAGAATGTTTTATAACAAGGAAAGTGAAAGCATGGATTTGAGGAAAAATGCCTGTTCTGCGCCGAGGGGAACCGTAATGATAGGGCCGCTGGCTGGAAGATGTGAACGCTGTCATCGACGTTGCACGCCAACCTCTGGGACACAGTGAGCCTGCCAAAGATGCTTGGTCAGATAAATGTGGGCCATGTCACATTACTTTGCTGCGGCAAGCTTTTTTACATGCAATTACAGGCACGCAGAATGGGTTTGCTCAGCATTAAGGACGCTTATTTAGGTCCTACAGAGCTCAGTTAACTGACTTCCTCTGTGTCGCTCCTCTGAGACTATTTCCAGGATGGAAATGGCCTTTTTCCAGATGGAGCGTGACAAACGACCTCATAGTAGCAGGTCTGCGGGCAGGACAAACGCAAAGGGGAGAAAATGTATTGTGCATATGCCGGCAAGGCCCATAATGTGCTGCGGTTGGAGAAACTTGTTTCCTGTGCCTTTTTTTCCGTCAAGCTGAGGGATTTTTGCATCAACATGTGGCTGTAAATAGCTTCATATTCTGTCTTGATTGACATTAAGGTTCCTTTGAAATACAGCTTCCGCCTTTGTGAATTTGTTGCATTTTTTTTTTTCACTTGACGTATCCTTTCTTTTTTGGAACTAGGCAATAATATCTAACTGTATGAGCTTGTCCTTGCAGCAGCAGGTGGCCTGATCCATCAGATGACTGAATGTTCCTTTGGGTCAGAGTGTTCTGTTCCCATTATTGCCTCTTTAAAACAGACCGAGGACAGTCAACATTGTGTGTGTTAGAATGCTGTAGTGAGTTGTTTGTGGAAAATTCTCTACCTGTTTGTCTCACAAACTTTTACCTGTAAGATGTTGATGAAGGTTCGTCGTCATCCAGGTCATGGTAATTCTAAGTGCTGTATCGTAGGCAACTGGACTTGTTGACACTGACAGCCAAAGACAAAGACAGAACAACCTCTCCACAAATAAAAATGGACCAATACAGGAGGGCCGACTCCTCAGGTCAAGACTCTGCTGTCCACTGACATCTGAAGGAGACAAATCATTCCTTTGAGGACAACAATGTGAACACCTTGTTCAGAGAGACAGATGGTTTGAAAGAGGAGTAAAGGAATCCATCTGTGTCAAACAGGAACGACCATCTTTGAACAGAGGAGGTGGACTAAAACATTCCTTATCACCCACCTACAATGCCGTACTGAGTTCTCTCCCAGACAGCTTAACAACCATTCACACCTGGGCTCACCTAGCCTTAGCAACCCACATAAAGGCTGGTTGGCCCTAAGTGGCCCTAATGACTCTGAAACTCAGAGCTTGTGCCCTTAACGACTCTGTAAGGACACTCCCACACAGAGTTTAAAGCCGGCAGCTCCCCTCCAGTTAGTTAGAACTGAAGAATCTCTTGGATGAGAGGAGAAACGTCTTCAGGGAACTGAAACAAGAAACCAAGATATTTTGTAATACTTCACTGCAAGTTGGCAAAAAAAAAGGATTTCTTTCAAAGGACAGCACAGGAGATTAAATCACTGACTGAGGTTCTTGTGACAGACAGAAATGTGACAGTGAATGAACAAACTCAGCAGGCCTCCTGTGCTTTGTGCTGCCACTGAAAAGAAGCCCCACACTATGGCAGAATATTTCATTCTGCCTGTCGCAATAGACATGGTTAGTGCAGTCTTTGATGAACAATTTGCAGAAAAAATAAGATGCATCCCCTGAGTAACTACACTGTTTCCCCCAAACCTGTGATACTTCAGAAAACCTTGAGGAGCAGCATATTCCAAGACTAAAGACAGCAGGAGTTCTTCCAATCCAGCTCGATGAGAACACGAATGTCTCCAATTGCGCAACTTTATTGCTTTACATAACTTATGTGTGGGAAAATGAATTTGTGATGGACTTGTTATGTTGCTTGAATTACTCCTGGTACCACTGGTGAACACGTATTTGGTGTACTGAATAATATGTGGTTATATCATGTGGGCTGGACAGGGACAGTTGTAAAAGCATAACAAGTGACAGGGCCGTGAATACGACAGGCAGAAGCAGCAGAGTCGAGAAAAGAATGAAGGAGGCAGCTGGAAAGGACATTGTGTGGAATCATTACTTCATTAATGGACAGGCATTGGCATGAGATGGAATACCTCCTAAACTTTACAATGTACTTTATTAACTTTATTACAGACAACGCACTAAACAGCAGCTTTCTGATCAGCTGTGCACTGACATGGGGTGGAACACATGCACTCTGTGTTTCATACAGCAGTATGCTGTCTCTTCAAAGGCACAGTTCATACCAGAGTTTATAAAGGGAGAAATTAAATCAATGCTTTCCTGCTCCAGAAAAGTCCCCTCTTACTGAAAAAAGTAAATCATTTCCTGAAACAGCCGGTCGTTGTAATTTTCAACAAACATTAATCAAACAGGAGGCAGTAGTACACTTGATGGGGAGCTGCATTTGGTGCAGCAGGACGGTGTGATTAAGTCAAATTAAAACAACAGTGTGTGTGTTCACTGTAGGGAACCTGTGCCACAGTGTGTGTGTTCACTGTAGGGAACCTGTGCCACAGTGTGTGTGTTCACTGTAGGGAACCTGTGCCACAGTGTGTGTGTTTTCAATAGAAATAATGGAGCTCTACTTGTCAGTAGCATACGTCTGTTGTTGGATTAGGTCTGGGATTGGATGACAGGAAGAAAAATATCATATTTCACCAGACTTCAACTTTTACATGACATGATGAATGTTTTGCGCTCGTTTGGGTTAATGCTGAACTTATCCACCTCATGTCTGGGGTCAAATGATCCGTGGTGGTCAATCAGTTTCAACACTTTTCTCATTTGGAACATTTAATCCAGTATGTGTGATTAAAAATGTCTTGTACTTTAATCCTCTCTGTTCTGTCTGAAGCCACGTTGAGTTTCTCCTGCTCTCACAGAGGCCTAGAATGGGATCATGGTGCCATCAATCACGCTCACACTCTCTCATGACTCTGCTGAAATGCTTTGGTTATTTTGGTTCTAGTTTTCATACCATGTGCGAGTCACCGCACGCTGGGTGGAGGCCCTGTCAGTGTATGGTCAGTCTGACACTCTCCCAAAATGAGACACACCTCTTTTTCCATGTCCTTATGTGACCCAATGACCTCACACAAAAGACACACACACACACACACACTTGGACATTTTAACTTGCTCTTTCACAATGTAATACACACCCACTGACCTCTAAGCAGTTGTCCATGTCAGTCCTTGCTTTAATCCAGAGCTCACTTCAGTTAACGAAGAGTATTTATGATTTGACTGTAGGAGGAATCTGATTTACTTCTGCATCACATCCCTCACCACTGTTTGAAGTGTTAAAGTAATCGCTCTGGTAACCTCAGTGAACTAAGCCTGGTGACTCAGATGAAAAAACATGGTCCTCCAAGGAAAAGTCTTTGTTCGTCGTGTTATTTATGCGCTGCACAACCAGCTCTCTGAGCACTTTGTCTGGCTCAACTCTCTGACTTTAAATCTTCTAAATGGACTGTCTGCCCCAGAGCTGCTCTGCTTCTAGAAAACATTGTGAAGTTCTGACCGTGACCTTGAAATCAGGTCTTTTGAGCATTACAGCGATGTTACCTTTATATATAATGATGTATGGTTTGTTGTGTTCAGCTGCAAACCACAGACAGCCCTGCTGCTGTGTGGAGAATACTCGATATTAGCAGTGGTCAAGCCTACTCTTGCACTTGTTCAACCTCACTGTAGCTTCACTGCTCTCTCTGGTAGTCAGTGCTGCTCTGTGTGGACAGGCTGTGACAGTAAGTAGGCCCAGAACGCCTCCTTCTGGTTCACACAACCAGCACAGGACACAGTCAGTGCTGAGGCCGGTTTCTTTACATAAAAACAAATCAGTACATCACCCTTTAGAGATCAGGGCAAGTATAGCAAACTTCACTGCAGCATGTCACTGGCTATAGGCTATATGTGTGTGTTACAGTCCCAGTGTTGTGTTGTGTTCTGCATTGTGCTTTTCCTCAGGTGTCGCCCTCTTCCTCCCCCTCCTCCTTGCCTCTGTGTGGAGGTCCACACCTGATCTACTCACCACTGAGGCCGGCTGGTGAATGTTTCAGTCTTTTTTATTTATTTATTTTTATTCATACGATTTTATTTAGATTTTTCAATACATACAAGACGAGACAAACAACCCCAGGCTTGACAACAGAACAAAACAAAACAATAAAGGCAAAAAATTAAATAATAAATGTTTCAGTTTAAATGATACGTCTTGTTTCTTTTCCCTCTTTTACTCCCGGTTTTCATTTACTATGTCAGTCCCCTCATCCCCTGGCTTGACGGGGATGTCACAGTGTAGCTACCATGTGTGCGGTAAGAGGATCTACTTTGTTCTGTATCCATTTATCACAGTCTTGGCTATGTTTCACTTATGTCAGTTGAAAAGAAGGGCCTGGTTATTTTTTCTATTAGTCGGGGCCGAGGTAACATGTCGTGAAAATGTCATGCCAACCTCTGTCTCACTACAACAAAGCTGAGTAGTACATCTGAAATAGAACAAGTTATGACTGAACACCAAATCGGGAGGAAACAATAGAAAATGAGAAATAAATCTTCAGACACATAAATATGAAATACATTAGTGCCAGGATGATTATAAATTACTTAAGATAGGAACTGGCTTCTGAAAGAGGAGCAATATTTCCATAGCGAGAAAGGTCTCAAATCTGAAGACCAGCCCCCTAACATCTCGGAAAGTTATCCTGACTGAATTATTCCATGGAGTGTTTTTTTTTTTTGTACAGTCTAAATGATGGATGATGGAGGGACTTGGATGTAACTTCCATCACTTGGAAAAAATGCCTCACAATTACAGTAAATTACATTCATGGTACTTGTAGGTTATTAAAGTTCTTTATAAATTAATTGTACACCCTCCACTGATTACTCTTGCCTCCATAACTTGTATAAGATTGTATAAGAACGTTTGCCGTTGGATTGTCTCTTAAAGTATCACCAATAAAGATGCACTATTGTGTCCACGGAACATTTTCATCAGAGTGTAAGCATCTTCTATGTCACTGCACATTTCCATTCTAGCTTCAATGTAGCGCCCTAATGTGTTGACTAAGGCTAAGGTCAGTGCCACACACACATACACATGCACACGCACACGCACACACACACACACACACACACACAAACAGTAGTGTAATCACTACTGTACTGATGTTACACTTGAGTGAAGCAGAATCCATTACTCACCCTGGTCAACCTCAGCTGTAAAGGTCTGTGTGTGGACAGCAACACGATCGTGTCGACAGCTACCGCTGCTGAAATACCCCCGGGTGTGAAAACTTTGTTACTGCCATTGCTCCATGAAGGAATTGACAGGAATTATGCCAAAACCTGCAAGGCCCCTCCAGAAAAAGGTCCACTCCAAGCTGCTCCCCGTAACAAATGAAAATCAGAGAGAGAGGGGCTCGCCCAATCAGGGGCGGCCTGAGGCATAAGCAAACTCAGCAGCTGCTTCTCCAATCTTTTACATATTAAATAAATTAAACAAGTGACACAAAGGAATGAATGAATGAATAACTCAAGACAAGATGATTCTGATTTCATGATCCATACACCTGCCTACAGCTGCTGTGTCTGCCAGCGTTTGAGTCATGCACATAAACTAGACAATTCACGTGCATAGACACTGCATCAAGTTCAATCATCTCATTAGAGTCAGTTGGAAGAGACGGTAATGTTAAGTCATGTCACAAAAAAGGACGTATCCCTCAGGGGGACAGTAGTTCATAATCCGTCACTGTATTAATACAATTCATAATGTAACATTATAGTGTGACATTTGTGTCAATGATTGTCAAGCACAGGTGACTCTGCAGTGGTAAGAGGGGGGCCCAAATCAAATTCTGCTTAGGGCCCTCAAAAGGCTTGGGCCAGCACTGCACACAATACTGATATACACTGCCTGGCCAAAAAAAAAAGTTGGCACCAAAGAAAAAAGTCACACACTCTAATATTTCGTTGGACCGCCTCTAGCTTTGATTACGGCACACATTCGCTGTGGCATTGTTTCGATAAGCTTCTGCAATGTCACAAGATTTATTTTCGTCAAGTGTTGCATTAATTTTTCACCAAGATCTCGTAAGGGGTTAAGATGTGGACTCTGTTGTGGCTCATGGACTCATGCTCCCTGAACCACTCTTTCACAGTTTGAGCCCGATGAATCCTGGCACTGTCATCTTGGAATATGCCCGTGCCATCAGGCAAGAAAAAATAACCTGGTCATTCAGTATATTCAGGTAGTCAGCTTTCCTGCTCCCCTGAATCTATATCCCTGATGCTCTGAAGCGAGGTGTGGCCTTCCTAGAAAGGGAGGGTTTGATCAGAGATGACCTTTTGGTGCCTCATCTGATATCAGCCCCAAGTCTGCTGCCCTTTAAGCCACAGAGGAGAGATGTGCTGATCACATTTCAAGTGAATTTACAGTTGTCGCTGCCTTGTGGTGACTGGCTCATTTAGCTCAGGCCATAGTGTGGGACCGTTTGGCTTCAATTGTCCCTGAGACTGTCACATTTGATACCCCTCTTTTCTTTCTAAATTTCAGTATAAAAATTAGCTGTTTGTTAGCTCCCTGTGGACCATTTCCTTGTTGAGTAAAATCACTTCCGGTGTGAGAATAGCTTAGTGGGACACTGAGTTGATAAAACTTTACTACTTTCATTTGACTAAAATTCTTGCTTCATGCTTTGTTTGGGTTCAATTACTTTCATCTGGAGGGTGTTGTCTTTTAGTTTTTTTTCGTATATGGCTCTGTGCAGGTACCTCACCGATATCACAGATGTTTAATGAGATAATCCAATCATCATTCACTGCAGAGCCTCCATGTCCTGGGCCAAATCTCTTTAAAAGCTGTCTGTGCAGTGTTACACCTCGGCTCCAAATTAAGTACCATGTCCACACTCAAGAGAGCAATCGTTGCTACAACATGAGTTTAAGTTTATTCATTTATTATCAGTTAACTGGAGTACGTTCTGCCCACTGCATAAGCACTTTATTTGAGGCACACAGAGACAGAGAGGCAAGCAGAACCATGTAAGATAGCCAGAAACCTCTTCTGTACGTCCTAAGAACAGTATGGGTTATCTAAATCATGGTTAGAAACTAGGTTTCACACAACATTCATTTTGCAGTTTCATGCACAGAATTCAACAGCATAAACCTATTATGGTATCAGACATAGTTATCTGACACGTCTTTTTTCAGTGGCTGAAACAACAGGCTTCCTGACAACCCTCAAAAACTCTTGATCCATCTTTTCTTCATTTACCTGTTACCAGTGGAGAGTGTGGAATGTTAATCATTTTAGCTGTAAATGACGAGGATTATAACAGATATGTTGTTGGAGTGATATGCTTGATAAATATGCTCCTTTTAAGCTTTTATTACTGCATATAGTGCAGTAATAAACTGTTACAGGCCTCACACATAACCAGTGTGGTGTCCTGTTTTGCGCAGGGAAAGCAGAGGCAGCAGATTTCATCTCTCTCTTTAATCCTTCAAATACACAATTTTACATCTGCCATTTACATTACAACACTGGTCCATAAAGTCACCACTGGAAAATCATAACGTCTTGTGAATGTACAACTCTGCTTTTATACATGCTGTAAAGTCTTCATGCACACTTTGACTCACATTCACTGCCAGCTGCTCACCAGCTCTAAAAATATAAAGTTTAAAGTTTGGTGATGAGATAACACACATTAGTAAGTGATGCTGTGCTCAGGAGGAGCAGAGACAGAGACGTCAGCTGTGTTCAGCTCTGTTCTCTGTCTGACGAGTGGAGGCCTCATGCAGCCCGACCACAGCTACAGCTCACTGAAGTAGAGCTGTGTGGCACAATTAAGCAACTGCACCTTCAAAAGTAATACTCAGAAGCATTACAGCAAGTGGCCTTTTTCACATATGAATACATTAATACACATGTTTATAAGATTAAAGTCATTACAAAGCAGTTATGGGAGAAGTAGGCTATTTCAGACTTTTTTAACTGCCAACTAATATTATTGTGAAGTACACTTCCTGCGTAAAAAATAGGAAAAATAATGCTTTTTTCATGTTTCAGCAGGTACATGAAGAGTAGTCTTAGCTAAATCTAGAAAGGGCAGCAGTTAGGAGTTGGGTTTCTTGTAGTCAGTACCCACTGAGAGCATTCCTTGGCTTGTTTCATCACAGATCAAACACTTCTGAGGAGAAGCGTCTCATGATTCTTACTGAAATTTCCCCGGTGTGGCAGATTTTAAACATGGCCAATAATTCAACACCACTTGACTTGTTATGAGAAAACACAAGTCTTGCGTAATTCATGTTGGAACTCAGTGGGAGAAGGTGTTCCCTCTTTAAAGAGGCACTCTCCCACCATCTGGCTTCCATCTATGGTGACTCATGTTTCAAAGACTCCCCTACAGCCAAGTGGTCAGTAGGGCCCTGAGGACAATTAAAAGACAAAGACGTTCAATATGTGCTCACTCTGAGTATGGAACATGCACTGCAGCTTTACTGAAGCTACAAGTGCACAGATTCACCGACACATCTGTCTGCAGCAAACTCAATCCATCGCAGAGGACTCGAGGACCTAATAGAACCTCCCATCAGCTTGGACAGGCTGTTTGAATCAGACGAACCAGTCAGGCATCTGCAGCCGTATTCGTGACGACCAAGTGGTTTTGTGCTTAGCGTAAACCTAACCATAGCAGAGGCACAGCTTTGTAAAAAGAGAAAAATAGCCTCTTTTGTTTTAAGTTAACTTTTATAAAGACGCTTCTTTCTATGGTAATCCAACAACACTATCAGAGACCGCTTCACAGACACGCGTACTGAGAGGTTAATGCGTGTTAATTGGCAGTGGACCAAACCACTATGAGGCATATGGAGGGGGAACATTTTTTTGCCCACTGAGGATTCGTGGAGAGACACGAGGAAACCACGGGAGAAGAGAGGACCGAGGAAATCTGTTTTAAGACAAACAAGACGGCCTTTCCTCTGCAGCGTCACGGGAAGTGACACCTGTTTCTGATGACGGCCGCAGCTGATCACAGCTGGATCAGCTGTCAGTCGGCTTTAACAGCTGTACAGACGTCAGATGAATCCGTTCCAAATTGCCATTATCTATATATAATCAAATTATAACATAGAACTAAAACTGAATCGTAATGCAAGTCAGACATTGTGAGGTTCCAGACCTTCACTTGAGAACGTTTTCTCTAAGTGGACCTCTTTGAATTTTAATTGAATACCCCTGATATAGGTTATTGAGGGGGACAAATGGAAGGAGGGGTCCCACCCTCCGTTTTTTAACACTCCCTGAGTAACTTGCCAAAAACTGCCCACAGGAAACCCACGGAAGCACGGGGAGAACATGAAGAACATTCAAACTCCAAACAGAGAATACCAGGATTCCAACCCTTGACCTTCTGGCTGTTAGGCAGCAGTGCTAACCACTGTGCCACAGGGGCTCACAACTGGGTGTGCCCTGTCACATTGTTTAATGGACTAATGAACTGACCAGTTACAGTAAGTACAATACAGATTTCAACAAGCAGATGGATTGTTATTAGTTTAGCTTTAGAAATTTTGTTAAATAGCACCACAACAAAATCCTGTGGTAGGTGCATTTGCTATCAACCACAAACAAACTGAGTTTTTAAGTGCCAGAAATACTTACATAAAGTGATGCATCGCAGCTAGTGTGGAGCAGCTGAAATGAAATCATTGGTCCATTCAAATGAAGAATATATTCTTTATAAAGCAATGACTGTGACACTTTGCTCATGTAAGGACACAAAAAATGACATCACTGGCCTCTTACTCTGGGGTGGCTGCGCTTGAGTTATGTCTAGTTAAGCGTGTAACAGTGTTGTGCAACCTAATTGCTTATATAATAGGTCGTTTAAACTGGTTAATTGGTTTGGTTGTACGTGCCGGCAGTCAAGTCCAGAGTGTTAGTTTGTGTCAGTGGGTTTCCAGGTCGAGGGGCTGAGAAAGAGGCCCATTAAAGCCAGATATTTCAGGCTCATCTCAATATGACTCCTAAGACACCAGCAGTGTTCACCTTCCTCAGCTGATTACTTACTTCAGAGGTGTAATTCGTAAGAACTGGCCAGAATTCAAAGGTAGTTCTGAGGTAAAACTGAAGGGGTCAGCATATACACTTATGGCTGCTCAGTATACTGGACTCTACCTTTGGTTGTTGCAACTAGCTACGATTAGCAAGTAGCTCAGCTAGCTGTGGAGCTATGTGGCCCTATCCAACAGAAGTCTGACCACACCGCAACCTCTGATGAATGGGAGAGTCAGCAAAGGCAATAAGACACCTCCTGAGGCACAAAGTGGTATATACTTGGCATTTTGCCTTGATGGGTGTGGTTTTGCGGCGGTAATAGTGCACGCCTTTGCCTGTGCACTGGAAAGCCTTTTGGAAAAGTAGGTCTTTAGGTTAATTTAGTATGAAAGTACGTAATAATGTAGTGACTGAAATGATGTGCTGTGGACAAGTGGACAAGGTAGATGACTTTCGTGTCAGCGACCACAGTTTGTGTCCCGTGTGGAAGTATAGTTTTGTTTTATGGCTTTTTACCACAAGACTTGGTGACTTTATTGTTTTCCAGGTATTTAAAAGAATATTTCCAATTTTCAGCTGTTTGGTAAGGTTTAGGCATTAAAACTACTTTGTTGGGTTTAGGAAATACTGGTATGGATTTAAATGAATAAGTCAGTGTTCACTTTTTGTTAGATTGTCCCAGACTGTAATGGGACTGTGATAATGGGAAGTTCAGAGTTTATTGTTGTATAGTAGTTTTCACTGTATATGACATGATTCCCACAGCTCGATGTGTATATAGGGCAAGGCCGATGTGCCACCTACTGGCTGACTGAATTAATACCCCTGGTAGACAACAGAAACTGAGGCTCAGCATCTGGCATGTGGCTGGAGTTTTAGGGAGCTAATTCAGGTGCCGTTGTGCGTTCATGTCCTACAGTAAGTAGTTTTTGTTATTCTTTGGTCTCTCTGTAAAAACTGTCAAGGTCTTTCCTTCCCTTTTACTTTCTTATTTATTTATTTGGCCTAATAAATCCCATGCCGTGCTAATATGCTAATTATCATGCTATTTTACTGATATTAGTTTTCCCCTTTTTTTGTTTCACACCATTTCAACTACCCCTTCATATGCAATTGAAAAACATTTTAAATATTTAATGTTACACAAATACGTAATGGCAAAGATTATGCACATGTTCGTGCAGTTTTTGATGAGAACAGGGCTGACAAAACATGGAGAACAATATGAGAAGTACCAGGGAGACGAGAGGAAACAATGAGCCACGCTGCTACACAGAGTACTATCATCTCTACAGATGGTCTTCTCCATAAAGTGAAGAGGGACGCTGATGCTGCAGTTAAAGCAAGTTATGCGGTGAGTGAATTAATGGCCATTCACCTAAAGGCTGTTTCTGAAAGATTGCATGTTGCAAGTCGCTGCTTTTCCATGTCCAGAACAGAAGAGCTTGTTCAACAATATCTCTCTATCGCCAAACACAGTGGCAGAGCGAATTAACGAGTTATCAAGTGACATTTATGAACAGTTTCACTGCATACTCTGTGGCGCTTAATGAAAGCACAGACCGGACAATGCACAGGTGCCAATTCGAGGTGACAGAAGAGTTGCTGAGTTTGTGAGGTAAAAACTAAATTCAGAGAGGCACAAGGAAAAGCAGACATGACTGAACAATTTCTGAGAGAACTCCCTCTATCCTTCCTAGAGCTGTCCAAAGTGTTGAATCAGGTAATAATGCCTTTTTGGAAGCACATATCTGTGTGAGAAACAGTTCTCAACAAGGAACTTTAATAAATGCAAGTACAGGTCCAGGCTTACTGATGCCCATCTTGAAGCTGTACTTAGGGTTTCAACTGTGACCTCCATCAGGACTGATTAAACTGTTAAAAAATGTTTATACAAAATGGTGTTAGGGTAGCTGCCACAGAGTGTCAGTACTTTTCATTTTATTTTATGTCATGTGATTAATTTATTAGGTAATCTGCATGTTTCATTTAAATAGTAATCAAAATAGAGGCTTTGTTTTTTATTACTGTAACTCCTCATTATAATTTACTTTATAGCAATTGTCAGTTATCAGTACCTAACTTGTAAAATCTTTCCCCAAATGTTAGGGGTAACAGACTATGACGCTTCTGGCAGCTTCTGGCAATATTTGGCAGCTACTGGCACTCTGTGACACTCTGTGGCACTCTGTGGTAGCTACTGGCACTCTGTGGCACTCTGTGGCACTCTGTGGCAGCTACTGGCACTCTGTGGCACTCTGTGGCAGCTACTGGCACTCTGTGGCAGCTACTGGCACTCTGTGGCACTCTGTGGCAGCTACTGGCACTCTGTGGCACTCTGTGGCAGCTACTGGCACTCTGTGGCACTCTGTGGCAGCTACTGGCACTCTGTGGCAGCTACTGGCACTCTGTGGCACTCTGTGGCAGCTACTGGCACTCTGTGGCAGCTACTGGCACTCTGTGGCACTCTGTGGCAGCTACTGGCACTCTGTGGCACTCTGTGGCAGCTACTGGCACTCTGTGGCACTCTGTGGCAGCTACTGGCACTCTGTGGCAGCTACTGGCACTCTGTGGCACTCTGTGGCAGCTACTGGCACTCTGTGGCAGCTACTGGCACTCTGTGGCACTCTGTGGCAGCTACTGGCACTCTGTGGCAGCTACTGGCACTCTGTGGCACTCTGTGGCAGCTACTGGCACTCTGTGGCAGCTACTGGCACTCTGTGGCACTCTGTGGTAGCTACTGGCACTCTGTGGCACTCTGTGGCAGCTACTGGCACTCTGTGGCAGCTACTGGCACTCTGTGGCACTCTGTGGCAGCTACTGGCACTCTGTGGCAGCTACTGGCACTCTGTGGCACTCTGTGGCAGCTACTGGCACTCTGTGGCAGCTACTGGCACTCTGTGGCACTCTGTGGCAGCTACTGGCACTCTGTGGCAGCTACTGGCACTCTGTGGCACTCTGTGGCAGCTACTGGCACTCTGTGGCAGCTACTGGCACTCTGTGGCACTCTGTGGCAGCTACTGGCACTCTGTGGTAGCTACTGGCACTCTGTGGCAGCTACTGGCACTCTGTGGCAGCTACTGGCACTCTGTGGCACTCTGTGGTAGCTACTGGCACTCTGTGGCACTCTGTGGCAGCTACTGGCACTCTGTGGCAGCTACTGGCACTCTGTGGCACTCTGTGGCAGCTACTGGCACTCTGTGGCAGCTACTGGCACTCTGTGGCACTCTGTGGCAGCTACTGGCACTCTGTGGCACTCTGTGGCAGCTACTGGCACTCTGTGGCACTCTGTGGCAGCTACTGGCACTCTGTGGCAGCTACTGGCACTCTGTGGCACTCTGTGGCAGCTACTGGCACTCTGTGGTAGCTACTGGCACTCTGTGGCAGCTACTGGCACTCTGTGGCAGCTACTGGCACTCTGTGGCACTCTGTGGTAGCTACTGGCACTCTGTGGCACTCTGTGGCAGCTACTGGCACTCTGTGGCAGCTACTGGCACTCTGTGGCACTCTGTGGCAGCTACTGGCACTCTGTGGCAGCTACTGGCACTCTGTGGCACTCTGTGGCAGCTACTGGCACTCTGTGGCACTCTGTGGCAGCTACTGGCACTCTGTGGCAGCTACTGGCACTCTGTGGCAGCTACTGGCACTCTGTGGCACTCTGTGGTAGCTACTGGCACTCTGTGGCACTCTGTGGCAGCTACTGGCACTCTGTGGCAGCTACTGGCACTCTGTGGCACTCTGTGGCAGCTACTGGCACTCTGTGGCAGCTACTGGCACTCTGTGGCACTCTGTGGCAGCTACTGGCACTCTGTGGCACTCTGTGGCAGCTACTGGCACTCTGTGGCACTCTGTGGCAGCTACTGGCACTCTGTGGCAGCTACTGGCACTCTGTGGCACTCTGTGGTAGCTACTGGCACTCTGTGGCACTCTGTGGCAGCTACTGGCACTCTGTGGCAGCTACTGGCACTCTGTGGCACTCTGTGGCAGCTACTGGCACTCTGTGGCAGCTACTGGCACTCTGTGGCACTCTGTGGCAGCTACTGGCACTCTGTGGCACTCTGTGGCAGCTACTGGCACTCTGTGGCAGCTACTGGCACTCTGTGGCAGCTACTGGCACTCTGTGGCAGCTACTGGCACTCTGTGGCACTCTGTGGTAGCTACTGGCACTCTGTGGCACTCTGTGGCAGCTACTGGCACTCTGTGGCAGCTACTGGCACTCTGTGGCACTCTGTGGCAGCTACTGGCACTCTGTGGCAGCTACTGGCACTCTGTGGCACTCTGTGGCAGCTACTGGCACTCTGTGGCACTCTGTGGCAGCTACTGGCACTCTGTGGCACTCTGTGGCAGCTACTGGCACTCTGTGGCAGCTACTGGCACTCTGTGGCACTCTGTGGCAGCTACTGGCAGTCTTTGGCAGCTACTGGCAGTCTTTGGCACCATTTGCCAGCTACAGTGGATAATGACTGAATATTAATTTCTGGTAAACATGTCCTTTAAGGACTTGTTACTCTCACAGCAGCTCCAGGTAAAAACACATAGAAGAACAAAAAATCCAGTCTCATTGTCAAACTGTTAACATTATTATCTGGTCAATTCTGTTATCCATGTAGGAACGAGTCCAGGTTAGTAAATTAAGAAAACATTATACTAAAGGTTAGAGAGGGATCGGAAAATGACACTGTCAGATGTCATCATAATTAAATCATACAATTTTATCATGCATGAGATATGTAATCCATTGAGTACCAAATGACTGAGAATATAGATGTTGCAGAAATGCTGTGTGTGTGTGTGTGTCTAATTGAACACTTGAGGTAGCTTCTGTGTTAATATGTGGAGCTGTTGTGTGTACGTGTGTATGTGATGAAGGACAAACACAGCATTGAGTCAGACTGTCAGCACATGTATCTTTCAAGCAGTAAGTGCGACAGTGTGAAACTTTTTTTATTTTTATTCCATGTCATTATAATTTTTTACCATGGTGGCAATCAGCACACATCATTTTGTTACTGATTACTCAATTCAGATGATTCATCATGTGTTGTATGCTTAACTGTGTCACCATTAACACTTCACAGCAATGAACCATTTTCATCTCGATTACTTCAAACTGGTTTGGTGCTTTGATATTCAGCTTCATATCTCCACAGCCTGTGGAACTAGCTTTACAATATTTCAATAGTAATTGTGACAAAACGAGTTACTAACTGTCATTATTTGGATTCTGTGGTGGCCTTTTTCGTGGTGTTTCTGTGCATGTGTGTTTTGCAGAGGAGATCTGGAGAGGCTGGCCGTGGTTTTCCTGATTGGCATGGAGCTGTTGACTCTCACACACTTTAAGCACATTGGTTTCATCAGCGCCTGCTTAAGAACCCTGGTCTCCACCTTGCTCGCTGCCAGATTATTTCATCAGCCAGACGTGGTAGATGGTCAACCAGCTACACTTGTAGCTTCTCTTGTTTTCTAGTGTTTTTTGAGTCACTAATCTTGCCCTCTCTTCCTCCTTGCCAGTGGGAGAAGAACTTCTCTGGATCCAGCTCATGCCACACCACGACCCGGTCTCCAGCACCTCTGCCACCAGCGTCCTCTAACCTCTAAGTTTCCATGCTCACTCACTCATGCCCGCTACCTGTGCCACCGTGAGTCTTCCCCTCTTCACCAGCAGAGACATTTCCTCGGAGCCTCAACCTGCGTCCATCATTACAGAGTGTTTCAACAAAAATCCTTTAACCTTCCTCAGTCTTGGTGTCTGCTTCAGGTCCTACTAAACATCTGCTGCCGTGCGTAACACTAACATCACGAAAAGAACAACAATAAGGGAATGTTTTATTCATTTTAAGGAAAAGCAACCTCTGAACAATTTAATACAATCCCAAAAATAAAGTGTTCAATTTGGTAAAAGAATATCTGTACAAGAATAAGTCAAGATCAAGTTCACATGGGTTCACTCAGCCTTAAGCACTTCAGTTCATAACAAGTTACGATGGCCAGGTTTAGCTTTGTGGAACATGAACTGTGAAGCTTTCTTGTGCTGGTCGTAGAGTGTGTCCGACTGCCTGGGCTTTTGTTGTGGGGTGACGTACCACATGACAACACCGGAGGGATTGATGGAGACTGTAAAAACTGTGGTGGCGTTCAACCCTGTCACTGTGGAGCCAGTAAACACTTCATAGGCCTAAAAGCAAGGGAAGAGCATCGTCAATGTGACATTTGTTGAATTTACCAAATCATGTGTCCTTCTCAAACATAAAGATTTATAATGGAGTCAGGATATTTTACATAATGCCATTGTATGTGTTATGCCATTTTTAAGTTAATTGTTATAAACTTAAAAATGGCAGAATACATACATGGCACCTTTGCACTGAAACAGTAAACTCACTTGGAATTTATGATAAATTATCCCTTTTTTAAAAATCATAATCTCTAAAAAAAGAGCTTTCATATCAATGCATATTGGGTAACATATATGATGATACCAATATATCTGGGACAGCCTTATATTGACAGATAAAATCATCTCTACCTACAGCTATCTAGCAGCACTTTTTTAGGTTGGAGTACCTGCAACCAGAAAATATTTGACTTGATAAATAAAGCCAAAACAATGAAATTATTATAAAAACTGTTGTCGATGGACTAATCCGTTAATGGTTTCTGTACAAAGAACTAAACACAGGGTAAGATATTGGGGGTGTACACACCTCATAGCTGCCAGCATCATAGTTGAGTTTAGCCAGAGAGGTGTGGTACAGGTAGGGCATGTCTGTCCGCCGACTCAGGAACACAAGGGCGCTGGCTGAATGGGAAAGTGGCCTCCAGTAAACCTCAATTCGACTCTTCTCCTGTGCAACAACATGCACGTGCACGCATGCACACACACACACACACACACACACACACACACAATAAACAAAGTAAAACATGTCTTTAAAGACACAGCTTTGATTTGTATAGTGCTCAACAAACTTCCTCCCGCCTCACTGTTGAAATTCAACACCATTCACATGAGTGTACTGTTGTGTATGTTATTTCCTGGCCTTGTTTGTTCACTGTGAATAAACCAATGTCTGAAATATGATGAAGACCTGCAACAGGCGTCTTCCCTGGATTCCCATGGGGTCCTGGTTGATGGCAATAGCCATTTTGTTTTGCAGTATGGCCCTCGCACTGTTGTCCAGGTTTCGAAGGTCATTAGACATGATGAGAGGTGCAGCCATGATGGCCCACAGAGCCATCTGAGAGCGAGCCTGGTCCACACTGAGACCGAAGTTCCCAATGATGAGCTAGGGGGAGAAGAATGAAGAAATAAGAGGCAATAATGGAATCGGTCATCTGCAATGAATATATAGTAAGACATCAGAGAGCAGAAGGGGTGGGAGGTTCCTTAGCATTAGTGTCCATAAAGCACCCCATCATCTGTGAAAGCAAACATTCTGTTGTTTTAGGCTAGCTTTACACGACAACGATCTGAACACAATCCGCAAAAGTGGCGTTGCGTTCCCACTTTTTATTTCGCGTTTAGACGAGCGTCTTTGGATGGAAATCTGCATGCACACGGTGACGCAAAAGTGTGTGAAATTTGATGTAGTGTGCATGCCAGGTGATTAATTCGCCTTCTCTGTTCTGATATATCAGTAATTACTCGGCTTATTTGCTGAAAGGACTCCTGAATAGCTATCAAAGCAGCTAAGGCCACTTGAATGTCTGACTGATGGAAATAATCCGACATGTTTGTTATTGTTTGGCTGTACTGCTCGCGGATATGACGTCAACGCGTATGCGAGGATATAGCCAGCGTGAGCAGCTCAGAGCACACTTTTGCGTTTTCAACCCTTTAGACGGGAACGCGACGGTGGAGCGTCTTTAAGATTTCCACTCTGGAGGGTGGGTTCATTTTTTTGCGTTTTTAAGCCCCAAAAACGCTGTCGCCGTCTAAACGAAAGGCACATCTGATAAAATATTTTGTCGGTTTCATCCGGGAGCATTGTCGTGTAAAGCCAGCCTTAGTCTTTAGTCCTTAGTTGTGGAACCAAAAGAGACGTGGTGGTACACATCATAATGCTGAGATCTGTGGGGGTTTGTTAACGCGTTTCCACCTGTTAATCTAAACATGTATCCACCGACTGTTTAGAATCACATGGATGCTGTTGTAATGTGTTGTGACTGAGGTCCTGACCCACCATGCACCCCTGGGAAGTGACAAAGTTAAGTTTGTTGCTCATAATTACATAATCACCATCAGTACACAGCTGACTCTGTCTGGCTCTCCCTCCCAGAGAGGGAAGTTCACTGAAGACTCGGTCAGGAGGGCTGACCTTCACGGTGACTTTTCCTCATTACATTTGGTGATTTTTTTCTGTATAAGTTGCCACAGACAGTAACTACAACACAATAGAGGGAGGGGACAAAGACATGGCGAGTTTAAGTTGTTTCCTCTAAATCGTGTCACATAATCACCTCCAGTAAACAGCAGGAGCCGTCTGGCTCTCTCTGCCGAGGACAGGTGTCGTTTCCCTCGAGGTGTGACGAAGAGTCGGTGGGACAAACAGGATGACAGACACTTGTCCACGTATAACTGCAGTATTTTTTCCTTATATAAGATGCCAAAGACACTACCAGTTACTTCAGTACTGTTGTTTAGTCCTGTAACGTTGCTTCATGGGATAAAATGTGGGACATTTCTCTTTCATTTGATGAGTGAAGGATCTGATTAGTTGTCAGACTGTGAATGCCATCTAACTCTTACACATAGATGTTAATTCGCCTCTGTTGCAACTCTGTTACTACCTCTGCTGGGAGATCAGAGGTGGAACGAAATTGTCCCCCATTCTGCCTCTTCAACTTCAATACAGACTGGGAGGTGGAATAATGGAGCAATATTCCCACCTTGAAAAGTCAGCGTGAAAGGGGCAAGAGACAGCTGAGCTAGAGAGTGAATATCTTACAGAAGCATCATTGAGAGCTTTCTGAACACAGCCTAGTACAGAAACTACACAATGTCAGATTGTGTGGTCCCTGCAGAAAATAGTAAAAACACAAGGATCACTGGTGTCCCTCTTCCTGCCATAGCGGACATCTACCAAGCCCAACGTGTCCGAAAGGTCTCCAGCTTAATACTGACCCCTCCCACCCTTCCAATCATCTCTATGCACCCCTGACATCTGGAAACCACCAATGATGCAAGAACTTCTTCCCAGAGCCATCAGGTCCCTGAACAGTCACAGAATCCTGCCCCCCATCCCCCCACCGTCTTCTTCTTTACTCCACTGCCATAAATGTTGTTAAATATCAGTTTTTTTATAAACAATTTGAACTTTTTTCTTTCTCTTTCAGTGACTCTCTTTCATAGCGACTTGTCTGCTGAAAGTTGTTGCTGTAAAGAACAATATTTCACTCTCATGTATGCCAAGTGTGTATTATGAGCATATACTACAATACTGAACCCAAACAAATCTAATATAATAATACTATAAAGAAAAGCTGTTAACTAAGGTTCTTTAAACTTTTTTACATGGACAGCTGTGCTGATTTTATCTCTATGATCAGTTGTGTAATATTTTAAGGTAAAGAATCAATAATGTTGACCAATCAGTCTCACCATGTCAGGGTCATTCCATCGTCCAGGCCCTGCAGCTGGCTGCAGATCATCCTGGTTGCTGGAGAACCACTCAATGATGCCTTGCAAACTGTCCCATGAGTCCTGGATGTCATAGTAATTTCTCCACAAGTGACAAATATCCCCCAGCAGAGAGTAATTTACCTGGTAGGAGAACAGAGAGACTTTAGGGGGACTAGCAAAAATATCACAATATGAACATTCATCGAGACACAGCTAAAAATCCTCATCATCACAAGCCATTCTGTGTGGAAGTGAGTTCCAAAATCAGTCGACAAGCTTTCAATACAAATTACTTGTTTCAAGAACTTTCAAATTTCAGTGCAGTGGCTGCTTTTATCCAGGCTTGTTCCAAAATATGGGCACAGCTCAGCCAAAAACTTGGTTTGTCAGTGTTGTAGTGATGACACTCACATCAGGGGGAAGTCCTCCCAAGTAGGCAGGCCAACTACAGGAGTAGACAATAGGTCTGCCTGTAGCATTCAAAGCCTTGGACATCAGAGGATATCCTGTGTGACACAAAGAAACACTTGGTTGGTCAGTCCATGTCTCTTCAGGGTTCTTGTACAAAAAGTTTTATGTTTTTAACGCACTTCAATAGGTTGGTAGATGGTCTTACCCTGCATTTGTTCTACAGGATTTGAGTAACAACCATCAAACTTCAGATAGTCAACCCCCCAGCTAGCAAAGGTCTGGGCATCAATCTCTATTTTATCCAGTGTGGTTCCAGGGAATCCCATACATGTGTGTGTGCCCATGTCTGCATAGATGCCCAGCTTCAGTCCACGGTCATGGATATACCTCGCCAGTTTTGCAATGCCCCCTGGGAACCTGGAGGGAGACAAGCATGCACAAGCTGGTATCACTGTGTTGGTTTTGTTTCTGTAACACCAGAATTAATGTTGCTCCAGGACTGGAACAACAGCACATGGAACAAGTTATCCTGTTAAGACTGTGATTAAAATTGTTAAAGGGTCTTTTATAACAAAACATGTTTTCATAGACCTAACAAAGTATTATAGTTTTATAAAACATAACCAAACCGCAAAAAAAATTGAAAAAACAAGTTAAATAATAAGTGAACTTATTATGTACACAGTGTATCAATATGTTCCAGATGGAATACGAACCCCAGTGTCTTTTGTAAATGTCCTGCACTGAACCCATTCAGTCATGACAGCTTTCTCTGTAAACTAGTAAACGTTCCCAAGTTGAAATGGTGGTCCTGGAGCATGATGTTCCAGGAACTAAACCAACACGGTGATATTAAATAAGCCGGCAAGCACACACTGTTGGTGATGTTCCAGCTACACAGGCCCCATGTTCATGCAAAAAAAATCTATTTTGGTTTTGCCGTACTAGATGCATGTCAGGCTAGGCCTCAACCGACAACAATCCAGAGGGTTTGCACTGCTTACCATAAAGTGTTACCCATCTTTCCATGAATGTGCCTGAATCGGTGCAAATCAGAATGGCTGAATCTGCTTTTCGGGATTTTTGAAAGTGAAACTTTACTTCAGGTGGTCACCAGCACAATACACATGATTAAAAAAGTCTCTACTGCAGTGATGTGATGACCAATGATTGTACAGTAATGAATGCTGACAGAACACAGACATGCTGAATCTGCAAAGGGAGGGAGGTAGACCAACCTGGAGGGTTCAGGCTGCAGCTTCCCTTGTTCATCTCTGAGTCTCGACATCCAGCAGTCGTCTATGATTACATACTCATACCCCAGCTCCCTCCAGCTGTCCTCAGCCAGCCGGTCAGCCATGTCTCTGAACAGACCCTCACTGTGGACAGGATGGACAGAGAAAAGGTGGACGGAGTTTGTCAGTCATGCTGGAAACACATCCATATAGTTTTTGACAAATCTGATTACCTGCATTCTTTGAATTTACAATAAGACACTGAATATAGTGAAAGAAAGGTTAAGTCATTGGCCAGGGCAGAAGTTCCTTTTTTAAAAATGTTTTTTTTTACACAGCACCTGATGTTTCCACTCATAACAAAGACAATATTTATTCTATTCCTAGATTCCTCGGTCCAACACATTTCTACATGCTGTTTATCACCACACACTAGGTTTTTGCCATTTCAAGATTTTGCCAAACCGAATTTTCCACCGCTGCACATACAGTACATGATCCAATTCTCCAAATTTGGTGGTCATGGGTTAATATTTAGATATGACAAAAAATGAACAGTGTGATCATAAGAAAATTGAATAGACTTTGTTGTCTTGAAAATAATGAGAAAATGAACTCAAGATCTTGAGCTGAAACTGAAACCAGCCAATCTCAGCTTCTGTCCAACTGTGAGCAACACTAATAAATGTACTGGGTTTTCACCTGTAGATGGCACCACAGACATCATATGGTTGTAAATCAGTTATCAGTCTGACTTATTTGAAATTTTGCACTATTCAAGATCATCCTGCAGCTGTTTCTCCCTCAAAGACAGACACTGCAGCTCAGCCGCTCACTCTTCAAGCCTCACCACTTCATCAACAGACTGACTCGACCACCAAACTGTGGCAAAAAACCCTTATCTACCAAGGCAGCATACAGCTCTGCCTTGATAGCTTGCTTCTTAGATTGCTTTCCAAAGCTACCTTGTGGTGGTTGGTAATCAAGAGCAGATCATCCTATAATGCCTTGAGAGTAAGTGATTTAACAATCTCAGCTAATTTAAAACACCATCTTCAAGACAGGTAACAACTCTCAGCATACTGCTACCCTATACAGCATCTCACTGCAGCCTCACTCACAGAGTACTGCACTGTACTGTAACAAGCACCACTACAAACTGGATCCGCAACACCTAAGAGAAAACATGCAGTGCAACTGGTCACTAACAAATTATCCTGACTAAGACAGGCTTACTGCCACCAAGCCAAAATCTACAGGACACAAAAAACACCTTGAAACGCAGTTAAAACAAGCCCCCAATTTATGTTACGCCTTGAGTGCTTTCATCAGACACTGAAGACCATATTGCGCATTTAATGTCTTGAGTCTGAACAGGACTGGGATGAGGGGGTTCACCTGCAGACGTTTGCTATTAGGGAGATGGTACAGGAGTCTCTGGGATTTAATCCTTCAGAGTTGGTGTTTGCCCATACTTTACACATTCCCTTGAAATTTTTGAGAAGGTGGTTGTGTGAAGGGACAGAACAAAATTTGCCATGTCAGTAACGTCAGGGCGTAACAGAGTTTACAGAGTGTAAAGTGTTGGCGTTGCTGCTGGTTCCTGGCTCTAGCTTGCAGGCTGTGGACAAAGACTGTCTTGTAGCTACTCCAGATCACATCTGTCACATTAACGTGTTGAAACGTTAGTCCAGTTCAGAGGCAGGTGAGGTTACTCTTACTGCTGTGTACTTCTGCACAGACTTTCAAAAAGGGAACTTAACAAAACCTGTTTGAGATTGTGTGGATCATGTTGGGGGTCATCAGGTTTGTTACAAAGTTCGACTTATTAAAAGGAAATTAATCTCAGCCTTTGTCACCCCTGATGATTCCCTTCACGCACAATTTTTGGCATGCGTAATGCACCGGCCACCTGTCAGTGATGTTTGCTGAATATTGTTCTGTCTGGTTTGCTGATCCATGAAACCAATCTTAATATCTGCTGGTTTTGCTTTGCTTGGGGGAGGCAGGTCTGATCATGAACATGTCCAAGTGTGAGTTCAGACAGGACACGGTGGGGGGAGGTCATGTCAGCTCAGGCTAAGGTGGAGCGTATTAAATCTTTCCCTCTTCAGACCATCTGAACTGAGCGCTGTCGTCATTTGCCGATGGTTAATACAGAGGCTTTTGAATTAGAATTTCTCTGCTGTAGCTTCCCCTTAAACTGACCTATTAAGTCCAAAGGTGAAATGTAAGTGGTCTGATGTGTGCCAGTCAGCATTTAAAAGCACGATTGGTTTTTACATCCCCTTTCTGCAGCAAAACATCCACAGCCAGCTTTATAACTCAGGTTTTACAGCAGATGCAGAACAACCTGTCTGTGTAGTTTCCTACCCTGACACTATGCCCTCCGTTCCCTTCTCCCAGCAACTCTGACCATATTCTCTTTGTGCTCTCAGTAGTTGGTGGACACTGACTGGTTTCTACCACAGTCCCTTCTCTTAGTTAGTAATTAAGCTTTTGGTGTCTTTCTCAGAAATATCCCGGGTAAGCTAAATCAGAAAAATTCTCGAATTGATCATACCTGATGCAGTTCTCTGGGTCATCTTGACAGTCCACGTCACAGCGGAAGCGTTCCCAGGCCATCCATCCCATAGGTGGAGTCTTCAGCAATCCATTGTCTAGGGCGACACTCAGTGAGATCAGGGCCAGGAACGGAGTTACTGCGAAGGGCCCCATTTCTAAAAGAAGACATTTGCAGATGAAAGATTTATTTATAGCTCGCATATTCAGGTTCATACATTTATTTTGGCTCTCTATTGGGAAATAAATACATGCTTTCATTTTCAAAAAAACACATTATTTTGCTCATTTTAATTCATGTTTAGTTTCAATTAGTTTGAAAAAGTGTGAAAACATAATATTTACATTATTTACAGTGAATACTATATTTAATATAATAAGTAATAAAAAAAAAAAGTCTTTAGAATTCTCTCTCTCATTATTCTGGCATTTAACAAGTAGGACTAATTTTGGTAATCCTAACTGACCTAAAACAGAAAGGTTCAGTCTGATTTAATGTCAGACAGTGAGAAAAAAAAAAGGTTATGTGTCTTTTTATACAGTGTATGTAAACGTCTAGTTTCAACACACTGTGTTTCTGTGATGACATGATCAATGTTATTCACGTCACCTGTCAGTGGTTTTAATGTTGTGACTGATCGGTGCATATATATGAGAAACCTGCTTGTTAATAATTCAGTATTATTATGGAAAGTGTTGAAAGGAAATATTCTCCTCATTGTCTTTTTTATCTGCTATGAGTTGTAATAGATGAGATGCATCATCTGCGATGTTATCGAAGACACACAGCACGTTTAATATCAGTTTTCTTCAAACTACACACAGGGGTCTGTGGGAAGTTTTAACTCTCATGCGACACCTCCTGACAAGCAGCTGTCCTTCTGAACTCAACGTCCAGCAGGAATTCAACACAAACACAAAGCATGCTAGGACATAAGCTAACAGTCAGAGGGCAAGTTACCAAAAGCCACACATACACCCCAGTAATACTGTGATAAAGTATGTACATTACAAATTTTATATGAAAAACCATTCTGGAGAGGATTCAAATGAAAATGTTTACCTGGAGCTTCAGCTGGTACTCTGCCGATCTAAAGAACCTGTGTCAGTATTGTTCCTGCAGGAACATGACTGCCTCTCTTCTTCCTGGATTCTTCCCTGAGCTGCACCGTCTGTCTCTTCCTGGTAAGGTGAGCTGAGTGTCATGTGACTGCTCTGTGTCACGTGATGAAACAGGAAACAGGCTGAACAGGCAGTAAAGTGTCAGCGGATTGCAACACCAGCAAGAAAACAGAAACAGGGTGATGGAGCGAGTTCATTTTGGAAGAGGCAACCGAAGGAAATCAAACAGAAATAAAAGGAGGTTAACAGATGATAGTAAGAACGGAAGAGAAACCCACTTGGCTGAAATAACATTCACTGTGGGCAAGGACAGATTTGGAGTCCAGGAGGACAGATCAGTCCAGGTGATATTACACTAAATTTGAGGTGAATCATTCACTTTCACATCAAAGCATGAAGCTTGTTACGGTACATTTTCAGATATGGAGCCATGGCAAAAGCGTCTCATGGCAGCCATTTTACTTTCTGCCATGACTGAATTATGTATTTTGCATCATATCTCCTGAACCAAGCATGATAACACAGACAAGGTGATGCCTGCTCCTATGTTTTGATGGTCAATGATTACAATGATACCATATACAAGAACACAGCCTCTAAGGCTGGCAGAGGTCAGTCTGACCACAGGGGATACAGTACAGAGGTGATTTACAGCACCTCTGACCAGGACTATGGGCTCCTGCCTGTGGTCTGGAAATCAATCTCAGCTTGCTATATTGAAGGATGTCTCCATTCTGTGCTCTGTGTGGACAGAGGATGCTTGCTGGAGGAGCAATTAGCAAGGCTGCACAGGTTGTGACATGACAGAGGCATGACTGACACACAGCTGTTATATACAAAAGATGGTAGAAGCAGGACTCTACAGATGTTCCTTTGTATTCTTAAGTTGTATTGGTTAATTAAGATGGTCAAATGCATGATCAAATTGTCTCCCCTTCTCTGTAGCAACATGTAGGATGCTGCTCTAACAGCATTTCACCTTCATATTATGTCACATTGTGCCATATTGTGAACTGAAAAAGTAAATATACTAGCTGTCATGAACACTATTCTGCTCATCTGACAGTGACAATAAAATATAGGCCTACATTATGAGACAACAGAGGACAGATGATGCAGCTGTGCACTCTGTCATATTTGATTGACTTACAATCAGATGGTGTACAGTTTTATTTTTCTAATTGGGAAAATAGAAGTAAGAGAGATGATCCTGTACTAGCTGGTTAGCAGTAACACAGCACATAGACACTCTGCACTTAATAATATTAGTTTATTTATTGAATGATTTAAACTAAAAGGTAAAATATTAATTGACTCCTTTAAGACTTCTACTCAAGTTCTACTCGTATGGGTGACCACTTTTACAAAGTAATATTTTAACACTATACTTAACTCAAGTGTGACTTTTTAGTCCCTTTATCAACACTGATTGTAGGGTTGGGCTGAAACATGGTGAGCAGCCATGCTGTCCAAAGAGAAAGACAGAGGTTGAAGTCATGGGAGAGGATCAACTACAAATCAGGCAGGAAGCATGTTGAATATTGTTTCTGTTGAACAAGATTAGGTTCTTGGCATTTTTGGCCATGGCAAATTAATTGTGCCGTTGAGGTGGACAGGAAATCAGAAAGAACAGAAACAGTTGTTGATGCTGCGAGAAGACTTACTGGTGGCCCTCTTTGAGACTAGATTAAATGGGTTCTATAAGGGTTTTATAAGAGTTTATAATTATTCTGAGGGTCTGCTCAGACAAAAAAGGATATATGAAGACCAAAATGACAATGCTTTCAAGAAACAGTGCATTTGTTGAAGATGAAAGACTAAACTGGGAAAGAGTTGGATTGGGAGCCTTTTAACAGAAATCTTTCCGTGACTTGACGCTCAAAGTTCATGAACTCATAGTTTGAATTCCTCTGTATTGTACAGTTGAATTTCCTTTGACCTCACTTGTAGCTGGAGGTTCAGACACGTTTCACCATTAAATACAAGTTTTGCCACATTCCACACATACTACAAGTCACATGTAGGAGATACAGCCATGAATGCATCACCTGCCTTTCCTGTACATGTTATCTGTACGTACACCAGAGAAACTGTTAACTTTTAGCTCTGCTCTGACGCTGAAACTTACAGACAGAACACACAAATCTGTCATATCACTGGTTAAGTTTTTCGTGCAAAATACTGAATATCATGCCAAAAGCCATTTGGCTAAACTAATCGAAATCTTGTGTTGACAACATCTAACGCCCCTATCCACACTGCCTGCATCAGCGGTACGCGTACATGGCAGAACGCCTTGCTTTTCATACCATTTTTACCATGAGATGGCCATGGTCCAGTCTTGGACAATTTCATCAAATGGTGTGATGACTCATAAGACAAAGAGATGTTAAGGGCCTGTTACTGGCATAGCTGTAGAGTCAGTAGGTCAATAAAGGTACCGTGGCTAAAAATCACTATTGAGGCCGACACTGAGTCCTACTGCAAAAAGGCCAGTCAGAGACTGTGTTATTTTAGAAAGCTGAGGTGTTCCACTGTCGACCAATGTCGCTCTTAAAGAAATGTATTCATCTTTTAATCAGTCACTTTTAACTTCTGCAATGACCTGTTGGTTTGGTAGCCTCAGCATGGTGAATAAAAATAGGCTGGGAATGATGTTAAACCTAACAAAAAACCTCTGGCACTAATTTGAATGATCTTGGTCATGTTTATCGAGTCAGAGCCACTGAGAGGGTGAAGGCATTTCTGCCTCGACTCCTGCCATCAGGGAGGAGGAACACCTTCCTGCTGTGTATTTTTTTATGAGGACCTCTTGTATGTTATGTTATATGTTATATGTTATGTCACTATGTATTGTATCTTTTTAGGATCATGTACTGGTTGTGTTGATTGCAGTTGCAAACCAAATTGCTTCTGGAGGCAAGAAGACACTCTAATCTAATCAACAGGTGAAGGGCAGCATTCTTCAGTTGCGCTCTCTCTTCTATCTTTCAATGAGGGTAAAGGAAAATTATGTCACCATCTTTATTCATCATTATCAAAAGGCATACCCCATGTACAATGACAGGGCTGGCAGAAGCAGCACTGCAGCAGCAGCGCTGTCTCTGTGGACACACAGATGTGTGTGAGCCACAGTTTAGCAACACAGCTGTCAAGTGCTGCTCAAACAGACAATGCAGACCAGGCGTCAGCAGCCTTTATGTGCCAATGTAATCCCAACAATAGAGCTTACTTCTCAGGTCCAGGCTGTAGTTAGAAGAACAGTAGGTTTAGGGAAATTAACTGGGCCGGAGACTGGATAACAGAAATCCTAAAATGGCTACCTTTTCATTCAGAGGGAAATTGTTGTCTTAAAAAAATATTTTACACATCACAGCATAATTTACAGAATATTAAAGATAAGCATCAAAGAAAAGTCCAAGTTTTTCCATCTCAGCCAGCTGATTACTAGTCCTACACAAACACTGTTTCATGCCAAAGTCAGAACACTTTTTCAGTTTCACCCTGAAAATTCCTGTTTCTTTAGTTCCTCTGTGCTCTTCTCACTGCTTTTAATTTAGCTGAGATAATTTCTTAAGGGTAATTTCACATAGGCCTACATTTGTCTAGAAATTATAATTTAGCAACATTTGAATCTGAATCTGATGGCAGTCATTGGCATGTTTTTTACCTTGCCTGGCGGCTGGATTTGTGAGATCATGTGAGCTTGTAAAGCTGTGTGCTTGCGGCCGAACACACAGTGGCTGAACCAGTTTCCTGTGAGGAGCTACTTCCAGCTGGAGAGGGCAGCTGCAGGGGAGTGACTCTTAGCGTAGCGTAAACATCAGATAGCGTAGCTGCTATAGCATCAGCTAGTAGGAAGAGGAAGAGTGAAGAACAGCACTTTGCAGAGGTCCCTGAGTGCTGAGGGCTGTCCAAACCCTCAATTCATCAAGTCCACAACGGCCCTCAAACGGACTTTCTGCAGTGAGTCTGCGTGGGGAATGCCAACTTCACCGGATTTCACAAATTAATTGCAGCATGGACTTGACCTTGTAGAACTTATAATGAATGTGCACAATTACTTTATTAAAACATTATTAGAATCTTGTAGGCTAGAAATAATATTCATCCATCATGATACATGTACTGTATATAATTAGCATATTAGCCTGTACATAACACTGTATGTGCAGCTGAAGTCCACAAGTCCAGAGGGGAACATTTGGATTCAGCCTACACAATGTTGGTAGTGCTCTCCTGACGGCCCTTTTCCAAACGGGATCTTTCCACATGGTTCTGTGAAACAAACCAGCTGGTGCCTCAGGTTGGTGAATGTTAATCATATTCCATCAAACACCTGCACGTCCTGATGAAGCACATTTGCTCAGATTTTGAATATTAAACTTTTACTACCCGAATATGTTTTCGAAATGTTATTTTTGCACATTTAGACAAAACAAACCAAAAAGGTTCAGACATGTCGGACAGTTTAATACTGGATCATAAAAACAAAATTCAAACATAAAAAACAAGATTTATTTCTTCTTGTTCAGACATTGGTCATGTTCTCATTTTATGTAGCCAAAACCTGTTTTCAGCTTCAATATAAAAGCATTTACAAGAATCAATTTTTGTTTGACAAACACATCAGTGCATTCTCATCCACATCACCCAATCTCATCAGCCAAATATAGAGAAACAAGAAACAGATCAAATGACATCAGTCTGGTGTTATTCTATATTTTGATTTTAAATCTTTAAACACTTCACAAATATATCACTCAGTAATTTCCTAATACAGCTGGTTGCTGTATATTTTGTCAGAAACTAATCAAACAGAAGGGAATAGTACAGTTGTTAGGGACTATTTTCAGCGGTGGATTAATCTACATTTGGTATTAGTGAGTATTTGGTGCAGCAGGATGATGTAAGTGGGACTGAATCACCCAGTGCGATAGTGTTGCTCACTGTTGATCATTTTTGGACAAAAAATGAACTCTATGGACAGAGGAAGGAGAAATAGATAATGGTTTATACAACACATGAATTTTTGGTTTGTGTCCGCACATGGGATCTGTTCAGAGTTGTAAACAGTAACCACAAGTCATACTTGAGAAAAGTCTGACATAACGTTCACATCCTGTTCAAATTCTTACATATTGCACCTTTCAAAGTCATCTGTGTTGCAGAGATATCTACTGAAGTTAGCATGCTAGCGAGCTAGCCCCAGCCCGTCCTGTCTCTTAAGACCACTCCAAGCTCCCAGTCGGGACTGCGAAGCTGTACAGCTAACTGAGCTAATTAGCTAGTGGCAGCTAAAGTTTGCAGCAGTTTGTGGTAACTCTGGTGAAATGCTGCCCCCTATTTGTTTGGAGTATGAATTCAAGAGGTGGTCAACAATCAACGATGAAAGTCGAAAGTTAGACGAAACTAGCAAACAGTGTGATGAACATGTTGCACCTTTAAAGAATCTGCTGTTAAATGCAAGTAAAAGTAAAAATTATACATATATTAACATTGCGGGTTTACAGCCCGGTCGATTATCAGATCTGATATTTAGAAATTTTCTGATTATGGGAATCTTTTTTTTCAAATCTGATAAATATCAAATTATTTGTGCTACTTTGGCCATGATGAAATATTCTGAAAGTTATCCTATCTGATAGACAAAGCCAGTAAAAAGTTCAGTATTTGCCTTTAAAATGTAGTGGAGTGGAAGTAACAGAGAATGGAAATACTCCAGTAAAGTCAAATTCACGTAAATTTGTTCTTGAGCACTAGATTGACTTGCATTTAGCTAGTTAAATTGCATCATTGAATTTATTGACTGAAAGAAAAATAACACCACAATTATCCTTTAAAGTAGCGTAACTCAAAATAATTTACTTGAACAAAAGAAACACTGGAAACTCAGAGTGAACTGACTGCAGTTGTCACAATAGGCCAATGTGATATTATCGTGTGTTAAAATGGATTAGTCATAGCAAAGGCAAAGGCCAGCGGCACCTGCAGTCCGATGTTGACAATGTGCCATTTTCCCATCACTAATGCTCCTAGAACCAATCCTGCAATGGTTCCTAAAGTTCCTGGCCATGAAGACCACCTTCCAGCCAAAGCTGCTGCTGCACCCACAGACACGCCTGCTGATCCCACCACCCCCAGCAGTGCCCCGGCTATCCCCCCTTTTCCCAGGACTGGGGCTAAAACCTCCACCCCAGCCAGTAAACCAAGCACCACTAAAGCTGCCCCTGCTATGACCTTGACCTCTCCAGCTCCTCGTCTCACCAGTGGCCCCCCTACTGCAGCCCCCAAACCCAGCTCACAAAGTTTGGCCACAAAGAAAGCTGCGTTCAAAGCTTCCAGAGAGGACTGGTGGTTCATACGAGCACTGATGTCTTCTCTGGAGTGATTCTGCCCTGCCGCTCTCATCTTCATGGCAAATGTTACCACCACCTGCCCGGCGTGTAAGGTGAGTATGGCAATGACGAATGTTGCCAACATTCCCATGCACCCAACCAACATCCAAAACTTAAAGTCAGATGATTTCAGGAGCAGATAGGCTATGACTGCAACCAATGCAAGAAGTACTATAAACACAGCCTGGTGGTCTCCATAACCAACCACCCCAAACCCTGATGTTACTATGGCAACCACTGTCATTGGTATCCCTGAGAAAGCAAAGAAGTCCACATGTTTGATCACCACGGTGTTGATCCAGTCTTGGATGGTTCTTTGCTCCATCTCTGCCTCTTCACTCTCCATCTTCTTCCTCTCCATCTCCTCTCTCTGCCTCCGCTCAGTCAGCCATGGTGTTCTGGGCTCCATCGTGCTGGTGCTGCCTTCCTGCTCCAGCATCAGGATCCTCTGCTCTATCTGCACCGCCACTCTTTGTCTCTGCTGCGACTCTGTGATCTCAAGCTCTTTTCTCCCCTTCTCCCAGGCTATACTAGATTCGTGAGTGCAACAGGCCTCTGCCTGCTTCCAGAGGAGCTTAAAAACAAAGTTCAGGGGGGGTTTAAGCACAGTGAATATGCTCAGCGCTGACAGAAGGCCCATCATGCCATAATTCTTCACAATCCACTCGATAGTTAGCCCGAATGTGGCTCCGCTGAGAGTGGTCCCAAAAGCTCCAGCAAGTCCTGCTGATACCCACAAGCCAACAGAGTCTGTTTTGGATGGACAGCAGCTCCATGTGGTCACAATCACTGAAGTTACCGCTGCTGCCAGAATCACTCCAGCTACTACGGAGGTCATCGCCGTGGTCAGTGCTGTGGCTCCAATAAGTGTCCCCAGCCCCAGAGCACCTACTGTCCTGACTTCCTCCATCACTGGTTTCAGTGGAGCGGCAGCAGTCATCATTGACAGGGTCTTGTCCACTGGGTCTTCTGTGGCTCCCAGTATGCATCCTGCCACTGTTCCCAGTGCAAACCCTATAGCTGCCTCCTTCACAGGGCTCCTTCCTCCTGAAACATGACAGGAACAAAACTAAATCAGAATCATAAATAAAATTGTGTACATTACAGTTGCTTCCTCTAGAATAGAAAATATCACAGCGTAGATATGAACAAGATTTTAATGTCGCTGTGTTTGAATGGAGCCTCATCAGTTGTCTACAACCAAACACACATGGCTGACTGTGAGGCCCACTATAGAGGTCACAGGTGGTGGGGTGGAATGGAGTCGTCAGGTAGTAGAGGAGGGAGATCTCCTGTAGTGACCTTGCTTTTTTTGTAACTTTCAGTAATAGGACTGTTGTTCAACACAAGCCATGTTTTCTTTATTCTTTATTCATTCTAGGGAAAGCACCGAAATAAGGTGGGGCTAACATGAGCTGCAACTTTATGTCTTCATTAAATGCTGCAATAAACTCCCCAGTAGCATTATAGCATAACGGTTGCAGCAATGTCAAACTTCATCTACTGGATGTATTGCTTAATATCCGTGCTAACGTAAAGGACGCATGGAGAATGGGGAAGTTATGGTTATATAGTCTGAGATGAACGTATCTACTTTCGTACATAAAGGGGGCATACATGAAGGAAAAGATGGCGCCACTGTGTCTGATGCCGTTTTGCCTGCTCTGGTTGCACTGTGCTCTTCACTATCGCAGTCTTGGACCATAGTGATATAGCATTTTACAACACATTGTACTTAGATGTTAGTGACTAATGAAGTATAATGGTTGCTTGATTATCTTTTGCTTGTTGAAGTGTAGGACAGTTTATCTTGTAAAGTTACTCCTCTGGACAAAGGTTGACATTTGTTTCTGTTAAGTGATTTAGAATAGCAGAATTCCAATTTCTTCGTTCAGTTGTACCCATTTATGTCAGCATGTGACTGTGATGCAAGAGGAGCCTGTAGTCAGGAATCATGGCATGACATCTCTGCTGGTTGAACCTGATCAACCAGTCTGTTGACAGTCATTTGTTCTCTCTGCATGTGACTTTAACAGAAAAAAAAGTAAATGTCTGAATAGTTTTCATGGTATGACCCTCTACACAATGATATGTATGATTAGGGTGTAGAAAATGAAAGCAGTAAAAGCAATCATAAAAGAAGCACTCTTTCACGGCTAATTGTATTTTCTTGAGTTTACACAAGCAAAGCAGGGAACCATACATTTCAGCTCTCAGTTATTAAATCTAGACAGTCTTTACCCAGTTTAGTCCGTGCCATGTGGTCCTAGGATGGGTTGTAGGCTGAAGAATCCTCCTCACATGGAATGAAGCTGTCAGGCTTCTTCACACCTGTTCTCCTGTCTCAGTCCACAGCAGCCTGTGAGTCATGAGCTGTGGCTGACAGTGGCTTTTTATATGCAGCCCATACAGGACACACCCACGACCGGTTTCTCCACCACGTTTCCTCTCTCCAAGAGATTTTGTCCTAATCTGGAGGATCTTCAGTGTCACATGTGAGGCAGCACTTCTGTACACAGTATCTGTCAGTATCTGTCAACTTGTCTCTTCGTTTCTCATCTAGCACATTCTGTCTGCTAGACTCACAGTAAAGTGAAGTCTGCAGTCTGGTGGTACAGCAGCAGATCCTTCTGTATCTGTTGTCAGATGGCAGCAGGGTGAACAGACTGTGGCTGGGTGGCTGTTGTCTTTTAGTATCTTTGGGCTCTGAGCAGACATCTGACTTCACTGGTGTCACTGATGCTCTGTAGATGGTACCAGTGATGTTCTGGTGGTTTAATCACCAGCTGTAGAGCCGTCCTGCCCTGGGCCGTGATGAGCCATGTCAGCTTGTGATGTTTCCACTCAGGATGCTTTCTGTTGCTCCTCTGTTAAAGCTGACCAGAATCTGACATCAGAATTTATTAAGTTTCTGTAGGAAGTAGAGCCTTTTCTGTGCTTTTTGTTAAAGGGATATTCCGGTGTAAGTTTAATTCATGGTCTAACACACCTTGACACCGAGTAAGACTCCCCCTCGAGAGATCAAGTTTACCGACCGCTAGCTTAGCTAGTTTTAGCAACCTCAGAAAAGACTGCATGATAACAATACACTGCACACAATTAATGGTGAGAACAGCACCAAACTTCAGCAACAGTACATGTACAGTCCCAGCACACAGCGGTCGGCAAATTTGATCTCTCGGGGGGGGGGGGGGTATCCCTTTAACCAGGGTGGTGATGTGTGATGACCTACACAGGTTCGTTAGCTGAGCACTAAGGCAGAGGAGGTGTGACTGTCAATCCGAACTGTGTGCAGTCTGCTTTTCCTCTGTCTTGTCGGCTCTGAATAAGGTCCACCAGCTTCATCTGGGGTGTTGGGAGTTATCCTCATCTCTGTAAAGTGTACCTTAATTATAAAGTAGTTACTAGGGATGCACCGGTACCGATACTGGTATCGGGTATCGGGCCAATACTGCGCTCATATACTAGTACTTGCAAAAATTCATCGATGCCACGCACAGATGCCACGTTATTGCATGAGGCCGTATATCGAATGAAACAAGACCGCGATCAGATCAGCTTGTCACTTCTGATTCGGATTCCGAGTCCAGACCCAGACACCATCCTATACAGACCTGGACCTGTAGTCAATAAATTATTGAAGTATTGTGAATTTTGTCAGGTCGCTTCTATTCTGACCGGCGCCGCGGGTTTAGCAGATCAGGAAATCCACTGACCAATTGCATGTGAGTTAAGCCACCCCACGTGATGCTACTCGGCCAATCAAATCTGTCCATTCCAGGTGCTACACATTGCGTCTCTGAATACAGACAGATGAAAGAGGTGAGGAGCGAGTGACAGACAGAGAGACGAGTGAGTGGTACAGGGAGAGAAGACAGAGACATGAGTGCAGCAGGTGACTTGAGGGGAAACAGAAACAGAAATGTTATTATTCAAAAATTAAGTGCTTATTTAAAGATGCACAATTTTTAAAAAGCTATTTTATTAAGTTTCACTATTTTATTTTAAATGCAGAACCTTCTTTTCCTTAAAGAGAGAAGAACATAATACGCATCTACAATCTAGTAGTTACATGAACGCAATGATTTTGTCGATGAGCTATCAATGACCAATATCTTCATCAAAAGTGAATCTACAAAAAAGATACTGGAGATTTTCTTCACTTCTTTAACAGCAGGTCCGTTTGAAATATTTCAGAGAGTATTGGAACACAGAGAAGACAGCACAGCCTCAATGAGCTGTTAGATGAAAAGAGCTGCAGAGAACATGCACAGAGTCTGAAGAATGAAGCATCTTGATAACCTCTCTGACTGAGGTTTTAGTTTTCATTGAGCCAGCCATGGGCGTGGCTAGCCCCTAAAACTCACAGTAAGAAATGTTGTTATTCTAAAATGTTTGTTCGTCTTTGACAAGGTTAAATCATGTCCAAAACATACTCTGTAGTTTGTGGTGTAAAATGTTTATGTTGAGGACGAAAATGAAAACACCCCCGCTTAGCAAATGGTATCGTCCTCTTCTCACCCGCTGCTTCTCCTCTGCACCTGCACCGCTCCGCAGCCCGACCGTCATCCAGCGCCACACACACGCACAGGGAGAATCCGATTAGCTGTAGCATGGGCGTAAGTTTGCATAGGGACGATAGGGACAAGTCACAACCAAAGTTTGGGAGGGAGGGAGCTGTCCCTACCAATATTTTGATATATTTTAATATGACGATTTTTAAAATGTTTTTTTTACATAATGCATTGAATATAATGTTCTTTGCAAACTTATTCGTAGTGTTAATCATATGTATAGAACTATTTGTCCGACGTGCCCTCTCATCGCAGTCTTCAGTGTAACCTGCAAGGCAACACATTTAGATATGCTGCCATTTGATTGGCTGAAGGGTTATCACGTTCTCGGCACATGAAGGTATCAAAGCCCCTCTCGTCACCTCTCGTGAAGAAGACGCGCTGTGTGGCAGAGTTGCTGCAAGACAGCTGGACTGTAGTGATGGGATACTCGATTCCTTTTACTGACTCGAGTTTGTATGAGTCACTCACTAAAGTGAGTCAGGTTTTCGAGTCACTTGAGTCAGTCACCCACAGTGTGCGCCACGGAATGTACAAACAAGTTCCAAACCACTCCAGTCCCCAAATCATTGTGAAAAAGACTAAAAATCAAGAAGTCTCTAAGGCAAAACATTTATTTTTCTTTCTTTCTCTCTTAGTAAATGCAAATAACACATAACCCAAACAGCGAATAAATTAACATTCAGTGTGAAACAGTGCAACAGTGCCTAACCCTAATAAAATGTATGAAACTGTGCACAAATACAAAAAGCTAAGTTTAAATAACCTAAACAATAGTGCAAAAATAGTAATATTCTATCATTCAACACTCCATTATAATAAAATGTATGAAACTGTGCACAAATAGAGTTTCTTGGGTAAGGGAGGGGCTCTACGAGCTGGGAGGGAGGGCGAGCGAGCTGTGAGCTACTGGGTCAGTCAATCGTTCTTTTTCTGTATCAGCCTGTGATACAGCTCAGCTCGGGGCAGAAAGGAGAGGAGACGGGGGAGTTGAGTTGAAATAATGACCAGAGCCGTTGCTTCAGCCACGGAGCTAATACAGCAATTACATTTACGCAATTGCAGTTAGAATAACAGTTGTGTGGCATGTCTTCTCTTTGCAGTTAGCTGGCGGTAGCAGCGGTGAGTCAGTGAACGAGTTAATGGAGACAATGACTCGTAACTCCCGAGTCAGTAAAAAGAATCTCGAGTTTTGAACGATTCGTTCATGACTCGCACACCACTACTGGACTGAAGGGAAAGGTGTGGTGGAAGCGCGAGGACGGCACTGCGGTCAAGTCAGCCGCGGTTCGCGTTTGCTTGGTCAAACCAGCCGCACATTCTGTTCTAGTGCGTGAATCTTCTAACATTTACGGTATTGGTGATGAAACGGCTCTGAAGAGCTGCTGGTAGTGACTGTGGGGCAGACTGCAGTCTCTCAGTCAGACCCATGAAACATACCATACTTTTACAGTAATTATTCCCGGGAGTGAGCTGAAGGTATCACGATGGTATCCTTCCGGATTTCAAAGTAAAGGACGACGTGAGATTTTTTACATTTTTTTTTAGTAGTAGTTTTTGATTCATGTACTGCTGAACAAAGTACTTCCTAGACTACTTGCATGCATAATATGAAATACTGTATAGTGTACTTTTAGAGTAATCCTGGGTCAAAATCCTTAACAGAGAACAAGAATAAGGATATTTCACCCAACATTGATGTGGAATAAAAAACTTGTTTTCCATAAATAGTCCAATATATATATATACCACTGAACTAAGTACTTCCTAGACTACTTGCATGCATAATATGAAGTACTTTTACTGTGTACTTTTAGAGTAATCCTTTGTCAAAATCCTGACCAGATCACAAGAATAAGGATATTTCGCCCAACTTTGAGGTTGAATAAAAAAAAAATATTTTCCATAAGTTGTCCAAGATTCATGTGCTACTGAACTAAGTACTTCATAGACTACTTGCTGACTACTAAAGCTGAGATGAGGTAAAAAGATATGCATTGCGCTTATGTGACTGTTGTGGTAGATGATGTTAAGTAAATCATACAGAGGAAAATCTGGAAAGGAAACAAAACAAACTGTGTCCTCATTCCCCTGCTTTACCTGCATTGAATTTGAAAGCAGACCTTGAATTTGAGGGTTCTGCACAAACCCTTGATGTTGCACCTGGAAAATGCTAGAGCTACTCTCCCAGTTTGGGTGGCACAGCTCCGAATGCTCCTACTACCACTGGGACCTTTTTGGTCCTCACCTTCTACATCTGTTCAAGTTGTTCCTTCAACTCCTGGTACTTCTCGATCTTTTTGAGCTCCGTCTTCTTGATGTTACTGTCAGCTAGGATTGGCTTAACTATCTCAACTCTTCTCTTCTGCTCCTAGTCAACCACAGTCAACGTTTGCTGGCTGATGGTCAGCTCACTTCTCAAGTTGTATCCATGGTCTTATATGCATGGGGTGTTATGACTGGAAAAAGACCTAGTCATGAATCCAAGTTTCAGATTTGCACAGTGTTGGAGGAACATACTCTGATCTTTTACTTAACATAATACCATTAATAATATTAATAATACTTTGTAACAGAGTATTATTAATGGTATTAATAATACTCTGTTACAAAGTAAATTTCTACATAAAATTTGGAAGAAAAGACTTAATCCTGTTAAGGATTTTGACAGAGGATTACTTAAAAAGTACACAGTAAAAGTACTCTATACTAGTTATACAAGTAAGAACTTAGTTCAGCAGTATATGAATCTTGGACTACTTATGGAAAATAAGTTTTATATTACATGTAATAAAAAACGTATTTTCGCCCAACTTTGATATGTATATCAAAGTTGGGCGAAATATCCTTATTCTTATGATCTGGTCAGGACTTTGACAAAGAATTACTCGAAAGTACACAGTAAAAGTACTTCATATTATGCATGCAAGTAGTCTATGAAGTACTTAGCTCAGTGGTATATGAATCTTGGACTATTCATGGAAAATAAGTTTTTTATTGCACACCAAAGTTGGGCGAAATATCCTTATTCTTGTCATCTGGTCAGGATTTTGACCCAGGTTTACTCTGAAAGTACACAGTAAGAGGATTTCCTATTATACATGCAAGTAGTCTATGAAGTACTTAGTTCAGCAGTACATGAATCTTGGACTACTTATGGAAAATACTTTTTTTCATATATACCACTGAACTAAGTACTTCCTAGACTCCTTGCATGCATAATATGAAGTACTCTTACTGTGTACTTTTAGAGTAATCCTGGGTCAAAATCCTTAACAGATCACAAGAAAAAGGATATTTCGGCCAACTTTGATGTGCAATAAAAAACTTGTTTTCCATAAATAGTCCAAGATTCATGTACCGCTGAACTAAGTACTTCATAGAGTACTTGCATGCATAATATGAAGTACTCTTACTGTGTACTTTTAGAGTAATCCTGGGTCAAAATCCTGACCAGATCACAAGAATAAGGATATTTCGCCCAACTTTGAGGTTGAATAAAAAAAAAATATTTTCCATAAGTAGTCCAAGGTTCATATACTGCTGAACTAAGTACTTCATAGACTACTTGCTGACTACTAAAGCTGAGATGAGGTAAAAAGATATGCATTGTGCTTATGTGACTGTTGTGGTAGATGATGTTAAGTAAATCATACAGAGAGGCAATCTGGAAAGCAAACAAAACAAACTGTGTCTTCATTCCCCTGCTTTACCTGCATTGAATTTGAAAGCAGACCTTGAATTTGAGGGTTCTGCACAAACCCTCGATGTTGCACCTGGAAAATGCTAGAGCTACTCTCCCAGTTTGGGTGGCACAGCTCCGAATGCTCCTACTACCACTGGGACCTTTTTGGTCTTCACCTTCTACATCTGTTCAGGTTGTTCCTTCAACTCCTGGTACTTCTCGATCTTTTTGATCTCCATCTTCTTGATGTTACTGTCAGCTAGGATTGGCATATCTATCTCAACTCTTCCCTTCTGCTCCTAGTCAACCACAGTCAACGTTTGCTGGCTGATGGTCAGCTCACTTCTCAAGTTGTATCCATGGCCTTATATGCATGGGGTGTTATGACTGGAAAAAGACCTAGTCATGAATCCAAGTTTCAGATTTGCACAGTGTTGGAGGAACATACTCTGATCTTTTACTTAACATAATACCATTAATAATATTAATAATACTTTGTAACAGAGTATTATTAATGGTATTAATAATACTCTGTTACAAAGTAAATTTCTACATAAAATTTGGAAGAAAAGATTTAATCCTGTTAAGGATTTGACAGAGGATTACTTAAAAAGTACACAGTAAAAGTACTCTATACTAGTTATACAAGTAAGAACTTAGTTCAGCAGTATATGAATCTTGGACTACTTATGGAAAATACTTTTTTTTTTTTTTTTCATATATACCACTGAACTAAGTACTTCCTAGACTCCTTGCATGCATAATATGAAGTACTTTTACTGTCTTTTAGAGTACCAGCACGTTACATCAGAGAAAAGCATCCAACCAGTGCTTGTGAACATTGTCCTGTAGAAACTGTAGAGCATGTGCGTGTCAACCGCCACAAATAAGTCTACAGAGCCAAAAGGAGACGAGGCAAGATTTCAGGTCAGACCTGACAGAAGCAGGGTGAGAGATCATACTGGACTATATGGTGGAGGTGGAGGCGGAGGGTTACACTGCAGGAGCCGACTTCCTCCAGAGGGGAGCAGTAATGACACGCTGAACCTGAAAGAGACAGTTTTGTCGCGGAACCTTCGTCTTTTGGCAGTTGTACTCCACGGAACCATTTTACTCAAACACCATGATGGCTGCTCTGGTGAAAACACATGTTGAGGCATCTGGTGAGTTTTTCTACACAGTTTATTCGTGTTAGCTGCGGGAGAACACGGCTGAGGAGTCTGACGCAGATGTTTAATCTCGCACACAGAGCTAGTTTTCACGCTGTAGCTGGTGTTAGCTAACGCTGCTCGCTCCGGGCTGCTGGATGGGCCGTGTGCTCCAGAGCTCCATGGCACCAGTCCTGTTCCTGTTAGCAACTCACTGTAGCCTAACTTAACCTGGAGTGAACGATAATGTTTTGGGTACAACAAGAAATTATGCTTTTGAGGGTATCGCACTAGCTAGGAGACGCTATCTGTTTCAGGAGGGAGAACGTTAAGCTGTTAGCTCCAGCTAACGTAACGTTACAGGAAGCAAATGAACTGAAGCCGTTTTAATCTTCCTCATTCCTCTTCATCACACAGAACCATTAGAACACCAGACGCCAGTCTGTCTTATATTAATCCCACCTGAAACAGGTGTGTTAGGCCAATCGTTGCAAAATGGAATAAAACCAGAAGTATTTAAATCAATATTCCTTTAAACCGTAAACGGTTTTCTTGTTTTGGTTTTGCCTTTTCTGTGTCACTCTAGATCAGAGCTGTTCAACTAAACTCCGATAGGTCCAGTTAGACAAAGTGTCCTTCAGCAAAGGTCCGGGACATCATCCTGTCTAACCTGCGTTATGATTAAGTGTGATATACAATATAATGAGGGAGCCTAGTAGTTGTATCATTGTCTGCATGTAATCAACAACTGTCACATTTTGACAATATTTATTGTCACCTAACATGTAATAATACATATAATGTAGATAGGTGTTATGTTCTTCTCTCTAGAAAAGAAGGGCTGCATTTAGAAATAGAATAACAGCTCATTGAGGCTGTGCTGTCCTCTCTGTGTTCCTTTACTCTCTGAAATATTTCAAACGGACCTGCTGTTAAAGAAGTGAAGAAAATCTCCAGTATCTTTTTTGTAGATTCACTTTTGATGAAGATATTGGTCATTGATAGCTCATCAACAAAATCATTGTGTTCAGGTAACTACTACTAGTGTACGAGTATTTTCATTTGTGTACTTGCAGATACTGAGTACCAATACCAATATTTCTACCACAAAAATAACTATTAGGTTACAGATGCACTGAAGATAGATTTATTTTCTTCTCTGCTTGTCACAACAAATTATAATACAATAAATAGCCTTCACATTGGCACAGTCTTCACATTTGATAAAATTGAATTTGACAAATTAAACAATGAAACTTATGACACAGTTAACAGTCAACTTAATACCTCAGTTAAACTACTGCACAGTCTCCACATTTGAATCAGTGTGACATATACTGAAGTAGTCTAGTAGTTGTATTAACGTCTGCATGGAATCAAGAACTGACTGTCAAATCAAATAAAGAAAGAACATTTCAAAACATTTATAGTCACTTAACATTTAATTCTACAGATATATAATACTGTAGATATGTATTATGTTCTTCTCTCTTTAAGGAAAAGAAGGACTGTATTTAAAGATAGAATAGTAAACGAAATAAAATAGCTTTTTAAAAATTGTGCATCTGAAAATACTTAATTTTTGAAAAATAAAATAAAGTGTAGCAGCAGCTTGAGTTTCCCTTTTTCTTTGTTAATATTTCACATCTCAACAGTCTCAGCCAATTTTACAACAGATAGATCTCAACACATCTTAACAATTGAACAGTTTTACAGTTTCTCTTTCCTTCCCTCTTATATCCCACTCCTCCACTTTCTGTTGTTCATACTGAGACTGCTTATTTTCTGTGACCTCGGTTCAGACTTGAGTTGGTATGTTTGGTCAAAAACTTTGTGCTTTGTCTCATAGCATATGAGACAGACTGGTTTTGTGATGGAGACGCACACTAAAACTATCTACATTGTATGACTTCCGATGAAGAGGTGGCTCCGCCCGGATAATGACAAAACACACTCCAGAGAGGAGGTTAAAATCAGATGATTATTTTTTATTGCTACCTTGTTCATCCCTCGATATTGTTTGGGAAAGGCTTTGTTCACAGTTCAATTAGAGTCTCCTCAGTTATATTTGGTCGAACCTGCACCCTTTGGATCGCAGCACAGTTCATCATTTCAATCAAAGTTAAATCATTTGGGGGAAAAGTCAGCTGGTCACCTCCTCTCTGCAGTGAGTTCTCTCATATTGTGGAGGCCTCTCTTCATCAGAAGTCATACGATGTAGATATGTTGGTTTTACTGTGTTTCTCCATCATCTCCCATAGACTTCAATACAGCTGACACCACAGTCTGGTCCCCAAGCCCAAGCAAGGTTCAGTGATATAATGACCCTGACTTCTTTTTTGAAAGGTGCCTTGGTCTGAACCAGGTAACAAAGACGAGAAAAAAACAGAAGCAATTTACAGCAACTGGTGACACAAGACCTGATGACAAAACAGCGGACATAATTGTGTGTGTGTGTGTGTGTGTGTGTGTGTGTGTGTGTGTGTTAAATACGGTTGTATTTCTTTGTGTGATTTAGGGGCCAATGAAGAGCCTCAGTTTGAGGATAACGATGACCAAAGTGACTCTGTTGGAGGGAGCAACGATGAAAGGTCAGATGATGAAGTGAGTGATGGAGGAGATGTTGAAGATGGCGATGGAGGCAGTGATGGGGAGGATGCAGATGATAAAGATGGAGGAAAGAATGAAGGAGATGATGGTACTGCCAATGCTGGATGGGCAGAGGCCATGGCAAAAATCCTCGGGAAGAAAGCCTCTGAGAGCAATAGCGGCATCCTGGTGAAGAACAAAGAGCTGGACAAGATAAAGGAGAAAGAAAGACAGGAGCAGCTGGAGAGAAAGAAACAGGTAATCACTGCAGTGAAGGACTCAGTGACGCACACTGGGATTCTTCTTTCATTTCTTTTTAATGGGTTTTCAATATATCTGATTTTAGGCAATTAAATGTTGGGGCTGTCATACCTCACATCCACAGCTGCAACCCCGAATCAATCAAACGATGCCAATATTACATTGTCTGAAAGTAGCAGTGCATGATAGTGAGCGGAGAAACAACCTCCTACATCACTTCCTAAAGTATGAAACAAATGAAGGAGTAATGTTTCACTCCCCAGCAACTTCTGTTATCAGCCCCAGGAAACCGATGTGTCTAATTCAGAATGTTATTCATTAAGACATTTTCAAACAAGTTTATTGTCTGGCTGTATTCTGAAGATGTGTATGATCTGCTGCTTTCTTCTGTTCCCTGTTTTTTTTTTTTGCGTTTGTGATGGTGAACTTGAAACCCACAAGGGGTAAAAAACAAAGTCCTGGAAATGTGAATGGAGTTAATTGCCTTTAATTGAGTATTTTCCTGCATTTTATAACCTGTTCATTCCTATGTAGAAGTGGTATACGGTACTATCTAGCTATTAAAGCTAGGTAATAGGTCCGTTTAATGTATTACATTCTGATTTTATGGTATTTACTTGGGCTGGACTGCATGGCCTCAATGATAGTACGATATTTTTAGGCCATATCATGAGATATGACATGTACCTCGATATTTTCAAATCTCCTCAAAAGCGATTCATATTTTCTTAGAACAAGTAGAACAGTCTAAGTTCTAAACCTTACTGTAATGCTGCTTTTAAAACCAGGAACACATACATTTTCACTTACATTTTCTATATTTATATGGTGATATGTCGTAAGACTAATGATAAATATGATCCATATTGCCTAGCCTTAGTATATACTGATCATAATTTTATCTAATGAACGGTAACATTGTTCCTGCACATGTTGTCGGGTGTTGCTTAGCCTTAGTCTGTAGTTTACTGTAGGCACACACAGTTAGCTCAAGGGTCAAAACGTCGTCATCATTTAAAACTAGAATCAGCAGCACCCAGTATCAGCAGGTGCTGATGGAGAGTTCCTCTTACTTAGTTACATTTTTGCTTTTAAAAAGTGATCTGTACAAAATATTCTGTTTCAAAAGTGGTGGGGACATCACAGCGTCCCCACTGTAAATGATACCTTTGCACAATTTCACCTGACTACATAACTAACTAATGGAAACAGATGAGGTTGATGCAAACAGAGAGCGGAGCGACTTGCTTCTGGTAGCTGCTCTGAAGTTCTGATCCCAGTCTCAGCGTATTTAAACAGATCAGTATCAGGTGTGGGATTAGTTTAATGCTGTAGTATGTTTTGTCCTCTTCAATCTGCTTCTGGTGCTGCAGTATGTCTCTACAGTGCAAACATGCCATAGATACGTGAGTGAAAATGTGTGTGAATGTGGAAAAATGTGTCCAGGTACACTGATGCTAAGATCCAACACGCTCTTCCCCTCATTAGGAATTAGCAGTGAACTAAACATTTCAGTTTGTAGCTACTCGTTTTAAGCCATCAGTTAGCTTCATTTTTACCAGTTAAAAACGCCCAACGTCACAGGAACCAGATCGTATCATGTCACTAATTAGTGTTAATTCTGTCAGTAACTTGATTCAAGGCCAAAATGAAAGGTGTCTGATGTCGGGTTGAAGTCCTCTGCAGCCAGTGCCTTCCACAGATCATTTGTGAAGGAAGAAGCTCTATTCTGTAACACCACTGTACAACCAGATTGAGTGGAGTGTTTCTGTCGTTTGAACCAGGGCTGTTCCATATATTGTTCACAATAGTAGTTTTTACTTTGAATTTTTTGGGAAACCAGTATCGAACAGATATCAAATACAAGTGCAAACATGTGTTCCAGCATTACTCTGACAGAGATAGGAAAACAAAGAAAAGACTAAACTAAATCAGATAATAGAACACCATTTTAAATAAAACAGGGAAGAAACTACAATAGGGAGGATGTTAATAAGAATCAGATGGGGTCCAGAGAGGTCACAGTATTTGTATAGGGGATGATCTATATTTCTATACTTTGTAGAAACTGGCAGAAAAACTTCTCAGTAAAAGTTTCACCTGTTCTAAAGACAGGAAGGACAATAAATCAATTAACCAAGCTGTGGCGGAAGGTGGGTTTGGGCTTTTCCACTGTAACAATATACGTCTGTAGGCAGTGAGTGATGCTGAAGCAACAATGTCCCAGTTATTGTTAGTGAAGCAGTGAACTGGTGTAAGGGATACCCGGAAGAAAACTATCAAGGGGCTGGGTCCTTGTCTAATATTAAGGGCTTTGCTGGAGATGTTAAAGCAGTGAGACCAGAACTCTGCCAGTTTTAGACAAGAAAAGAATCAAACATGAGTATGATTGGCCCGCTACAAGCCAGATCTACCACCCGTATGAGCCTGCTCAGCCTGGCTTTTGTAAAATTAATCCTATGCAGGGCCTTAAACTGAGTTAAACTCAAATGTGCACATGGGGGTGTAGAATTGACCATGATTCGTGCTTTTTCCCTGCATTGATCTTTCAAATTAAGCTCAGGCTATAGTTAACCTCCAGAGGAGCCACGGCCGAAGACGAAATGAGTTCCCCACAAAGTGAAAGCTGTATCTCATTTAGAAGGAAGAAATAGATGATAAGCCAGCAATGCCCATATAGCATCAGTTCTGCAAAATCTCATATCTACATTACTGATGATTATGTATCAAAAATTGTGTTCATATTTTGGGAAATAACCAACTGTCACCAATGCTGTCACACCAGAGAGGGTTTTTCTGTGTCTTAGTCATAGCATTAATGAAGTGCTTTTGAGGAGAAAAAAATATATATATATGGAGATATTATATATCGAGATATAGCCTAAACAAATTGGAATATCATTTCCAGGCCATATGGCCCAGCCCTAGGTTCAATATCAGTGTATTTTTTCATATGCTGTCAAACAGAGATGATGATGGGCCAGATGGTTGTGAAACAGCGGAGGCAGAGGGTCCCTCAGCTGAAGACCACATCTGTCTCTCAGCCTGGTCCACTGTTGAATATGTGTCGGGTCCTGGTGCACCTGGTCTGAAAGGGAATGGGACACCAGCATTTTTGGATCCAGAGTATCTGCAGCCTTAAATTGCATATTCATTGGTGCAAAATTTGAGAAGCTGAGAGAAGCCAAAGGAATAAGAGATGGGGAACAATTTGGGATTCAACACGTAGAATTTTTATGCAAATTGCATAGAAGAATGCTAGAGGAATATATGCAGGCAGAGGTTTGCAGGATGAAAAATTTGGGGGAACTGAAAGTGAAGATATATCTGTCCTCATGTCCGACAGGTTGACAAGAAGCGAGCGTGGGAGATGATGTGCAGGGAGAAACCTGACAAGGTAAAGGACCGTGAGACTGAAAGAACTCTACAAAGAGTTGCCACCAGGTGTGTATACCTTTTTTTTCTACGAGGCTTTGTTTAGCATTCTCAGTTACATGTGCTGATTCAAGTGTGTAATTTATGCCCAGGGGGGTGGTGCAGCTGTTCAACGCAGTGAAGAAACACCAGAAAACAATCGATGCCAAGGTGAAGGAAGTTGGTGGCTCAGAGAGGAAGAAGGCCAAGTTGCTTTCATCTGTCTCTAAGAAAGACTTCATTGATGTGCTAAGAAGGACAGAGGGAGGCAGCGAAGTCACCAGCAAGACTGAGAAGGTCACTGTAAGTTCACTGAGGTCTTGTTAGGGCCCGAGCAGGGTAACCTGCAAGCTCCCTGTTGTTTTTGTAGTGACGACTTTTTTGTCCCAAAAAATTTCGTCTTTTTGTCCCAAAAACGTCGTCAGAATCACACTTTTCACTGCCTGAACATACCCTAAAACTCACCAATATATGTCACACCTGGCGAAAAATTTCATAATCTATTGTCATCCTGAATTTCCACCACTAGGTGTGGTATAATCAATAGTAGTTTAGTATATAGTTTATCACACATTCAAAAACCTTATATCCACGCCCTCCCTGAATTGTGCTGAATCTCCTGGTATAGGCCACGCCCATTTCTGTCTCGGTTTTTTCTGCTAAATCACGAAATGTTGCAACCCTACTTTTTCGAACTCCTCCCAGGCAATTTCACCGATTTGCACCAAACTTTGCACATAGCATCTGTGGAGCCTCCTGACAAAAAGTTATCAAAAGTATTTTGATATTCCAAACAATACTCAAGTTATTAAATAACAACTTCCTGTACATTTTGCTCAAAACAGGAAGTGTTGCATATCTCCACACTGGTATGTCTGAATGACATGAAACTCAGGTCACGACTTCCCCATTAGTCCCCAAGAATCTGTGCAAAATTCCGTGGAACTCGACATCAAGGAGGCGATTTTATCGCAAAATAACCAAAGAAACACTTTGCTGCCAAGTTTCACCAATATGTACGAAAATCAATGAGCATGTACAACATGAGTAAATGCACAAAAAATCCTATTGGACCAGTGACCCAAACCCAACAGGAAGTCAGATATTGTCACTGTACAGGTCACTTTTAGCAATTAACATGTTGGACACAGGAAATGACATTTAACCCCGTCCTACACAGTCCCAAAGACGGACAGTTAAGACATGCGTACGCAATAATCAGGCGATGAGGCCAGGCATGCCCCGATGCAGTTGGACGACGAGGGCCCGTTCATCGCCGCTTGCAGCTTTTATTGTCATTGCTTCATGATAAGACTTCTAGAAAACTAGTAGAAGGAATGTTTCTACTGTTTTTGCTAATATCATATTCACGGTCATTGAAAGCTTGACTTTTTTCATGAAATGAAATGACTGATAAGTTATAATTTGGCCCAAACAGGGTTAATTTTTTCAGGACACTGTGTAACAAGCTGAGTGCTCACATGGTGGCAGTGTTGCTTCATGAAAGCATTGGTGAGAGGAGCAGAACTGGAAGCACTGACTGAACCTGTAGCACTAAGGAACAGAAATGAGCGTTTGCTGTAGTGTAACGTGTGTGTGTGTGTGTGTGTGCGCGTGCGCGTGCGTGTGCGTGCAGGCTGCAGCAGCAGAGGAGAAGCCTGCCTGGAGCGTCCTCAGAGATGACTTCATGATGGGAGGCACCATGAAGGACTGGGACAAAGACAGTGACACAGAGGAGCCTGATACACACTCGCGGGGGCAGGTGGAGGAAAGTGATTCAGACTGACACCATCCAGAAAGGCTGACGGGACTGTGTACATCCAGCTGAGGCCTTCAGGGACAGTCTGGGAAACAGAAACCCTGACCTGCAGAGAACAGCTTGAGCCTCAGGAACATTCTTCCCATGTCTGGAAATGAACACATGTAGCAGATACCTTGTTCTTGATCAGTTTGTGGGCTGAACAACGAGGAGGATGGAGAAAATCTGAAAATTGCCCTTTACTGATTGCAAACACAAGGAAACAGCTTTATAAGCATCCCACATTCTGATATTTGTTGCTTAATATATTGTGCAGAGCAGAGAAAAGGCTAGGGACTGTAAAACATAATGTAGTCTATAAAGACATGAAAAACTGGACCATCACAAAAAGGTTGAGACAGAGATGGAGCCTGGAGGATCTCAGAGAAGCTCCTCACTGTCCTCCTTCATGGATTCTGCCTCAGTTTGCTCCATTTTTTTCTGCAAACTATTTTGGTAATGAAAGACCTGTGATGGTGTCGACTCTGTATATAGGAATGTTTTATACAGTGCTGGTTGAATAAACAGCCAGTGCATGTGTCACCTTCAGTGCTCTGTGTGCTTTCTGTAGACTGATGCTAATGTTAGCATGAAAAGAAAATAAACCAACATCTGCATTGCTCTCAGGAGGTACCTTGGTAAGTCAGTTGATCGTCTCTGTGAAAGCGAGATGGTGTCTCCTGATCAGGGAAAGTGTGAAGCTAGTGGAGAGTGAGGACCTCTTCATGAGATCTTCATAATTACAGCAACTCATAACTCTTTGAATGGAAGTCTGGTATGTATGTGTGAGTGTTGTAGTAACAAAAAACAAATCCACATCTGCTGTTTAAAGCAGTAGACCAGGACCTCCACAAGAGGTCCCAACATACGTGTCCATGTGAGGCCTTGTGAAGGTGATGAATGGATGAATGGTTAGAGACAGACAGGAGAGCAGAGACCAAACATGTGTGCTACATAGGTTTGGTCACGATGGCTGCATCAAGACAACAAAATCATACATATTTTTCACAGTCCCTGAAAAATATGTACCTTTGATTTCAGCTGTTATCTTGTGATTGATTTGATAATATTATGTCTTTAAGCCCCTAAACGTATTTGAATAAAAGCTGCAGACACACAGGATGTGTATGACCGGGTTGCTTTGGTCACAATCCAAAACATTTCTTCACTTTTCTTATTGTCAACAAATCTAATTAAAAAATCTCCAAACCTACAATATAGGGTGGATTACCACTCATAAATCCATCAGTATATGAACACATTCCTATTCATCCTGCAGAGAGAGGAATGCTGAGGTAAACACTGAACTCTATAATCTGATTCCTCAGTTTGAGCTGAACCAGGTGAGCCAATGATTTATTTCTTTTTTATCTTTTGAAACTGCTGGCACTCTTAACTTCTTAGTTAGAACATTGCAGTAAGATAAAAGTTGTGAGTACACCAGACACAAAATAAATGGGTCACAGGACGTTTGTCTGACTGGAAGTCAGTTCAACAGAGGTTTTTCAATCACACAAGGTTACTTTTATTTATAAACTATGAGTCCTTGGTGCAACACATGTTTTAGGAAATGGAGTGTTAATGATGAATTGAGGAGTGAAGCTGCTGTGCAGTCTGGTGGTACAGCAGCAGATCCTTCTGTATCTGTTGTCAGATGGCAGCAGGGTGAACAGACTGTGGCTGGGTGGCTGTTGTCTTTTAGTATCTTTGGGCTCTGAGCAGACATCTGACTTCACTGGTGTCACCGATGCTCTGTAGATGGTACCAGTGATGTTCACTCAGGGTGCTTTCTTTTAGCCTTCCTTAGTTTTTGCAGGAACTAAAGCCTTTTCTGTGCTTTCTTGACCAGCGTGGTGATGTTTAATGACCAAGATAAGTTCTCAGTGATGGTAATTTGAAGGAACCTGTAACTATTCACCTGCTCCTCCTCAGCTCCACTGATGTAGACAGGAGTGTGTGTCTTTGCCTCCTTCTTTCTAAAATCAACAATCAGCTCCTTGGTTTTGCTGAAGTTGAGCAGTAGATTGTTCTCTGTGCACCACCATTGTTGATTTCCTCCTGATATAAACTCTCATCATTGTTTATAATGCTGCAGGTGGTGAAGGTGGTGTCATCCTCATACTTCACAATAAAGTTCTCCTGATGTCTGAAGTGCAGTCATGGGTGTACAGTGTGAACAGGAGGGGGCTGAGCACACAGCCCTGGGGGGTGCCAGTGTTGAGCACTAACATAGAGGAGGTGTGACTGCCAATCAGAACGCTCTGGGGTCTGATGGTGAGGACGTCCAATATCCAGTTGCAGAGTGTTGTACTCAAGCCCAGAGTGTTTGGATCAGCTTCATGGGTGAGCTTGTGTTGAATCCTGAGCTGAAGTCAACAAAACAACACCTTATTGTCCAGGTGTGTGAAGACTGAGTGGAGGGCAGTCGATATGTCATCCTCTGTGGATCTGTTGGTTCTGAAAACATACTGGTGAGGGTCCAGGCTGGCAGGGATGTTGTGTTTGATGTGCTGGAGAACCAGTTTCTAAAAGCACTTCATCAGGATGAGTGTGAACCACAGGGCAGGAATCATTAAGATTAGACACAGCAGACTTTTAGGTAAGGGGACGACGATGGCTGTCTTGAGGAAGGAGGGAACATTCTCCTGTGAGAGTGACATGTTAAAAATGTCAGTAATAACTTCAGCTAGCAAGTTTTCTCACATCCACTGTGGTGTCTGACAGTGGCCGGTCTTAGTAGGCATAGTAGACTTCACAGCTGAGTCTTTGTTGAGGAGATGTAATGTGTTCAGCTCATCCAGCACTGTCACCTCACACATGATGGGGGCGCTCCTGCGTTTGTAGCCTGTGACATTTTGTATCTCCTGCCATATATTTTTAGTGCTGTTGGTGTTGAGGTCTGTCTCCAGTCTCTGCTGATGTCTCCTCTTTGTCTCCTTAATGCCAGCTGTCAGTCTTACTCTGGCAACAAAATAATTTGTGTCACATGACCTTTGTCTGGAAGGGAATTCTGGAACAATTCTTCAGGCTGGGAAATGTAACGGCAGTCCGGGTCATCTCCACAGGCTGGGATTTCCTGTTCAGACAGACAGATGACCTTAGGACCTGCTCAAGTATCGACTTTCATATCTGAACTGTGCAAATCACTTCATTCTTGGTTCTACAATGTCCTCTGCTACATGGAACTGTAAGCCGTTTTTAGAATTAGTGTCTCTGGTCAATCAAAGCATTTTGACTCTTGGCCTTCTCTTCAATTTTAGCAAATAGCTTGTCCTTCATGTTGTCAGTTGCAGAGGATAGCCTTCTTCCCAGTCTGCATGACTTGTGTATTAGCTCTGTTAGCAAGTGACCTATCATTAACCTTGTTTTTCTTTTCCTTGCTCATTTATCTTCACTTATGGATCACACATGGCTGTAGACCTGTCCCTGATGTGTGTTGCTTCACAAAAAGCTCTTGGCCGTTACATGGACTTGGCGGAGGGAGTTAAGTCGGTAAATTCAGCAGTTTATTTGAGGAGCTGAAGGAGCGTCCTCACGGCTTTGCCAGCACCGGGAGCCCTATCAGCACCTCATACCTGATATCACATGTACTTAAGTATGAAAAGTACACATAAAAGTAAATTATACATACATTCACATGTATGTATATACTGCATACAGTAGTTCAACTAATCATTAGCGTGCTGATTATCAGATCAGATATTCAGTATTTTTCTGATTATCAGAATCAGTGTTGTTTTTTTCCAATCCAGCTGCTAATAAAATGAATTACTTTAAGAATGTGCTGCTCTGGCTCTGATGCAGCATGCTCTCTGAACAGTAACTAGTGACTAAAGTTAGCAAATACATCGACTGGGCTCAAAGTACAATGTTTGCCTACAAAATTGAGTGGAATGGAAGTATAAAGTAACCAAAAATAGAAGTAATAAAAAAGTACAAATACCTGAGTTATACTCACGTGCAGTACTTCAGTGTATTTGCTGACTTTGCTGACAACATAAGATGCCAGTCCTCTGTGCTCCGCCTGTCTGCCGCTCCAGCAGGTTTCCTTGTGTGGAGCAGGTGTTGGACTGGACGTCGGCCTCAAACACACACCTCACCTCGCCTGTCGGTGTGGGTGCTGATTTAGTGACACCATCTGGTTCACAGCAGCCTCTGGATGCAGAGAGGTAGAGAACGGCTGTCAGGCCTGACGGATGGCCGGCTTCGGAGGGCCAGCACCAGGCCTTGGCAAATAATGAAACAAAGTGGAATTTTCTGAGGGGTATGAACGTAAATCAAGCTGCCACACAGCAGGCTCACAGTGGATGGGAGCGCACAAAGGGAGCTTCAGTGTGGAGGAGCACATGGTGCAGTCGCTCTCATCTGGTAACATCTGACACCATCCAATCAGCTGACAGATGAATGGCTGAGACACCCTCAGCATCACCCTCTGGCCCCTGCCATCAGAATCCAACCAGTGAGGAGGACTCGAGTCTCTGTTTGGACAACTTGCAACTTGACTTGACTTGAGACATGATGACTTGAAAAACTCATCTGTGTTCATTTTATGTAAGGAAGGAGGAAATATTTTTTGATTGAGAAGACTTTATGAAAAACTTTTTCATAAAGTCATTTTCTTATTGTTTGATGAAATGTATTTTACCTCACCCTGCGGTGACTCTACACCTTCTGTCAGGTTCTCGTCTCCCGGACAATGACATGATGAGAAATGACACGACCTTACGACTGAAAATCTTAATAGGACTTCACTTCTGAACTGATTACCACTGTTACCCTGTTAACATTTAGCTGCACCAGCAAATCCCACAATCCATCTTCATAAGGGGAGCTGCAGAGCTGGTCCGAGGCGAGGGGAGAGCAGGAGAAGGGAAGCTACGGGACATTTTCAGCAAGTGAGCTGACAAAGTGAAGCAGTGACATTTGTTTGCCACTGTTACGTTTAGAAAAATGGAAAGTGAGCTCATCAAAGATAAGTTACACATCAGATGTGGAAAGTGCAGATTGATTGCAGCCCACTCCCTCCTATCCCACGGTTCTGACTGTGCCTCCCATCTTTTCCTTTACATTCCCTCAGGTGGCAGGACTCTGAATGGGAAAGTTTCCTACTTTAAGTCAAGAGCAGATACCAAAATACCAGGAAGAGTTAAACATGTGTCTGAAGGAACTATAACATGGAGAGAAGCTGAAACAGTTTCAAGTGTAGAAAACGAGAGAGAAATGATTCCTGCTGCCTCACTCTGACAGGCTTTAGGACCCTGCGTCACGACGCATTAGGAGCCAATGGGCCATTAGCCGTTGCATCGCTGTCCCAATGGGCACAGTGAGCACTCCTATTTACAATAAATCGTCTCGTAACTTAAAATTGAAGGGGTCCCCTTCTCCGACACTGATGACCACAACCTCGGTGTGACGCGGGCGGAGGGGGGAGCGCGCTGTAACTTTAGTCCCTTATAAATCTCTGCTGTCCGCTTGGCACGCGTAAAAGACGAGCCATTCCCCAACTAGATGGGGTGAGGGAAGACGTGTGAAAGTGATCTGCAGTCGCACCGAAGACAAACTCCGCTCTTTATGATTCCACTGAGCGACTTTAAAGGATCGTGTCATCGTGAAATAACAACTTTGGACAGATTTCTGATTTCGCTTTAAGGCGTCTGACAAACTTCGCAAAAGTCGGTCCCTTGAACGCCAGCACCGGGCTTGAGTTTTCATTTTTTTAAACAATTTTTTTTTTTTTTTTTTTTTTTTTATCTGCCTGGAGGATAAGAAAGCGATGAATATCGACGCACTGAAGTCTGACACCTAGAAACTTTGGGGTGAGGTTGGAGCGCTCTGATGCGGTGGAGGTGTGCTCAGTCCCGCAGTCCACACGGCTCATCGTCCCGCTGACTGGAAGCCCTCAGCTCTTTACAACTCTTTTGTATTCAACCATGTATTTCAGATCCGTGTGATCTCCGAGGGGCCACCTCTGGCTACATTCAGCTGCACCTTTACGCACTCTCTCTGTGCGTTCAGTCAGCCGGCAGTAGATCCGAGCGATCCCTTCTCACCGAATAACGGCTCTCTTTGTTTCAAGACAGTTGAATGGATTTTCAGGAACACTTTACTGACAGCGGGGAAGTTGAACCATACGATTTTGAAATAACTGTTCGGGGCCACTTGGCTCGTATGCGTAAATGCTCTCCACTTTGATTTTTGTCCAAGAAATGCGTCTGCCTGGCGATATTTAAACCGCCTCGGTGAATATTTTCCTGAATCTTTTTTTTAAATTTGAGATTTGAAGACGCTGGAGCAGAAGATGAACCTGTATATCGTCAGTCTTCTCCTCACGTTGGATTTAGCCACCGTGGCGCTCAGTTTGTCCACATGCAGCACGCTGGACATGGAGCAGTTCAGGAAGAAGCGCATAGAGGCCATCCGAGGACAGATCCTGAGTAAACTGAAGCTCACCAGCCCCCCGGAGGATTTCCCCGAGCCTGAGGACGTGTCCCGGGACATTGTTGCCATTTACAACAGCACCCGGGACCTGCTGCAGGAGAAGGCAAACGAACGGGCGGCGACGTGCGAGCGGCAGCGGAGCGAGGAGGAGTATTACGCCAAAGAGGTGCACAAGATCGATATGCAGCCCTTCTACCCGTCAGAGAGTAAGTGTGTGTGTGTGTGTGTGTGTGTGTGTGTGTGTGTGTGTGTGTGTGTGTGTGTGTGTGTGTGCGCGCGCGCGCGCGCGCGCGCAGACATGTGCCCTTCCTATGTGCCCTCAGCGGTGGTGCTGGAGTTTGAAGTTTAAAGCCCGAGAGCCCCAAACGATGTTTGTATGTGGTCACGTGTTTTTGTGATTGTCTTGGAGAATCCGTCCCATCATGCTCTGCTGGATGAGTGCAGTGGAGAAGAGCCAGATAGAGTAGGAGAGCTGGAGCCGAGCTGCTTTCTCAAGACATCAACAAGCTCTCCTCCTCAGAGCCGCAGAGCCGCAGAGCCGCAGAGCGCAGGGCCGCAGAGCGCAGGGCCGCAGAGCGCGGGGCCGCAGAGCGCAGGGCCGCAGAGCGCGGGGCCGCAGAGCGCAGGGCCGCAGTCAGCCCTGGGCTCTGCACAGGTCACTCACATCACACAGCTCTGTGCTTTACCTCATGTTGAACAAGAGGAGAGGATTTCAAAAGGTCACAGTCATTTTAAACACTTCCACTTGTCCTAAACATGACAAGTCAGCAGTGTGAAGTTTCTGTCTGTGTCCTCACAGAGACAGAAGCAAAGTCTTCAAAATAAGTGATAAATAAATCAAAATGATTCATTCAGAAAAGAAGATAAAATGCATGGAGATCGTTGTGCATTAGTTTAACTGTGTTTTATTAAAGGGGCAACATGTTCCAATTTTAGTTGAAACGTTTAAAAATGAAGTAAAAATGATCGAATAAATAAATAAATAGCTGTTTGGACATTATGTCTGTGAATTGTATTGCAGAGACACCTGTTGAAGTTAGCATGCTAACCCCGGAGCGACCCGGTCCACAGCTCCTGTGCTGTGGCTGTAAACACTGTGTGGATGCATGTGCGTTGTGGGTCGGCTCCGGTACGGTTTGGCTCCACGCTCCGTCATCTGGCAACCCGACGGCTCCGTTTTGAGCGCTCTGTGCTGAATTCGGCTGAATTGCTGCGCCGTGCAGCTCCGGCAGTCCGAACCCTTTCGTAGCAGATACACAAGGCTTGTGTTTCTGCCGAGTGACGGAGCTGCAGTGGAGAAGATCCGCAGGGTGGTGGAGCAGACACAGGCCCAACACGGATCTGGTGGGATTTAGGGGTGACACTCCCCTGGTCCAGACTTCCTACTGCTCAGCCAACTGAGCTAACTAGCTAAGAGCAGCTACAGTTAGCAGCAGTTAGCGGGTTCTTTGCTGATATGTTGCTCCCCATTTGTTTTGATTGTGAATCTAACAGGTGACCAATTCCAACAGATCCTCCTGAGACCCAGCAATCCGTTTTTGTCCTCTGTAGTGGACATTATGTTTTTGCTAACATCTCTCATACTATACATGCCACTCTATTAACTCCTGCTGTTCCTTAAAGAGGACAAGGAGCTTTAAAATGACAACACATTTGCCAGGTTTGGATGTGCCAACTTGCTTGAGCATGTCTTTTCAAAATGGCTGCCATCCCAGAAAGCACATTTCATGGAAAAAAGAAAGGTAACCATGGTATTCATAATTGAAAAAAAAATATGTTTTTTTCAATTGTTTTAAGTAAGTAAACATCTCAGTAATATTTGAGTGAGTTTTCAGAGCTGAGCTTTTTTATTTTCAGTTGAAAAACAGCTCATTTCTAAATGTCCTCTGCTGGACGTCAGGACTTTTTCAGTTTTTCAGTCGGCAGCTCTGTGACGGAGGCAGAGAGGATTCTTAATGGAATCATTCAGGGAGAATCAGACATACACCGATCAGGCAGAACATTCTGACCACCTGCCTAATACTGTGTTGGTCCCACTTTTGCTGCCAGAACAGCCCTGACCCATCAAGGCATGGACTCCACGAGACCGCTGAAGGTGTGCTGTGGTGTGATGAGTCATCTAGCCACCACAATTTGACCCTTGTCAAATTCACTCAAATCCTTATACTTGCCCATTTTTCCTGCTTCTAACACATCAACTTTGAGGACAACATGTTCACTTGCTGCCTAATATATCCCACCCACTAACAGGTGCCATGATGAAGAGATAATCAGTGTTATTCACCTCACCTGTCAGTGGTCATAATGTTATGCCTGATCGGTGTAGATCGATCAGGGGATGATACCATCAAGTGTCAAACGTCTGATAAAGAAATTACAAAAGGTTCAGGTGTAATAGTTACAAAAAGATTAATCTAAATCTAAAAGATTAATACTATTTGTTTTCCATTACAAATGATGCTATCAGCTTAACAATTTGAGTGAAAAGGTAAATCTTTGAAAATCATCCTTAAATTTCAGAATATGTCGGTATGGTATTGGTATATCCCTCTTTGGCTTTAATGACAGCATGCACTGAGCTGCATGGACTCCACAAGTTAGTGTAACATCTGGCGACTCATGTCATCTCAGTATGATCTGACAGTGTTCCACAAAGCGTCTTGTGATGTCACAGAGTGTTGACTTTCTCAGTCTTCAAGTGCCCCCAGAAATGTTGTATTGGGTTGCGGTCAGGGGACAGTGGAGGACAGCCTATGGCAGTCAGGACTCCATGGTCTTTTCTGGTCTTTAAGTAGTTCTTGCAAAGCTTTGATGTGTCTGGGCTCACAAAGATCAAACCAGAGGGTGGAGCATGTATCTGAAGAATGGATTGGTGCTTCTTCTCGGTCAGGGTGGAGTCAGTTCTGTGCAGGAGTCTGAAAACATCTTCCAGCACCATGTTCCACTGTGGCTTTGAAACTCTGTGGTATCATTCTGTCTCCTGTTCAACTCCTTACATACAGCCTTCTGTCACTGGCACTGATCTATCACTGGGATTCATCAGTACCTGGACTTTTTCATTATCCACTATGAAATTCTGGTATTTCTTAGCCCACCTCAAGTGTTTGTCCTCCTCATCCTACACAACAAGACAGCCTTCTTCTGACAGGGCGACTGCTGATTGGAGTCCTTATTTAGAAAATGTTGTATCTGTGATGAAGTTTTTCTTTTTGTTTAATCTCTCAGTGAACTAAGCTTGATGTATTGATCTTCTGATGGTGTGCTCACTTTAGGTTCAACTGATCGAGTTTGGTGGTTTTGAGTTCCATGCACTGCCCCCTAGAAACCTTTACTGTAGCCACGACGTGGCACAGAGAGCCCCCCTTTCCTTACAATTACAATCTTACTTCTGATGCTTTTATTACCTTTCTGAATCCTCAAACCTTCTCACTATTTCCAGGTTTAAGTGACAATATCACAGATTTTATTGAGTGTTTGGCTTTGTCTGGGTAACACGTACATTGTTTCTCCAAGACTTTTTTGTTGATTTTGAGTTGACCCATTAAGGCACATTGAGCCCCTCTGTACTCATCTAGACTGTCTTAATTATAATGTTACTATATAGCTGTGGAGGAAACCTGGTGCACAGGTATTCCAGCTGTAAAGCAGTGAACAGAACAAACTGGCCCTGCAGTCTAACTGCTCTCCAGTGTGGGTAAACTTCACTCAGCAGGGTCCTAATCTTCACTGCAGAGCTGGCTTGGGGCATTAGAACAGAAGCACATATTTTGACGGGCAGAGTGATCATTCAGACTCTTTTCTTTCTTTATTGGTCATTTAATGCAGAAGCAGCTTTAAAAGAAGGAGGGAGTGAACTAAACATGATGTGATGATTTTGTCTTCAGATGTAGTATTAGTGCTGGTGCTGAAGTTAGACATAAATATCAATGTTCCCAAATTTTAATAGTTACATTGTTATCATCATCTGAACCATCAACTTGATAAAGATAAAAAGTTGACCTTTGAAGTCAGAGACATCTTCCAGTGACCAGTAGAACTTCTTCCACAGGTCATCAGAGAGGATTTCTTTGAGAGTCTTGTACTGTTGAGTAGGAATCCATGTTCTCATATCCAAGAAACATGTCTGCTAACATGTAAGCTCAGCAGTCATTAATGATTTCACCCAGTGGGACTTCTGTCAGTGTGAGGTCGGACCTTCTCACACTCCATTTAAAAGCACCTTGGTGGATATCTCCTTGAATGTGTTTAGTCACATTTATGACGCACTTGTCCTTGTTAACAGCGTCTAACATGGAATCCACTGTGACTGTCTGTTTTGTGTGGGTATTCACACGTATCAGCTTGTCTGGGTCTGACTGCTGACTGGAGCTGGAGGGAAATGTTCCTTAACTTCATCAACATTAGGCTTGCTGTGGTCGTCAGTGTTACGTGGTGTTCGGGCACACACAGATTACATTCTGTGCCCCCCACTGTCACTAGCCCCATTCACTCTGGCGTTTGGGTGTGGCTTCAGTGCGCCAATTCTCCGCATCCGTCCCAGTGTGAATCTCTCCAATGCGGCGAGGGGTGAAATTTTGCTCCGGTGCTGATCCGCCTCTGGAGGTAGTATCAGGGCCACATTATTGGCGAGCCGAACCAGTGTGAACAGATAAGCCGGCTTCGCGTATCGAGGGCGTGTCGACCGGACGGTCGGTTAACTACACAGGTCCTTCACTCAACTTAATACAGAGAAATGTCCCACAAAGCAACGTTACAGGACCAAACAACAGTAACGTAGTAACTGTAACTGTCTTTGGCAACTTATATGAGGAAAAAAATACCGCAGATATACGTGGAGAAGTGTCTGTCATCCTGTCTGTCCTCCTGTCTGTCCTCCTGCCTGTCTGACCGACACATTTATGCCAGAAAAACAGCGTCTGTTACCGGCAAAAAACTTGAACTCACTGAGTGTTCGTGATGAAAATAAATCACTGTGACGGTCAGACCTCCAGACCGAGACTTCGGTGAACTTTCCCCCGTAAGACAGCCTCCGTCCCCGCGAGCCAGACAGCGTCCAGTTTACTGATGGTGATGATGTAATTATGTAATTTAGCGCAAAAAACGTAACTTTGTCACTTCCCAGGATGTTTGGTGGGTCAGGATCTCAATCACAACACATTATAACAGCATCCATAGGATTATAAACTGTCCGCGGGTTTAGATTGACAGGGGGGACACCGGGGAAACACCTTGAAAACACACCAACGTCAGCATCATGACGTGTACCGTCACGCCTCTTTAGGAGCCGCAGCGCCGGATTTCTGTGTGAATTCACGTCGGTTCTTCTTTAATGCGGAGCTGCTTCCTCTGTGTGAATCACTATCGGCGGAGAATTGCCGAACCGCCGCTGCGGAGATAATGCGTCTTCTCCTGTGTGAAAGGGGTTAGTGTCATTCTGTGTTTTTAAAAATCAATGCTTGGTCACGCGAGGGATGATACAGTTACTAACATGCCTCTGTCATGAGAGTAGGGAGAATTGACTGACAAGACAATGGCAGAGGATTTGTTGTCAAAGCGAAAAGCAAAAGCATCTATTTTGCAATATTTGGGACATATGCCCGATGCTAATTGAGAACCTGAGAATGTTAATGAGGGAAAATGAGTTTTGCTGATAAAAATCCACCTACATGATTCTGACACAAATGATCTTGGACGAGATAATGTTTTATTTTTATTTGCGTTACATTTAGTGTAGTTAGTGTCGCCAACTTTCCCCCTCACTTTCTAACTCTATCCTGGAAGTTTGAGTGACAGCCAACCAAATAAAACCCACAGTTATGCTGAGTAAATGGATATCTCAAGGTGTTGAACATTGTTGAAAACAACTCCTCAACAACTCCGTCTGAAGGAAGTAGTACAAATGATGCCCAGCATTAGAAATAAAATCCTACATTCTCAAGATTGAACTTAAGCACATGCTAACACCTCAAAGGATGTGATCGAAAACCTGTGAGTGTCTCTACGTATGTGGTGTGTTGATCTCCTACGACCAGTTGTTTAATTTTTGAAACCACAAACAGTTTGCAGAGGAAGCCCGTAGTGTAATAATCCTTTAAGTAGAGGGCGTGGGTTCAGTTCTCGGCTGACAGCTCCTGACCTTTGACCTCCCCTGTGGAGGAGATGGATTTCTTCTTCAGTAGATCAAAGAAACATCAGGGGAAAGGCATGACTGCAGAAACAATAATTATATTAGATAAAGCTGCAGTGCCATTCACCCTGATATGGTTCCCCCCTTCACATCAGAAATGTAAGCACATGAACTGAAGCAAAAATAAATTAGCGTGACATTTTGTATGCCCCGAGGTGCATTTTGCATTAAATGTTATGCTTGGCCCTTCCTCTTGTATAAATACCTTAAATATGAATAGATCGGGCCTCTGGCCAAGTGCAGTCAGGAAAGCATTTACAGGGTATAAATAACACTGAGTCAACACGCAGGGAGGAACGAGGCCAGAATTGATTCCCATTCATGTGAACTGATGACACTGGCCAGGTCCTCACATCTGGAGACACAAGCTGTGTCTCAATTCAGGGGCTGCATCCTTCGAAGGACGCGGCCTTTACGCCCTTCTAAGGGGACTTCTTTGGAGAGACCTTCGAAGGCCGCGTCAGCCGTTAAATGGGACGGTCAGCCTGTCGAGTATTTCCTGGTTGCGTCAGATGTTCCCGCCCTTACCCTTATGTCACGATTTTTGCCGCACAGGCCTGTGAAAGTGAGAGTGAAAAGACGAGTAGAAAGTAAAAATATTTTACGTAGAGCAATTTCTGACTTTCTTTTTAATCCTGCTGATTCTGGAGGAAGAGGAGAAGCGGCTCCAGATTTGAGCTGGCGCCCCCTTGCATTGCATTAAATTTCACAATCAGTTTTCATACACTCACACAGAAACTGCATGTATGTATTCAAAATTGTATTTATTTTAAGTCAAAAATATCCCACCAAATAAAAACTAAAGAAAGAAACAAATGATACATTGAAAATACAATATAAATAAGGCATTACACAAACATTTACATACATACATACATTACATACAAAATAAAAACATGCCGTGTCACTGTGCTGTATATATATATATATATATATATATATATATATATATATATATATATATATATATATATATATATATATATATATATACATATATACACATTATTTAATAGGCTTTGTTATGAAGTTATGTTGCTGTGGGCTTATATAATATTTTGAAATAATAGTAGTAATAGCACCGGTAAAAGGGCCGATACAGCCTATGCCTAGGGCCGGCTCTGGTTATTATCATTATTAAATCTGCACCACTTGATTTCACCATTGTCATTTTATTTTTCGGGACTGATCAGCGGCGCGCAAAGAATCTTGGGATATGTGAGGCCATGAAGGATAGTAGCGGTGTATCCTTCAAAAAGAGGGAAAAGAAGGCTGCATTTGTGGGCTGCATTTGAAGGAACCTTTGAACTGGGACAGCATTCGCACAGCGTTGTGACATAATTGGCCTTCAAATGCAGCCTCCGAAGGATGCAGAGCCTGAACTGAGACACAGCTACAGTCTGACAGGAGGGCGATCAAGCAGTTAACCCTTCAGCTCCAGCTCTGTTTATGTAGTCTTTTTTCACTTGACGTGTGAGCGTGAGTTGCTCTGAAAGCAAATATTACACACACACCACACACACCCACACACACACACACACACCACACAGGGTATCAGCCTTATTTGGTTGGGCGCCAGGAAGTCCGCAGAGGCAGCAGTGTTGGGCACAATGGCCCTTGAAGCTTTGCAGAAATGCTGGGCAGCGGGGTGAGAAGGGTGGTGTAGTGTGGGGGGGTGTGGGAGGCGCTGGAGACGCTGTCCCAGGTCTCACAGTCGTCTATTTAAACCCAGTCAGCTGTGAGGCATTGTGTGTATGCCCTGCCTTTCACTCGCTCCATGGAAAATTCCAGCAGGAGAGACACTCAGTTGTGGGCTTTTGACGGGTGGATGGAAGACCCCTCCAACCAGCACCCCCACCCCAGTCCTATTCCTTCCTATCCTGCCCTTCTGTCAGCCTAATGGCATTTATCTGCAGTTGCCCACACAGCTGCTGCTAACTTTTAAAGTCTGTCTGCTGACATCACATGTTAAAGGGGAATTCAACCAATTTTACACACAACTGTCAGCAGGGACTTTTACTCAGCCTGTGAAAAGAGTTGCACAGTGTCTTCTCTGGCTCTGGACGAGGTTAAAATATGATGATGTCGTAGTGATGTCATCAGGGTTATCTCAGTTTGGAGACTTATCACAGAAAGTGGGGGGCGATGTTTTGAAAAACATGAGCGTTTACTTGGCTGGGCGTGTCTAATAAAAAAAGGTATGGTGGTAAGGTGTGCCCCATGAGATCTATATAAACTAAGCACAAAAAGTAAGGACATTTGTGTTTGGTAGATTGTTTCTTTGTTGTTACAATGCTTCTTGGCAATAAATCTTATACCGTTGGAAAGCCTGTTTATTTCCCTTTTAAATGGTGCCACATTTGTAAGGAACATGCATTTGTAGGATGAGCAGCAGAGCTGAGTATGTGGGTTGCGCCCATGAAAACTTTGCCAAATCTTCTCTGCCAAACAGCTTATTCTGCTGTTGACTCTTGTGTTGAGCTTCTGGTACCCCCAGGGGTGAGCCCTAGTACCATCTCCAAAATGAAGGTCAAATTCCATATAACAGGGTTGTAAAAGACAGGCCGTGAAGTGGGCGTTCCAAGAAGACGACACCCCAAGAAGACTGTTTCCTCACCCTATCAGCACTTAGGAACCGTAGGCAGTCTTCTACAGATTTGTAGTCAAGGTTTACAGGACGATACGGCCGATGGCTTTTTGCCCAGACAATCTGGAACAGCCTGCACGCAGCCAATCTCCGGTCTCATAGGGCTGCCAGGAGGCTTACCATGACTGCCCCTCACCATCAGGCCCGTTTGCACTGGAACCTGAACATGTGGAGGAATGTTATGTTCAGTGATGAGTCCAGATTGGCAATCCCATATCTCCACAGTCAGGGACCGAACTCTATCCTCCAAGATGACAGCGCTCGTCCCTGCAGAGCAGGTTTCTCAGAGACTAGCTTCAGAATTTGGGAGTGGAGAGGATGGAATGGCCTGCCAGCAGTCCTGACCCCAACCCCATTGAACACTTGTGGGATCAACTTGGGCGTGCTGTTGGTGCCAGAGTGACCAACACAACCATGTTGGCTGACTTGCAACAAATGCTGTGTGACCAGGCTGGTGACCAGCATGAAGAGGAGGTGCCAGGCTGTTGTGGCTGTGTATGGTTCTTCCACACGCTACTGAGGCTCCTGTTTGTTCCATTAATACATTGTTAAATCACCAATATGTCTTGTTTCCTCAGACTTCAATCATCTAATCCACCAAACAATCAACAGCAACAGCAGAATAAGCTGTTTGGCAGAGAAGATTTGGCAAAGTTTTCATGGGCACAACCCACATACTCAGTTCTGCTGCTCATCCCACAAATGCATGTTCCTTACAAATGTGGCACCATTTAAAAGGGAAATAAACAGGCTTTCCAACAGTATAAGATTTTTTGCCAAGAAGCATTGTAACAACAAAGAAACAATCTACCAAACACAAATGTCCTTATTTTTTGTGCTATGTTTACAAAAAAATAAGATACAGTAGTCAGTTGGGAGAAACTAATTAATTTTTTATCCCTTTTGAATTGTGTCATGAATAGGGATGTCACGAGAACCGATACTTGCGATACCTTTCGATTCTAAAATGTCAAAACACTGACGATGCCCATTTTTTTGAAGTACTGCTCGCACCGATTCCGGTGTTGGCATCGGTGCAGCGCCTCTTCCGGAAGTTGTGTCCGCGGGGTTGTAAAAGGTAGTAAAAGGTAGTAAATGAAATTAGCCCAAATTAAGGCCAGTAAAAAGTAGTAAAAGGTAATAAACGTCATCTGACGAGGTAGTACATTTTTGAACCCCCATCCAACTTGGCCTATGAGTTTTTCAATTTGTGTAACTTACGTGCAGGTCTATCTCCTTAAATTACTAAAACTTGCGTGGATTTATTTTTATGTTGCGAGTAGGACTCGCGCTCGCGACAAACCTCGCGCATGCGCTGACCCGGCTAGCTTGCTGCAAAACCTCTTCGGGATGCAGACCACCATCAGAAGCTGAAAGCACTCCTGGCCTCGGCGATTTTACCTGACTGACAGCTAGCAATAAAGCTCCGGTGGAAAATGATTAGCACTAACAGTTAGCTAACGCTACCGTTAACGTTAGCCTAACATTAGCTAGTTATCATCTAACTTTAGTAACGATATGTAGCTAATTTTAGGCTAACATTAATGGTAGCGTTAGCTAGTGCTAATCATTTTCCACCGGAGCTTTAGTGCTAGCTGTCTAACGTTGCGTTCTCTGCTGCTGTGTTCAATGACTCAGTTCATCAAGCTGTAGCTAACGTTAGCTAAGCCTATGTCAACAGAGCTCCTGGGTAACTTGGATATACCAGAAAATATTAAAATGATTGAAACCATCACTCACCAAATTCAGTCAGGTAAAATCGCAGAGGCCAGCAGTGCTTTCAGCTTCTGATGGTGGTCTGCATCCCTATATGCATTAAGCCATTTGCATTAAGCCCTTACCACATTGTGCCTCATATGCTGTAAATGTTAGACCCAGTGACAGGCTGGCATGAAATGTCTTGCAAAATACTTAGTAAGGAGGCCATAATATTTTTGACTCATGGCTGAAGTTAAGTTTCTCCAGCTCTCCACAGGTTGGCAAAAAATGCATCTCAAAATGCATCAGACTGATGCTTTAAATATGGAAATTCAAAATTTTCATTCTTTTTTTTTTTTACCGTGGTATCGAAATTGGCATCGAGAATCGTGTAATTTTACTGGTATTGGCACCGACTACTGAATTTTTGGTATCATGACACCCCTAGTCATGAATCACACATAAATGATGTTTGTCCAAGTCAATGAAGTCTCAATTTGTCATCAACTGTCAAATGTGTGTGAAAATGACTGTGAAAAAACGTCATTATAAAGACTACACAGCCAACACTCTCGTTAGCGATGTTGTCTCGGTGAGCGCTCACCAAAACCTGTAACTTGAACGTTGTAGAGCTGCTCCTGTATATTAGCAGCTCACAGAACTGAACCAGAACCAACTCTCCTTTTAACATAAGTGCAGTTGTCAATATGAGCAGATTTATTGTGATTTTCATCTTTTGTACTACCTTTTCTGAGCCCAGTTGGCAGCCAGATTTTACTTTTTACTTTTTAATTTTACTTATAATTACAACAAACTGACACTTCATTGACTTGAAAAATGTTTTTTTTTATTGACAAACATCATATGTGTGATTCAAGACACAACTCCAACAGGATCATAAATGTGTTTGTCTCATCCCATTGGCCACAAATAAGGTCCACTGTGGCAAACAGGAAGGGGCAGGGTTTCTATTACTTCTACAGTCTGTCAAAAGAAGACTACTTCTTATACTACTTTTTATTGCATCAGGGGAAGTGCATTAACCAGCATTTTTTAAACGGACTTGAGGCAGGATTTGTGAAAAAATAAACATGCATTTTAAGTTTTTTAATGCTAATGGGTGATGAAGCGTTCAAAACCAAACAGAATGAGCCCACCCACGTATCTCTCTGTTGCCTTGAACAGGCTGTGTGCTGCATAATGTGCTGCAATTCATGGTCCTAACGGTTTGTTTGTGTCTGTGTAGTAACATTAGCTGCTAACACACAGCAGTCCCGTATCAGAGACAATGTTTTTGTCCCCCAATATGGCGTCTTTGCTTTCGCCTGTGCCTTTCAGACTCGCCGCTTGTGTGTCTCTACACACAGCGAGCCGGCTTCCCGGCTGCTTCATGTGTGTAGGGGATAAGGCTATCTCTCACACACAGCACAGTTCACAGTTGTAGGCTACCAACGTCATTCCACGGAGGCATGAGCAGAGGTCTCACAGTAAACAGTCACGTGAACAGCGAGTAAAGAAATAACAGCGTCACAGCATCAGCTGCTCTGCTGTGAAGAGTTCATGCTCGCTCCAGCGCCGGCTTGGCTGATGGCTGCAGTTACCCTAACAGCCGTCGTGTCACTATTGAGTCTTATTTCTTGATCCTGCCTCATGTCCCTTTAAGCTTGGCCCACACCAGGGAGTAAAATGGAAGTGCAATACAAAATTTGTGGAGTGACCCTTTAGTCGCCTTGTTTTCCCTGAAGATCATTTTAATTTACTGAGACCTGTCACTCCCCAAACTTTTTGATGTCTTTAGATAATGTTATCATTAGTTTGTTATCTTGTAATAATTCATAAAATACTAAATGTGTGTGTCAGTGTACTGTTTCAGTGTATACTTGCCAACCCTTAGCGAACCAACAGCAGCTCGTCAGGCTAGACCACAGCTCAACGTTGTCCACTCTGTAGAAAAGCAGCAGGTCGATCACATCCACGGCCTGATGGCCTTCTGCTGCTGTCTGTATGATGCATCTGATGTGTGCTGACGTTTGTTTGACGTGACTCTCTGAGTGTCGCTCTAACTAGGATTTAATTATTTCTTAAGAACCATCAAGCAGTTTATACATCCATAGAATGTTGTTTTCCTCTTCTTTCATTGTGCTGAACATGTCTGCTGCTGTCAGCACAGATCTTGGCTGACAAACATTTCACATATTGTGAGTTTTGGACTTTTAACACTGAAACAGTTTGGTTCCGTTCAGGCAGCTAAAATACTTGGTTAGGTTGAGGAAAACATCATGGTTTGGCTTAAATTTTGAGTTTTGGTCACACAGGGGACTTAAACCTTGGTCTCCTGGGTAAAAGTCCTGTGCTTTATCCCCACAACTATTCCAACCACCAAGACCTGTGGACCTTTCTCATTCTTATTACTAAGCTAGAGGTGCACCTCAAGAAATGGTGTTAGGGTGGTACCCTGCCTCTGGGGAAGCTGCTACACACCACATCAGTAATTATACTTTCACAAAGATTTCTTTCAGAGTGTATCACCTCCTGATGTGTGTTCCACAGCTGTGAGCCTCAGCCTTAGGCCGAGTCCATGCACGTTTCTTTTTGAAAATTCTGAAACCAAAAATATCTCCATGCAGACGGGGGTTTTAGAACCGTTTCAGAAATAATCTCTGTCCACACAAACACACCTGAAAAGACACATCACGACTATCACTCACACTGGGCATGTGCGCGGTAAACAGGAAGCAGATTGTGGTTACTTGCTTACTTTGAAAAAATACAATGAATGATCTTTACTGTTTTATACTCTTTACTTTCTTACATACTTTGAATTTTTGTTTATTTGTTTGTTTATTATATGTCACAGGTATCTGTGGCCTCATTTATAGATATGTATGCACAAAAGAAGGCGTGTGCTGCTTTCTAAGCAAAGTGGGATTAATCAGAGTGAGACTTGACAGGAGAAGTGAAGTCCTCCACGGAAACACATGCATACGCACATAACCTGGACACATGAGAAACCGCGACTGCGATGGCAGAAGGATAAACATGGTAAACAACGGTTTGAACTGATAAAAGCCAGTCTGAAAAGGAATACATAAACACTTTTTTGATAAAAATCTCCCTGAAGGGCACATACACAAAAAACACATGCTTTAGGATAATGAATACAAATCAAGATATATTTTGAAGCCTAATAACCATTCAAAAATGTTCTGTAATAAATGAACATACCTTTATGTTATGGAATTTATTCATTCATTATTCGTCTTTGATACCTTGGCCAAGCTCATTGTTTCATATGATTTGTCACCTGTTCACAGAGCTGTCAGTGACATAATGGTCCACTCGCTGCCAGTTAATATCAGGGAAAGCTTCATGTTAATATCTTTCCGTGTGCAGCCTAAGTCACATAGAACAAGTCTTCTCTGAGTGGTTGAGGTGGTGGAGATGCTGCGGCCTCACACACTTATCTCAAGCACTCAGAACAGAAAGTGTCCTCTTTGTTTGTGTAAATGAATGTTTGAACACAAGCTGAATGTAAATGGTTATCGCTCATTTTATACGAGGGGATAATAACTAAGCTAGCTGCATCTTTCACACCAGTGTTCCTCTCCACCCTGACTCAACTCAGGAGAGATTTCTTATGGAGTTGGGTGAGCTGCATGTCCTCGTTGGCAAACTGCTTTTATATATCGAACATCTTCTTTTCTTAAATGACTGGGTCAGCATTATACACTGCATCCATCACATGTTGGGACTCAACAACTTCTTTCTATTTAAAATGTCTACACTGTGTCTACCTCAACTTCCACAACAAGACCTTGGATTTAACACTGAAATTTCATTTGACTCTCTTTCTGTGTGTTTCTGTGATCATCTTCATGCAGTCAGTGTGGATGAATATTAATTAGGGGCGTTTCACTGACTATTCATCGGCAACTGTGGGCGTTCCATGAAGCTTGCAAAAGATGCGCCACATTTCAAGTTAGAAAGGGAAATGGCTGTAGGGCGTGTGTGCACAGGGTGATATAGATCAGCATGTTTTTGTCAGTAAGCGTGTTCTTCGTACGTGAGCCACCTTTCACACACGTGAATCCTTCGCATAGCATTATGAATGAGGCCTCAGGGCCAGAGCCGAGGCAACAGGTTCTGGTCCGATAAAAATGGCACTGACTCGTGACTGCTCTCCACAGAACCCTCCTGGATAAAGCTGCTTTTATTCAAATATTGTCAGCAGCCATTTTTTGCCTCTCTTTTCCATAATTGTATGATCAATATTGTAATATTTGTAAACAGAGACAATATGACATCCATTCGGTCAGTGTGCAAAGTCCACAATCGATAACACATACGCTGATGCTGAACTGATGAGACACGATCAGGAAGCGATCGTGTGCGTCCGCGCCATTCTTTCCAAAACTCTCTGTATCTGCTCGTCCAGATGTAAACACTGCCAACAGTTTCTGAATGTCTTGTGTGGAGGAGTTTTCCAAAAGATCTGTTTTCAGTGCCCCGAAACACAGTTAACAAGTTAAAAGGTAAAAAAGCTGTGTGTGCTGTGAAGAGTGTGGCCTGCTGACACACTGTTTCACTGTGGATGTGGCTGCGCTGAGCTGAGTGGACAGAACGTCTGTGTGCTGCCTGCCCTCCAGCTGATTGTGTGTCTCTGGAGAGCGATAGAGTTTCAGCTTCCTCCCTCCACACTGACCCTCTGTGTCTGCAGCACACAACACTGTCTACACATGTGACCTGCTTTCTAGTTCTATTTACATTGATTGAAAAATGCGGCTGTGTGTACATTTATAACAGGAAAGAGAACTGAGCTCATTTTCATTCAGCAACTCGTGATGATGACGTTCATATAACATAGTGCAGTGTAAATGTGTTTGTAAAGGTTGGGCAGCACCAGAGCCTCTTATTGAAGAATGACCACCACCGTTCCCTAACTAAATGCTTTTATTGAGCTAATCTTTGCCTACAGCAGGCACATTCAACTTCATTTATCAGTGGGCCAAATTTTAGCCAAGCGGCCTGTAAAACTCATTGAAATGTGTTAAAACAATGCAATGTCTAGTTTTCTCTCTGCATTTTGTTTATTAGTTTTCATAATTAAAAAATAAATATTATATGTACAAAAATACAGGGGGAAAAAACAATGCACATTTTTAATCGTAGAAGTAAATTGTCAGTTTAATTCTCATAAATTCCCTCTGACTGAACAGCCTGGATTCAAACTTTTTAATAAAACAAGTATTTTGTGACTTGCAACAGACACAACTAATAATTAGACCAATTAGCCTACTAAACAAAATGATTGAAGGGCCACATTGGGCCCCGGGGCCACCAGTTGAATGGGGCTGTCGTACAGTCTTATTGTTCAGCCAAATCCAGCTGAATCCACTTTACTAAATGAAGCCATTATATCTGGCTGCAGAGGTGGTTTTAGAGCTTTTTATGACGTTCAGTGCGTCCTTTAACCATGAAAACTAGTGGATCCGCTGAAACTGACATAAACTGGAACACACTTTGGATTGAGAACAATTTGATGCTCAAAATATTGATATGGCTTTTATCATAGTGTAGCAGGTGTGGGTATCACAGTGGAGCACTACCTTGGGGTTGCATGTCGCTGGGATTTTTCACCCGTCTTTCCTCTGCTGCCTTGCTCTCCCTAGTTCCTGTGCCTTATTGCCAGTATTTGATGTCCCTGGGCTCCAGCCCTCTCCAACTAGGTTAGACTTTAAACACAGCCCCGTCTTACCTGTGGAGTTCTTCAAGGCAGAATAAATGACTTTCTTTTTGTGAAACTGAAATACAGACAAACACAGTCAGCCTACTTGCTCTGTTTTCAAATGTTCCAGAGGCTTCCTGCTGCATGCTGGGGGAGTGATGTGCTACAGAGGTAACACCTTGCAGTAATATATTCATTTAAGCAATAACAGAGTACTATAACGCTATTCAAATAGGATTTGCGATAATTTTATTAAAGTTCTTATGTTGAGTAACATGTTACCAGCTTCACATCTGTGCAGATTTTACTGTACGAATCCTCACATTCCATTCACCCAAAGTGCTTGTGTTGCTAAATTAAATTCATTGTATAAATTAAATCAGTCCAATGTTAATAAAGACAAAAACAATGACCTATTGTCTGTAGTTTATTAGTATTAGTATTTAGTCTGTCTGACTACTTCACGTCATCATCGGCCACACGTGTGTTCTAGTGAAAAAAAAACAACCTTTATAATCAGACAAATAAGTTCAAAATCACTATAATTCAGGAATAAAGTTAAACCAATCAGCTGTTAGATCAGGCGACAGCCAGGTGCTCGCCTCTAAATACTGCAGCCACCTTTGTCTGTTCAGTTTTCACCGGGACGTCTCCTGGAGAACTGCAAGCGGCTCTGTCATGTACCTTTGCTGCCATGGTAGAATGAGCTGTTATTGGCTATCAATAAATCAATCAGCCACAATGGTAGCCAATCATTTTCTCTTTTCAATGGTGTATGGGAGGGTAGGTGGGTTCCATGGGAGCAGAGGCCTCAGCTTACAAAAGGTTTTGTAGTCAACAGAGAGCAGGTTTATCCACGGCTACAATATCACCCTCTTCATTCTGTAATGTCTAGTTGTAGTTTTGCAGTTATTTTTTGTGAAAGTAACATAAACATTATGTAAAGCATTACTCTGCACAGCCAGTAATATTATAACTTGTCATATTTAAATGAAAGTAACTACTAGTATGAAATACATTACACTTTGCCAACACTGCTGGTAACATAAGCCTACACATCCTGTGGCCTCTGCACTCTGCTCGCTTCTTTCCCCTCAGAGTTTCTACCGCTGACCATGTGTAGGGCCTGAACCACTGCAGAGCACTGACAGGAAACACTCTGCACATACACTATATTTAGTTTGAACCTCCTATGTAGCATTAGCTGTATATGAACAGAATTCCTAAGAACATATACCTGAAAACTTCTCATCATTTCTTTGGCCCCTAGACTACAAGGTTGTGTGTTTGGTGGCTTGTTTTGCTCAAAGTGTCCTTAAGACTCCAGCAGTCCTTGAAGGCAGACAGGTCGTTCACACTGAGAAAACCTTTTTTTACAGTCAACGTTTGTCTTTAATGCCGCTGCTTTAATCTGTGGCATCTGATTTACACTGCTGTTTGCTGTGGAAGTGCCCTGGTAACACACACACACACACACACACACACACACACACACACACACACACACACACACACACAGACATTAAAGCACAAACACTGCATCAGTGCATCTGACATTAACACAGAGTGCCCATTGCTGTAAATATCAGAAGACTAATAAGCCTTGTGAGGATTTCAAACACCATTTAAAGAAAGGCTGCTACAGGGAGTGAACATGGTGAGCCAAAGATTTACTGCTTATTTACAAAGCAAATGTAGACCACATGTTGCCCTCTGCTTTTATTTAGTGAGCTGAATTCAAAGGCAGTAATTAGCTCCCCATCAGGTAACAATTCACCACATTACACACACTGAACCTGTTTTTTAAACAGCATTTGTGTTGGAAAATCACATTAAAAGCATACATGAGGGTTTTTGAGCTATCCAGTTTGCACCGTGAATGTCCCCCAAGAAATCAGTGTGAACGCTCACTGAAGCAATTGAAGGGAGCTAAAATAACAGCTCTGCTGGTAGACTTAGTGCTGGAAATCTAATTGCTGAGTGAGTAGTTGTCTGTTCAGGTACTAGCAGTGTGACGAGACTTCCTGTGGTGTGTAAATTGCAAGCCTCCAAACAGACTTTAAAAGAATCTGCAGGAAGGACGTGTCCCTTTTTAATAGGAAGCAGAAAGACTGAAAGGAGCAGCCCAGTTATATGGACAGTTAATGCCATGTGCTAGTGCGTGCACTGCTGTGGCTAACTGTGAGCACTGGACTGAAGCCCTTTGTCTGAACTCCACCCCAAGATAAAAAGAAAAAAAAAACATGACTCAGAACATAACTTGAGACCAAAAATAAAGGAGGGATAATGGATGGGACGTGTTCTATATGATGGATCTGACATCACCATGTTGGTGTTCCTAGAAGATCATAATTCATGTGAATTCATTTAATAATTCAAACTGGGGTTCATAGCCCATTTGACACATACTGATTAACTGTTCACTTATTTCTTTTCACAAACTTTTCAGTTTCTTTTCAGTTTTCTTTTGCTGTTGGATTTTTGGCAACAAATTTATACTTGGTCAGGTTTATGTAGCAAAAATAATTGGTTAGGTTTAGGAAACATAAATACTTGGTTATGTTTGGGGAACAAAATACTTGGTTAGCTATAGGGAACATAAATACTTGGCTAGCTATAGGGAAGAAAAATACCTTGTTAGGCTAGGGAAAAAATATTCTTTGTTCAGTTTAGGGAACAAAAACACTTGGTTAGGTTTAGGGAGCAAATAACTTGGTTAGGTTTAAGAAAAAATAAGGGTTAGTTTAGGAAAACATGGTTTGCGTTACAATAGACCTTTTATCATTAGATTGCATTACATAACCATGTGTTTGACAGGATAACTTCCCCCATGTGGGTATTTTTCCTGACTTTTTTCCAAATTGAAAAGCTATGACGTTACAAAAACGTGATTGGTCAGTTTCAACATTAGCCCTGCATAGAGCAACATTAATTATGGTGTTCCAAGAGCAACACCAATATTGCATTCCAGGAATGCCATTTATGTGAGTCTCTACTAACGAGTGCCACTGCTTCCCGCTGTGCACCGTGTCTGTTACTGAGGGTAAATACCCTGTTCTGATGACATCAGGTCCATGCAGGCAGGCTCTCTGACTTTTTTCTCTGATTAAGAGAACCTGGATGAAAATGAATGCTGTACAAATATTCTCTCATCATCTCTTCATCCAGTTTAGATTTTGAGAGACAGACTGTTTCAACAGTTAGCTCTCAGCTTGACTAAAACTGATGAGAATGAATTGCGGAATTGACAAAAAAAGACACATAAACAGAACCAGTGATGTCATTTATATCAATAAAATCGTATCAATTCCCATCCGGATGGAGTGATCTGATGTTTCCCCTCCCAGTATTAGTTCCTGTATATCACTGCTGATTACTGATCTGGTGCCAGTGCTCATTTTCCCCAGATAAAAGACATGTCAGTGGCCCACTGTGACATTTATTTTGAACAATACCCTGAGAAGAATCCAGCAGATTGGATCCATGAGCTATTAGGGGTGGACTAAATGGACAAAAAACATATCTTGGTATTTTTAGATATACAATTTATATTTTGGTATTTTCTCGTACATAGTGGGCTAAGTGTTGTAGGTCAAAGCTACACGTGAGATGTCACAAGTACTCACATTAAAACAAACTGTGAACAAAAAAAAATGCAAAGATAGGGTTTGCTTATGTGTTAGACACAGCTACACAATATACCAACATGTTCATGAAAAAATATTTTAAAACAATAAAAGAGCTTTTTTTAACAATAAAAACGTAACGATTAAATAGAGCACAAGTACAGGTTTTCCTCTCCGGCTTAACAGAGTATGCAGAGCTGTGCTGGGTCTGCTGCTCTACAACTTTTAAATCCAAACCATCCCTAAATAATATAACTATTGTTTTTCTTCCCTTTCACACATGCACTGCAACCCTGACCTTATCTAGACGTTAAACAGACTAACCCTGCCAGCTCCCTTGTACAGAGTCTGTGCAATGTCTGAGCCCATGTGTGAAAAGAGAATTCCCAGCCATCGAGTGGGTGTGATCATGACGCTTCAGACTGTCTTCTTCTTGCCTGTATATTGCTTTCTTGTATTTCGCTGATATTGTGGATACGCCCAAATACATTTATTGATATCAACGCAACAGCAGGCATCACTACGGATGAGTCCTCCACCTCTTTCTGCATGCTCTCACCAGGCACCACCCTACATCACAAGTAAACATTCCAGTTCCGGTTCCGGTCTGAGGTCACGTCTGACAGGCCAACTCTGGACAATGTCTGGGCCTGAGCTCAGATGAGAAATTGGCTGGGGTCTTCTTCGGCAGCGTGGACAGATACTGTCTCCCTCCATGTGGCCGGAGGACTGGTGAGCGAGTGATTTTGGGGATAAATGGAGAGTGTGAGAGAGGAGAGATGTAAACACTGGCACCACTTTACAGAAGTATCGGCTTATGTATGTAACACAACAAACTGCATGGTTTTAAACAGTATTGTCTCATCCTATATCTTGCTTGAAAAGGTATAGATATGTCTTAAGAAGTCAATATACGTCCCAGCCCTGGTTTCTAGTTCAAAGCCACAGTGTTGTGGAGTATACTGTACAAGGACTGGACTCTAGATTCTGTCAGCCCAGGCCCACATGGCTCACTGTTAGTTTGTCTTACTAACACTTGTGTTTGTGTGTTGTGATGTGTTGAGCCCAGTGAGCGTGTTGTTGAACCTGTGTGTGATGGATGGTGTTTAGTTAGTCCGGCTGAAACCTCTGGCTAATCTCCCCCGCACCTCTCTAAATAAACTCAGGCGTGTGGCGGCTCTTGGTTTGTGAAGGGAGTCTTGTAAAAACAGCCAAAAACATGAACACAAACCCACATGGAGATCAGGCACCATTCGGGGGGGGGTGCCCATGGTGGTATATACCATGCACTAATAAACTCAAACAAATGTTGAAATCACTGGCTCATGTGGCACTTTTATGAATGACTAAACTAAGATATTTCCCACAGATTCTTCATCATAGGATGGGTTTTTAGAATACCCCTACCTGATGGCCTGTGGCTCCAAACAGCTAACAGAGCTGAAATAAAGCCTCTGAGAGAATGGTTCACAGAAGACAACAGGGACTCTGCAGTGTACACTGGTCCCGACAACACATCCTCATACCTAAATGACTGAATAGGCTGATTAAAACCACATCTCACTAACAAACACCACACCATTGTATAGCATAAAAGTAGTTTTATTTTAATTGATAGAAAATTCAAGATGGATAGTCTGAGGGTGGTGCTCTGTGGATGATTGGGGATTAGGTGAGGGTTAGGAACCCAGGGGTCGAGACTCATGCCTGGGGCATGTCTCAATGAGTGTAATGCTTTAACATGCCCCCTGTGGTTCCTACAATAGAGAAGAAGAAATACTCACATGAAAGTATTAAAGCCCCCTTCCAGTGTATTCTTTTATTTTTATGTTTCACATTTGTATGTGTCCTTTCCCGGCAGTGTTGATGAGCCAAACTGTTCACCAGATTAAGCTGTTACTAATATAGAACAATGACTGTAGTAGAATTTTGGAGCCATACGTAATCCTCCAATCGGGGTTAAAAAAGCAGCGTGGTTCCTTTAAGAGACAGGACAGTGCACAGTGTGTGACTGGTTGAGCAAGAGAAGGAGAGATAGCTTCGGTGACAGCTCGTCCTTCACACATTGAAACTTCCATATTTAACTTTTAACTTAAAGGAGAAATGTGACTGAGCAGACAAAGATGTTCATCCACAGATTTATTTCTGCCTAAACAAACTAAATAATCAAACTCTTTGTTTTCATGACTGAATAAACAAACTGACCTTAAAGGACAACACAGTTTATACTGTGTTACTTTGTTTATATGAGGCGGACCCTGCCACCTCTCTAGCATCAAACAGTGTTCTGGGACTTTATTTTCCTCTGAGAACAGCTGGTTTATTCACTTATGGAAAAAGTTTGTATTATTACCTCATTAATATTGTAAATATTAAAATTCTGAGCTTGAATTTCTTCTCCAGAACTACACAGCGCTCCTTTAATTTTTTTGGTTAAGAAGAAATCAGTTGTGAGATTAATCTGATGCTCAGCTCCATGGTTACCACATCTTGGTACCAGTCGGTCACAGTTTGTGTTGTAGATTGTCTGCAGCTGTCTGTCAGACTGTCGCTGGCCATCAGCAGTAGAGCTGAACGCTTCATCAATCAATGCCTGCACCATCCTCTGTGCTGAAACAACTGAAGGCACTGCGAGCCAGGCCGAAGCCATTACAGTAACGTCAAAGCCAGAGGTTCAACAACTACACTGCAGAGTTGCGACTCTAGGAAGGATGCAGTCACGTTAATCGGTGGATCAGATGATTGATCAGAGGAGCACAGTTTCCTTATGAGAGGATGTCATTTAACATTATGTACATTGTGTCCTGAACTCATCCTCAACACTCCACAGTAAAACATAGTTTTTCTTGTGCGCATAACGAGAGTACAACTGAACCTGAACTGAACCTTGTAATACTCCCCTCTACCTACTTATATTCACATTACTGTTGATTATTGATCAGAAATCTCCTTGTGTTCTGTTTTTGTGAAAGTATTTCTAGTCATCCCCACGATATTGCTGCAGTATCACTATGGGGATATTTGGTTAAAAATGAAGTGATATTTCACTTTTATTACGTGCTCTTGAGGAGATTTTGCAGTGTATTGTGATAAAGCCTAAACATATTGAGTATTGCTTTAAGGCCATATGGCCCAGCCCTAATTTATTCCATAAACACACTGGGAGAAAATAGGAATCTCTTTCTGAGCCTCGTGTTTTCTTAAGCTTGTAGGTGTCACTATGATGGATCTTGTAGTTTTCAGAGCAGTCACAGAACATGCATTCATGGTGTCACTGCTGCAAACTGACTTCATGGTAACTGACCATCACCTTTTAATTTCAAGTGCCAGCACTGAGCGTGTTTCATTTGTTTTTTTGTCTCAGATTCTTAATCAGGATCCGCTGTATTCAGCTGAAATCCTCTTTTCCTGTGATGGAGTGATCAGAGAGAGAGAAGGCAGCTGCAGGCGGAGCTGAAAATACCCTGAGACCTCAGGGTATTTGCCTGAGTGACGGACCTCACCACAGGGTTGTTGTTGAGAGCCCGCTTTCTGTTCACTTACGCAAGACCTGGACGCTGCTGCCATTTGAACTGCTCAGCCACTGTGGCCAAGCAGCATTGCATAACAGAAGGGAGAGAAAGAGAGCGATTGAGAGTTAAATGAATAATAAGATCTCCTCCGGCACTTTCTGTATTGTTTACTGCAGCGGCACAAGTCCTGCGTAAGATGATAGTCTTAACAGGAGTGCAGGAGGAAGAGGAGCAGGATGTTTGGTGCTGCGGTGCTGCTCACAGGCTGGATGGGAGTTTGGACGGGGTTTCTGGCTGTGCCGCTGCTCAGCCTGTGGTTATGCAACAGGCTGGTTGAGCAGAGCCTGCTGGAGCTGTGGTCACAACGGTGTGTGTCATTCACTGAGTAATGAAGCAATGTTTATCTGCCCTGCTGCCGCTGTGCGTGTGCACACACCACAGGGTGTGTGTGTGTTGGTCTCTGCCATGCTTTGTGACTGCCCTGTTGCCATACAGCAACAGTGGAAGTGAGCCATCCCAGCTTGCATTTGACCGCCTTCATCATGCAGGAGGAGGCCAAGTCTCTTTATTGGGTTGTCAATACACAAGTGTGCATCTGAGAGCTTGACAGGTCAGCCACAGGTCACATTGTTAAAAACCCAATATGCACGCTGACCCCGGCTGATATTGATAATTATTGATCATTTTTAATCACCTTTTATTACCTTTAAGTTGGAATTTAATCTTTTTACTTACACACATAATTTATAATTATAATAACACAACAATGAAAATGACAGAAACAAAATCACAGGATTAAATAAAAAATACTGTCACACCTGCGAGTTGACCTGTCCTTTCTTATTCGAAATGTCCTCTCTGTCAGCACTCACTTTCTGACTCTAGTGTTAGAAAACTTGGCCAGCAGCAGAGCTGGTGCAGCGGATTGTGTCCCAGCTGCAGTGTCTCTGGGCCCGAGCAGAGCAAACAGGCCAGGTGCCGGACTAGAAGCTGCGAGCCAGCCAGTCCGTTCTCCCTAACGAGCCGGAGTTGCTCCTACAGCGGAGAGAGGCCGAGTGATGATGTGATGAGTGACAGAGAAAAGGAGCAGAAGAGCGGGACGGAGGCCGGAGGGTTGTGTGTGTTTGCCGGCAGGGCTGTGGCTCGTCGATCACTGCATCAGACCGCAAGAACAGCAGACATTACTACTGTGTGAGTAAATAGTTTTGCAGGCGGAGCACAGCTGCTCTTGTGAGAACTGCGGCCCATAGTAATCCCTGTGACGCCGCTTCTGTTGTTGTCAGTCACATGGTGATGGTGCAACCCAACTACACGCCTGTTGGCTGTTTGTGAGTTTATCAAGAGATATGATAGGCTGTCAGTGATCCAGGGCGTAGTCACTGCGTGCTGTCAAGTTAGTTTGCATTTAATACGTTGACATGAAAATATAGAACATTTTATCAAACTACTTTTTCTCTGTTATGGCCGATACATATTGCTTTTGTTTTATCGGCAGGCCAGGCAAAACAGTCGCACATCAGTCCTGCATGTAAAGATGATCCAGTTTGCTCTGTAAATCGACTAACTGAATAAATCTTGCTAATCTGTCAAAGGAAGGATAGAATTAACAAAAGAGAGGATAGGATCCTGAGTTTTGTCAAAATTATGGCAGCAACCCCTCATATTGTACTTAAAGGGATATTCCGGTGTAAATTTAATCCGTGGTCTAACACACCGTGACACCGAGTAAGACTCTTACTAAAGTGTTGAGTCAGTTGTAGTTGACTTTTTCTTGGGATTTATTCACTTTTAGTAGAGTTGCAGTGGTACTTCTTACTGTGTGTTAGACCATGGATTCAATTTACACCGGAATATCCCTTTAAATATAGAAAGGACATTAAGTCTCTCATCCTTCCAATGAAGTAAAACACGCCTTTGAAAAGCAATAACACTGCTCTCCTTATTAGTGAACAATATTACCTTTTTGCCTAAATGCCTGAATATTGAACAACCAGAGGAGGCAGGATGAAAAGGTAGCATCTGGGCAGGGGATCTGTTTTGCCAGGTACTGTAGAAGGAAACATTCGCTCTTGCTAATGTTCAACTTGTATCCTGAAAAGGAACCGGATGTATGTAAAATGTAAGGGATCTCAGTATTTCTTCTTCTCTATAATATGAACCACACGGGGGATGGTATTATGATATTAAGGCACTCTTGCTCTTTTGATAGGCCCACCAGGTCTCCTCACATTCCAGCATGCAGACCTGATGGATCCTAGCTCATCTCTCTGACACAGATGTCCTTACTGACTTTATTACCAGATGATAACACACTCATTTTAACTCATCTTTTCACACGGATGAGCAAGCAGGAAATATCATATACCACCAGTTAACTGTGATGTAGTTCTTAGATACCCATAATCCAAAAGTCAGCTTTGCTGTCTATAAAGAGAATTGCAAAAGGATCAGGTCAGTCTGTAGTGTCCACTCATTTATAAAAAAAAACCAAACAAAATCATATTCAAAGAGCGCAATGAGGCAGAACACAGGTTATTCACTCACTCAGCTTCCTCGGTGGTGTCAAATATATAAGTCTGTTCATTAATAGTAACACGCAGGTGGGCTGGATCCATTAGGCCAAAGTGTATTCCGTCCGCAAAGGCTTCACTTTACTGAAGGTTTCCTGCTGTTGTTTGAAGATGGCATACCATGATATGAGACATCCTTGTTCTTCTTAACCCACTGCAGTATACGCTCCTTTTGGATACGTTTGTGGAAGCGGATGATAAATGGCCTGGATCCTTGCGGTGGTTTCGGGCCCAGAATGCGGTGCGCACCATCCAGTTCCAAGTCGGGATATAGTCGCGTGTCTTTGACCACCTCCTTTGACAATGTAGTCACAAAGAGTTGAGCATCACTCCCTCCCATCACCTCTGGGATGACAACCTCACGAGGCTCTGTCGTCTGAAGGTCTTCAACAGCAAGCTACGATTTGTCAATCATCTGGGCAGTGGACACCAAGTGAGATTCCAATTTAGTGCTCCAGAGTAGCAATTCCATCGGAAAGGGCATTTAGAGTTGTTTCTATTCTGAAGATCGTGGCAGCATCTGAGGCCACATTATCGACAGCTTTTGGGAGAGAGGCTTGAACTGGAACCAGGGGGTGTTCAGAGTTCACCGTGTGCCTTCACGCAGCTTCTGAAGCCTGTCTTGTGGGCTAAAGTGTTGAGTCAGCTGTAGTTGACTTTTTCTTGGGATTTATTCACTTTTAGTAGAGTTGCAGTGGCACTTCTTACTTAACAAATAGTGACACAAATCTGGGTTTAGATATTTTAAAATATATTTTTTTGAACTATTACAAAATAGTGCAGGAAGAAGTGTAGGATGACTGTAAGCATTCTCTCAACTTACAATATGCTTGTCCATTACCCCTAGAAATTATGCCTGTATTTGACTTTTCTAGTCCTCGTGATGTTCTCCCAATGATATTGTTCAGTGTCAATGTCAAGTACTGTGTTGTACGCGTGTGAATAAAGCAGACAGTTGTCAGTGGGCGTGTCAGTGATGTGATCTTCCTTGTTAGTGCTGGTTTAATCAGCTGTAACTCATACTGAAACATACACCAGGACATGTGAAAATTGGCGTTTAAATGGCTAATCATCAAAGTTCTGCAAAACATCTGCCCAGAACATTTCCCCGCTCAGTCTTTCGTGCTTCCATACGGCCTGTTCACTCTGCTGCTGGACACAGACCCAGAGTACTGCAGCTTTCTTTCTACGCTGGGATCTTCGTGTACGGAGTGTAGCCAAATACATGTAGTGTTGAGACCGACCTGAAAACAGTCATCATTATGGAGTTTGGGGGGGACTTGTATATGTACTTGTAAGTGTGAAATGTGCACATGTGCATGGTAGTTTATTGTCCCTCCTGGTAAAAATGTAGTTTAAAATCAGAGCTGCCAACTTTAGTCTTGAGTGAGATTCAGCATTGGTGGAGTTGATGCATTTACAGGCACTCTGTACCCACCGCAGAGGTCAGGGTCATAACGATAAAGTCAAGTCAATAATCATGCTCCACGATGACTAACCTCCCATCCTCCAGAGGACCAGGGATATATATCACCTTTTTTATTTCACACATTCATCTTCCTTTTCAAAACCCTGCTGCAGTTTATCAGATTACGTGCAGCTTCCTCTGGAGCCACAAAAGGCTTTATACTACTTTTTCACATATGCAGTAGTAGAGACCAGGACCTGTAAACACACTTTAATGTGGAAAATTGGTGGAGTTTTAATAACCTCTTATTGGGAGTCTCTTGAAGGTTTCAGAGCAACAGAGAGTGTCTGCCTGCCTGCTCTGTAGTGCACAGGAGAGAGAGAGAGAGAGAGGAGAGAGAGAGAGAGAGAGAGAGAGAGAGAGAGAGAGAGAGAGAGAGAGAGAGAGAGAGAGAGAGAGAGAGAGAGATGCTGCTGACTGCTCTGGTTGGCTGTCAGTGTCTTCTTTCCAGACCGTTATCACATATAAATAGTTTTTCACCATGAGGAAAAGGGCCTGTGGCTTGACAGCATGTGAAAAGTGTTAATTAAATCATGGTAAAGCAGTTATCGGTGGTTTAAGATTCAGAGTGATATAAGACTTTTGCGCTTGATATTTTGGGCCTTGGCGGAGGTATGCACTCTACTGAGTAGCATGCTAGTTTTGATGTTTTTTGTTTGGGACGGATTAAAGAATCCATGTGTTGATCACACAGTGCATCAACACGGATCTGCATTGTGTATCTGTGTGTTTATCTGTTGCTGGGACTTGTGCCTGCTGTGACTGACAGGTCGGGGAGGACGGGCCTGTAAAACGCCGGGTATTTTTAGTTCCCGGGGATTATATGTGGAGTTGTTTTCAATTTGCTATTGGCAGGTGAGCGGCTGGGCGGAGGCGTCTGCAGGGAAGCAGACAGGCGGGAGCTCACATTCCCTCACTCTAGATCCTTTTCTTTTCCTCTCTCGCTCTCTGTCCATTTTCTTACTCTCAGACTTTGCGTTGACTCTCCTGCTCCTGACACCTCCCCTCCCGTCCCTCCTCCTTTCCCCCGTCCTCCGCTGTTTCCTTCATTTCCTCTTGGCTGCTGTGTGTCCACAGCCGTCTGCTCCTATCTGCTGCTCTCTTTATCATTCTTTCGTTCTTCTTCATCTGCCATGTTGCCATTACTCTCTCAATTTGTCCGGTTTCCTTTTCCATAAATCACTTCTATAATCTGGACAATGATATGATTCACTGTCACTGCAAAGGATTCATTATTCTTCCACATAACACAGTTATGTATGTTATATCATGGGTTTTTTCTTGTGCTGATTTTCTTCCCATATTCTTACTTTCTAAAATCCTATTGTTGTCCCCTCACCTTTATTATCTCATTCTAATTCTCTAAATAACCTCTGTCCAGTGTTCTCTTACTGTCCAGCTGACAAAATCCAGATAAGAGAATGTCTGAGTTTATAAGAATGCTGATAGATCACCTGAGTTGCCATCAAATATTATTTTGCATTCAAACCAGTGAGAGTAACAGGCAACAGCCAGTACTTTCATGATTTCTTTCACTCTTGGTTTTGCCTCTGAGGCGACGTACAGGCCGCAGGGTTTGGCTCTGGATGGAGCCTGTGGACACTATTCAGTGTGGATAAAGTTTCATCTCCTCTGCAAATTATTTTGATTTGTATTTTTAGTTGCACTTAATTTTCTTCTAAAAAAGATGCACGTAAAGCTGCATGTACTAAATGATCAATCATCTTTATCAAGGAAAACATACATTATAAGTAGGTTTGCTGCTCTAACAGTGAATACATAGAGGATCTCCTCCACCAAGTTAGGCTAGCGCTCAGTGTTATTAAGCTAGCACTGTTGTAATGACACCTCTACATTGAATCATTTGTTATTCTTACCATCACCGTTTCTCTAAAGCAAATAAGATCACACTTTAATTCTTATAACAGCAACACTAAAAAAAAACAAACAAACGCATAAATGGACAAAAAAAGAAAAAGAAAACACATCTGGTTATTCTCATTCTTTTCAGTGAGAAGGGTTAAAGAAGCATTCATTCCCAGAGGCCTGCACTACGACCAGGAGTTATAGTGAGCAGGGTGACTTCAGGGTGAGCGATTGCTGGTACCCTTCTTACCGGGTTCCATCACCATGGTAACTCCTGCAGCACACCTAACCTGCCCTAGAGCAGGTACTGTAATGGAAACATGAATGTAAGTATAGTCAGATCTAGTCGTGCTCTAATGATGGGCCTGATGTATTATACACCTATGAATTCATACATGAACAGTTTTTGGCGTTTGGCAGCTGTGACTGTGTGTTCTCAGCCTGGATTACGTGTTTAACCTCTTCCATAATTTGTCTAATAGTTTGTTCTTCTTTAAAAATATTTGCTGTGCTGTCAGTAGACGTGTCACTCATGTCCAGATGTGGAAAACCTGGGTTGACTTATTGAGTTTGAAAACAGCTTTGTGTGACTGTGAGTGTCACTGTTTGTCTGCACACTCAGCCAAGTACTCGGCTCACACTTTGGAAATTTAAGAAACTTAGTAGTAACTTAGTAATGATTTTCTCACCCTTTATATGGCGACATCCCATCTTTATCTGATGCTCTTGTTTGCTCCTGTAGGTCTTATAGAGGCATCAGTGTTAAACTGAATCTGATTCATAATCGGTTAAAAACTTCTTACAGTATATTTAAGAACATTCAGGGCACATTGTTCAGTCACTGTTGAGTTGGAAAGAGAGTCTGAAGTCAAATATATGAAAAAAACTTCCCAGGATAAGATTGGCATTGTTCTCCATGTCAGTACCTGATCACTACGGCCCCGTGCCACTCTGACAGGCACGAGAAGGAAGCAAAATGTCTCATTTTTTAGCTACTCCCGTCATCAGATCCAGATAAAACACAAATGATGTGTCTAATTCAGAGTGTAATTAAGACTTATAAAACAGGTCTGATGAGGAGTGTGATCGGCTGGTTTTACTTACACTCTTATATTCTTTTCTTCCTGTGCATGTCTTACAGAAGTGAGAAATACTCAAAAGTAGGTCAAATACTTTTCCCTCAAGTCATTCCCAGCATTCCAGCCCTGTGGACCACTATTTACCCTGTTTCCATTCTCAAACGGTAAAAGTGATTCTGAGGTAGTAAACAGTTGCATCCGGTAATAAATCTGAGTTGAGGGGAGTGTGCTGTGCCAACACAGAGATAACACACTCACAAGAAAAGAATATTTCCTCGGTATTATATACAGGATTTTCTTATGTTTTCTGTAATTGCATGTTTTGCAGTAAAGGTCTCCATGGTAACTGAAATGTTTTAAATATCACAGTCCATAATCTCACCATATGTATGTGAGGAGAAAAAGATGAAAATGAGGATGTTTGGGTGCCAGAAGCTTCTACCAGTGCTGAGGAGACATGTGCACATGTGGATTTCTTCATGCCAGTACATCTGCGAAAGCAGTCACAGCTGGATTCCGGACAGCTCGGGATCACGGCGCAATTATTTCTCTGCAAATGTTTTCATTTATGTATTCCCACACTTTTACTGTTTTTTTGTTTTGTGTTGTTTTGTTTTTTTCAGTGGACGGACATGAATAATATGGCTGCCACCTGTATCGGTCATGAAAGAGGACCAACTTTTGGAAACTAAAACTCAAACTGGTAAACATCCGTCATGGCCAAGAAGTGGAGTGTTGAAGCTGCCTGAATCTTTGATAATCGACTCCAAATGAAACAGTTTTAGTGCAGATTAGTTCTTCCTGTCTTCAAGGTCAGATGTTTGCCCACTGCAGGTGTCCTGTTCAACCCTAGCCAAGACAATAATAACCCCTTCATGTTGCAACCTTCAACTCCCTGACAGTGCGTAAAGTAGCCCCGTAAAGTTGAGGCCAGCCGCAGCTGAATCATTACAACTGTTTCCCCAGAAACCATGGAGTCCAGCTCAGAGTGGAAAGAGCAGAGAGTTTGCTCAGCTGCAACCTGTAACCAACACATCCACAGCTCAGGAAGTGTATCTGAGGTCAGTTGAGGTTGAGCTTTTATTAGGTCATGACCCGAACTCCACAAAGCTGCTGAATGAAACATCTTTTAGGTGTGACCATGAAACATAAAGTGCATGTCCAGAACGGGCTGAAATCATGCATGCAAGTGAAAGTTACAGGGAGAGCAGGGGCACTGGTGTCACCATTCTCCAAATCTACGGTTTGATCTGATGTTTGGTTTGAAGGTCACAGTGTTCAGCACAGATGACTATGACTACTTTTATTAGACATTTATGGCCCGACTATTGTCACACTGTCACACACACTGGCAACATGATGTCCCTGTCAGGGCCCCTTTGCCATACGAAGCGATAAAGTTAAACGTTTAAGACGTGCACCTGAATGCACCATGAAGAGTGTGTCAAACTCTGACAAAGACAAACAGCACAAGAGAAGCAGAGATCAGAGATATACGACACCAAAACACAGCGTCAGCAGAGTCTCTTATTAAATGACTTTGGGTACAGATTGTGAGTGTGGCAGAGAGTCTTATGAGATTTACACAGCAAACGGAAAATATTCCCACATTTGGTGTTGGCAGACTCAGTCTCTGACTCGGACATTCTTAATACTACTTTTACGATAGTTGTAGAGTAGTTGTACAGGGAGGAAAAAGGAGCTGGAATTTTACAAAAAATGACACAGTGATTTAAACGTATTTCTTTGAAAAACAGTTACTGAATGTCCCTCAGATTCCATGCGGACAGAATGGTTGAAAACATACAAAAGGCGTTATATGTCTTTAAATTAAGTGTATAACAATAATATGCTCTTCAAAATGAGAAGATGGTGCCAATATAATTCTTATACTCAATACAATACAAACAAGTGGTATTTCTCATTGTTGATCACGGAATAGTTCTAATGAGGTCACTGTCACATCCTGGACACACTGTCCTGTCTGCAGAGACTCTGATGCATGAAGGAGCAGCACAGAGAGCAAAAGGAACGAGACAATCTTGTCGTTTCAAAATCTTTAGCGGCACAATGACTCAGGAGAGACTGACTGTCTCATATGCAGTATATATGAACATATTTACTGGCCTGACTGTCCATGAACATCACGTGGCGCCTGGCACAGGTGGGACAGCGTGGCTGCAGCAGGTAGCTGAGCTCCCCTCTGACCCTCACACATGAGGTGAACTCTTCACATTCAGCTTGTCATGTAACGATCTGCATGTGGAGAGCTGTTCAGCTCTGCTGGTGAGATGATGATGACAACCTTAATTGAAAACAAGGCATACAACTTAGCTGTTTTAGCAATTGTCTACTCATTTATATGTTAACATTTTTAATAGAGACTCAGAAAAATAGCGTGGCCATGACCACGGTGTGGTCAGTGGCAGCTCCAGGCCTGCCTACTACTTCAATACTTTTCTGTAATTCAACTCTTCAGTTCTTGTTTTCGGTCAAATGTGGCAGCAGCAAGTGATCCACTAGGTGGCAGTCCTAGGAAGGTAGCCAAGTCAGGCACTTGTGAGATTGCGTGTCCAAGTCACTCCTCCCCTGTATCGTAAATAGCATGACACGCATATGACAAAACATGTGTTTCAAAATGACAAATGTATTAAGCTGCATTTATTTGGGGGCCTAATGCTACACTCCAGACAACTCGGAGACAAAAAATTTACAACCTCCTACTAGTAAAAGCACAATGGAACAACACTGAATCCCTACTTGTAAACTCGGGGCAGATCCATCTACCTCAGCGTCATGAGGGAGCAGCAGTCTGATGGCAGCACCCACGAGGAGAGGGTAGGGTGGATTTCTAGACTACAGCGTTTGTATTAGCTGAGTGTGAATGGAATATTTAGATAGGTTTCCAAGTATAAAATGCTGTGAAATACGGTGTATAATGGTATCTGTTACCTTATGTGTCATTTTCCCTCCTTTATTTTCTTCACATGCATGGAGGCAGCACTGCCGAGGGCTCACCTGTGTGTGCACTTGCGAAACAGATATCAATGTCTTGTGTTCAGCCAAGTTTTTGTTCAGTTTTGGTGTCATCTGGATTGCTTTGAGGTCGGAAGTTGGAAATTTCAACTAAGAAATTCTGACCTCTGACATTGACTGAACACACCATTATTTTGGTGCTTTCTGAAGCCATTGAATAGCTAACAATCATTGGGCTACTAGCTACAGGTCACTGCCAAATTAAACTACGGTGGCTGTTTACTGTCAGGCAGAACAGCCATTAAAACATAAAACACTGCACATGATGAATTATTTGAGTATTTTGGTACACTCTGCGGGTCTCCTGGTACTGCTACAGCATACTGTATATGCATACTGTCCGTGTGTCTGTTCTATCATGTATCAAGTATCGAATCAGTATTGTTTCAGTATTGAGAATCTAAACTCAGTATCAAAGACATGATATAATGACAGCACCTCAAAGTAGTGTGCCAAAAAGTGATACACTTGACATTTAGCTGTTTGTCATTGTCTTTAACATTTCAGGATCATTAGTCGACAGATTGAGATTAGCAGTCAAAGTGGAAAGAAGCGAATGAGATGCTGGTTTTTGAGTCCAGCAACAGACTAGACAACACAGACAGTCCAAAGGCTCAGGATGTTTGTTTCACCCTCACTACTCTGACTTTACTGTGCACACTGGTAGCAAAGTCAAGTCTCTCTCAGAACATGCCTGACATTAAGCATTTTTTGAGGTGGAGCTCCATTGGACGAAATCTCCCGGTAAGATTTCATGGTCTTGTGTTCTTAGAGATCCCTCACAGGATGGTGACACAATATGATAAAGGCAAAAATTCTACAGCAGGCCGGAAGCAAAGTGGGGCCCTGCTGTCACTGATCAGTCTTTTCAGATAATACAGTTCTGAACATATTCCTGACTGAAGGACCTTGGAGTCCATAGGAAGCCTGTGTGAGGATTCATCAAGCACAAGCTTCCTTCCTGAGAGGAGAGGGCTGACAGCACTGGGCTTGGCCCTTCTCTCCTCCCCAACCTACAAACTCTATGACTGGTGTCTTTGTCAGCAGAAACCCCTGGCTTCATGGACCTCTTCCACTCTGCAATGACAGAGTTAGTACCACTCTGAGTGCCGGATTTCTGGCTAATCTGTCATTACTACATCTTTTCCATATGAAATGCAATGTGAAAGCAGTATTAGGCGGCAATGCACATGGAGAGAGGAAACTGGTGAGAGTGAAACCTTTGATTAGAGCAGTCAGGGCTAAAAGTTCTCAAATTGAGGTCATTTCTAGTAAATAGAATTTCAGTATATTAAACAATTCATCTTTCCAGCCCCTGTCTTTTGAAGGAATCTGTATCAAAGTAGCTTTATTCATTCAGTCAGTAGATAAATATTGATATTCTCATCTCACTCTTGGCCAGAAAATGAAAAAAGAAAATGACCAAAAATGTTGAACTGTTGCATTAATACAAATACAGACATACATCTGTAGCCTCTCTCACACTGCCATTTCAAGGCAGGAATATCCGCCTCGCTGTCTGTGTGAAAGCTACAGAGGGAGAATGGTGGGACAGTTTCATTCCACCTGTCATCCACCCTACCAAGTCTTCAGTTCAGTTCTTCCTCTACTGATGGTGATTATGTGATGTAATTTAGAGCAAAAAACTTACCTACAGTACATCACTTTCCACAGTGCATGATGGTTCTGGATCTCAACCACCATTATAATGCTGGCATTCTGTATGAAATGACTTCTTCATGCTGGCGCTGCTCAGTGTAGAGGCGAGCCTTCGTCGCCACGATACTGGGGAATCTCTGTCTGAGAAGGGCTGTTGTATCTTTCATACATTTAAAGATTCTTTCAAAAAAGAATACAAAATATAGTACATCAAGTATAAAAACAAAAACTTTCAGCAGAATTTCTGTTTTAATTTTTAGTATTATTGTATTTTGTTGATTTTTCAAGTGAATGTAAATAAGGTCAAATATTTTGTTCAATAAAAAGAAAAATATTTTATAGTTTGAGTGCGTAGAAAAGCTATGAAGACAGGACAAACTGGACAGTGTGAAAGGGATAGTGTTGGACCTAGAGAATCATCACCTGAATCTGCAGCTCCCCTCAGCGGTACGGAGCTTTATAGCTCATTGTTTATCCCACCAGCTAACAGCTTCACCGTTGTGATTCACTCTCACCGCTCTCAGCATCGTTTGTAGCATCTTTGTTCCCAAAGAAAAAAAAGGATGAACATAGCAGAGCCTTCAGCAGCCAGAGAGCCACACAGCGTTGTGCATGTGGAGCAGAAATGCTGCTTGCTTGTGAGGATGATTTTCCACGAGCAGATACGGCTCTGTGCGCTGGTATCACGTGCATGCGCCTGGTTTTAATGTGTGCGGGTTTGGAGACTAATCAGTAGTCTTTTGCCTCTTTTTTGGTGCAGTGTTTTCCCTTTCAAGACAAAACCAGGATTTTTTCTCTTGTCAGTCGGTTTAACAGTGAGCTGAACTGAGTTTGTTGGTTTCGTTGGTTTGTCAGCAGGATTACACAAAAACTACTGAACAGATTTCTACTGAACTCATAAGGAGGATGGGTCTCAGCCCAGAATAGAGCTCATTGACTTTGGGTGCTGATCCAGTTAAAGTGACAGTTTTTCTCACTCTCTTTAACATTGTGCGGTAGGGTGTTTTTCAACATTTTCATTAAGTTTACAGGGAATAATGCAGATGGATCCTGATGAAAAACATCAGGTGTGTTTAGGTGGCTGGTATCTACGAGTGAGTACGATTTGATGTGGATCTAAGATCCGGTGATCTTGAATTATGGTTTAGCAGTTATGGATGGTTTCATATGTAGGGTAGTACAGGGCTATGGGTTTGATATTGTATCAGGCTTGATTGAATTAACACTGTTGGGCCTTGGTGGAGGTATACACTCTACTGTGTGCCATTGTAGTTAATAGATAGATTGATTCAGTACCCAGAACAGAACTGCTGTGCCCATCACTAGTATCCATGATTCATTATTTATGGGGACTATCACTAATGACCTCTCTGTACTTCTGAACCTGTGTTTTGTCTACATAACAACATGCTGTGGTGCTTTGCCGTCACTATTTGAGGTAATGTGTGTGATGAGTGATGAGGTGGCTGACTGCAGGAACCAAGGCCGCTGTGTCGGGTCTGTGTGACAGCGCTCATGTGTGACATCAGCTTTTCTCTGAGAGGGGACGTACATGAAAGAACAGCCTCTTTGTCACACATTTGGTGTGTATATGTTTGTTTGTGTGTGTGTGTGTGTGTGTGTGACTACACACACACACACAGACTACACTGCCAGTTGTGGTGGATCATTGTGTGTCAGTGGTGATGTGGGCTGACTCTGCTGTATGCTGCAGTCATGCAGTGATTTGCTTCCACCCCACACCCTCAGCCAGCCTCTGGAATTTCCCTGAGGATCTCACTTTACTTGAATACCCAAGTGTATATCAACAGGCACTCCACTTGCTGCTCTGTCTTTAAGGACTTGAGTGAGTGATTGAGCATTCTGGATACATGACACACAGCACTACTCTGTGGAAATCCACAAAGAATAGGCCAACAAATCTAACTGTCCTTTATTAAAGTCAAGCTCCATTAGTGAAGGCTGTAGTTTATGCCATCCCTACTCTTACAGATGATGTGTAAGATTGTGGTTACACTGCCTTACAATGTCCAGAAATGACCAGACCTATGGTATATATTGAGTTGTAAAAAAGGGAGTTGAACACGTCCTAAATGTACCTGCACCATGCACTTTAGAACATGTGCCATAGATCGATTAAATAGGGCCCCCTTCTAAAGAGATTAATTTTGATGAAGGTTCTCAGTCATCCAGGTCATGGTAATTCTAAGAGCTGCATCATAGGCAACTGGACTTGTTTCAGTTTGTTGAGGGCATTTCACTTTGCGTCCGAGAGGCTTCTTCAGTTCTATCTAACCGGAGGGAGCTGCAGGCTTTAAACTGTGTGTGTCCTTACAGAGTCTTTGCAGGTGGTCATCATGAGTTGGCTGTGGTCACAAGAGGCAGGAAGGGCATGCCTCTGGAGATGGCTCATCACATGGTCCACACGTAAAATTGGTCTTGGAAACATAAATGGGTTTGGTACGGTTTGACTTGCTGCAGCTCAGAGTGCTGATGGAAAAGCCCTACGCAATCAGGGGAGCTGTCTGATGATTTTTTCAACTTTCCAAAAAAGTGTGTGGGGGTCTGAAAGTAGACAGGCTTTGAAATTCCCTCTCAAGCTTTACATGAACTACTTCTGTTGCTTTTCATGTGAACAACCAAAGGCAACTCAAAGTCCTGCTTTAAAGCTTTCTCTGTTATCACCCCATGTACTATTCATTATGTCAAAACTAGAAAGACGTAGTTCTTGGAGAGAGGTGCCTGCATGCAGCTAGGGAGGAGGCTATAATGGCACTGATGAATGAGTGATAGTGAGGTTTGATTCTGCGTACTGAGGCTGGTAGCTCTGCTGTGAGCTTGGCCTTCCTCCTCTCCCTCCTTCAACAACTTGAATCACCGGGCAGATCCACCGCAACATCAACAAATCACTTCTAACAATCCCAGCAAAGAGTGTGAACTCAGAGCACTGTCTGTCCTTCCCACCTCCTATTACAATCATTTATTATTATTAGTCTTATTAATCAAGTAGTTGTCAACTATTAAATTAATAGCATTTTGATAAATATTTTTCATTTTAAGACATTTAAAAAAACATGTCGCTCCTTCAATGAAAATTCCTATCCTGGGTTGTAAACAAAACAAGACATTTGAGAACTTCATCTTGGGCTTTGAAAGTGACGCCATGTGTGATATGAACCAAAACAGCTTATCGATTAATCAAATCAAATGATTGAAAGATGAATCAATAATGAAAATAACTGTCACCACTAAATCCCACCAGATCCGTGTTTGTTCCGTCTCCGATCCACCACGGCAGAGGAGCTGATGGGTTTCACTCTCATCTATGTGTTACTTCCACTGGCTCTGCTGTGTTGTGTATCTGCTCCGTTGCAGCTCCGGCAGTCTGGATCCTTCCTCAGCAGAAACGCAAGGCTTCTATCTCTGCCGGATGCCAGAGCACGGTGCATCAATTCAACAGAATTCAGCACAGAGCAGACAGGAAGTCACACACCAAACAACAACATAACATCCGGTTAATATTCATAATAAAATACTCTGTCTCTCTCAAAAATGGGACAAATCCAAGCACTTCTTCTAATCCTTCGGTTGGGAACACTAACCTTTGTCTGTTTGCTGTTGTGTTTATTTAACATAGTATAACTAAAGTTCCGCGTGATTATGTGATAATCGCAGGAACTCCTCGGTCTCACGGCCTCAGGTAGTGCTGCACCGTGCGTCCCCTGGTCTGCATGACAAAGTGTCCTTGGGCAAGATACTGAACCCCAAACTGCTCCTGATGTGCTGGTCGGCACCTTGCATGGCAGCCACCACCATCAGTGTGTGAATGTATGTATGAATTACTAGAAGTCGCTTTGGACAGAAGAGTCTGATAAATACCTGGAATGTGTAAATGTAAGGACTAGTGGATGTGTGTGTGCTTGAGTTTGCGTCTGCCACAGTGTGTATCAGCATGGGCCTCACCTCAATACGTCCAGTGTTGTGTTACAGCACAGCAGACTCATTCATGAGGCTCTGAAGCAGTTTGTGTAAACAGTTGGCCTTCAGCTCTGCAGGAGCTGGAAGTGTGACTTTCTCTGTTGACGAATGGGAAGAGAAGGAGAACGAGCATCGTTAACCTTCCTCTGCCTCAGTCGGTCACACTGCCAACTTTTAATGTTGGCCACTGAGCAGCATGGGGAGGAGTGGAGGGATTAAACATGCTGATGTGTGCCTGTTTGCTCAAAGAATTGCTGTAATTCATTCAGGTCACAAGCTTCCAATAGAGCAGTGAGTACAGTGTTTGATCCCTGCATCTGTTTGCCTCTGCTGTAGTTCCTGCTGGCAGTAATTCAAAGGTGATTGCATCACTGATGTTACTATTTCAAACATGGCAACAACTCAAATGGCTTGTGGAAGTGTTGGTTAACTCACACAAAATTCACTCTTTCACTTCAGTTTTATGAATTTGGTTCAGGCGTTAAAGATTCCCTCAGGATGAACAGCGATGACTTTGTTGATCATCTGACTTCCAATCTAGCAGGTGTGGGTATCATCTGATAATCTGTAATTCATTTGAGAATAAAAAGATAAGAAAATGATTTGTTATTTTATTATTTGTTCATGAACATGATGCAAAAAACAAATGGTTGCCTGGTGTTAATGTGTTGTGTTTGAGTTGGTTTGTAAAAACAAACGGCCAGTAGCAGAGCCGCTGAAGTGGATTATGAGCCACTTGCCCCCTCTGCCACAGCAGGCCAGATGACGGAGGTGGGCTGCCCTGCTGCTGCACCGACGTCCGGCTCGTTCACTCTACCTAACGAGCCCAGAGACACTGCAGCTGCAGAGCAACTCTGGCGAATGAGTGACCGCATAGGAGCAGCAGAAGGCCAGGAGATCGTCCTAAGAGATCGGTGTGTTTACCCGCAAAGCTACAGCTCGTAAACCACTGTGAACAGAGCAATGTATGAGCCAGACCTGCTGTGATTCAGTAAAGCCATAATAAATAAGTTACGGGTCACACAAATCGGACAATTAAATATTGAAATCAAATTCGACCTGTGATCCTTTTTTCAATTCTGGATTTTTGATCCGAGCTTAAAATCAAAAGTACAAAAAAACAAAGCGTTTTTTGTATCACATTCATAAACAAATAATGATATAACAAGTATTTTTTTCATTTTCAGATTTTTCTTAATTATGGATTATACAATGATACCCAGACCCTAGTGCCATCATTACCTTAACATGGTATTTTGTCCAGTTTATACCAGCAAGTTTTAAATGGCCACACGCTCATCAACAGCATTATGACTCTCATCAAGCTGTCTTGACGCTGTACTCCTTTCAATTTTGAAGGGTAAAATGAGGACTCTGTGATCATAGCTGCTTTTCTGCAGACTCAGCACCAGTTTAATTGGAGCTAATCACAGCTGAGGTCCTGCGAGGACATACCGCTCATCCCAGTTTATTCAAACTGGGCCACGTGTGACCATGATGTTTTAGCAGTGTGTACGCACATCTGTCCTGGGCCACAATGAAGGGCCTCTTACTCAAATGACACCCTCCGTGAGACAACATGAAAGAGCCACAACAACAACTATAACAGATTAAACGCTGTCTGATTTCTCAGTTCTCTCTCATGTAAATAACACGATTGTCTCTCATAACCTGCAAATGTTACAGCAGATGTTTGTGTTTTAACTAGCCATGACCACGGCAGGCTCCCTTACAGATTGGGTGATTTTAGAAGTTGGTGCATGAGAAGATTGTTTTTTGTGTTTAAAGTGCATGTTTTTTTTCTTTTGAACAAACTATTTCAACTTATTTCACCATTTACAACATATCTATCAAATAATCTTTATTAAAGAATGACAGACTGAGTTTTAATCACTGTGCAGTGGACACAGAAGTTTACAACAAGGCTGTAATTCTCTCTTCTTGGTCAGTGCTATATACAGGTAGTTCTGAGTATATTTGTGTAAGCTCAACACACAATGGTTTATGGGCAAATGGCTGCTACCTGGGTTAAATAGATTACACCTCAGTTACTTAGATTACTATTGTAATGATGAGGAGGAGTGGCTGAGACTCTGGTGACCCATTACAGGTTCGCTCTGGGCTCTGACAAAAGTTTGAATAAGAGGGACTTGTCTGCTCAGAGCACAGTCCACCCATTGGGTGCAACACCAGATGTCATGGTGGAGACAGGTCTCTGTGGGCACCACAGTCTCTGACGCCGTGGGCCATGATGGTGTCAAAGTCCACCGCTTAATCCAAAACACCTGCTTTCTTCTCCACTGATGATGACAGTATTTCTGCCATGGGCAGTACATGTACATGTATCTATGTTGCAGCAACAAAGCTGAAAAAAACTCAAATTTAGCATCATTTGGGGAGCTACTAGCTGCTATAGTATGCCTTTAAAAAAGGAACAAACACTGAGAACTTGAAATTAGCTGGAGCTAAGCATGTGTTGGGAGGCTCCAGGCTCCTTTGACATGTTAAACGATAAGGAGAGAAAAGCTCTGTGGAGACAGCCATGGTGAAACACAGCAGCAGCAGAAGTATTTCACAGGTGGCTGTCAGAATCTTGAGAGTTGGCTGAACAAATAGTCAGGAGCTGCATCAGACAGTAAATCCTTCTGCTGCTGTCTATTTCTGCTGTCCAGTCACTTACATACTACAAATCCATTCAGGATGCAACTTTTTCCCATCCCGCAAATAAAAAGGATTTCCACAAGCTTGCCCAAATCTCAACATAACAAGTAGATGACATACTGTGGAGATGGGGCAAAATACAATTTGATGAATCACTTGCTCTGGCCTTCACAGTCACCAGATCTCAGCTGAGGACGACCCAACTCGACTGAATAAGCATTCTACCCACATTTGACCCATTCATATAACTAAAGCATTAAAGTGATGCAGTAGATGACCGTTAGCTCTCCCCCCATGTGGGCAAGCAGCGTGTAGCACCGTCGAGGAAGCACACATCAAGAGACCCCCACTGTCCCTTTAACAGAATAGAAGAGCTAATGCTATAGTATGTCTGCCCTTTAAATTGTATGACTTGCATACCCAGCAAGAAAAGAAGAATGCAGTCCAATGTTCATGGAGAATAAAAGTACACGTAAAGTAGCCAAGAAAGTTTCTCAAAGTTATGTTAATAGCATTCACATTCTATTCTTTTTATATTGTTAATCTCTGCTGAAACCATTCATAATTACACAGCTTTTATTTACACTCATTCAAGACTTACTTTTTTTGACATGTTCAAATACAAATTCTGAGTGCTGTATCGTCGGCAACTGGACTTGTTTCAGTTTCTTGAAGCCATTTCACCTCTCATCCAAGAGGCTTCTTCAGTTCTGACTAAAGCTGCCAAATAGAAATTATTTTTTCATGTGATCAGTGTTTACATTGGTCAAATATAATAAAAGATACAGTATATTTCTTGAGCAGCTAAACATGTATTATAACACTTTTTATACAGAAAAGCAGACAATCTCATTGTCATTGTCATCTTTCACAGTGATCATTTCTGTCGCCATTACGGACAGAAACAGACATAAACCGTATCAGCAGAGAAATATATATATATATTAAACACACAGAATAACTATTAGAAGTATTTTCTCTGTGTCTGCCTGCCTCTGTCAGCTGCTCTCAGGCCACATGGCTGGTTGGTTGCTGTGGTTGTAAACTCGCTCTAAACAAACTGCAGTGTTTTGCTAATCCCAGGCTTCTGTCTTACATTACAGCCATCAATTTAAGACCTCTGGGCCTCCTAATTCACCGTGCCTTGGGATGCTGGAACCACACACGTGGTTTCCAGTATTATGCTGAACATGTGTGTGTGTTCTGCAGCATTTGTCAGACATGGCAACACATATAGCTGTCATGCTACGCGTGTCACCCCAGTCCTGTGTAAGCGTCTTTCAATCACTTCCAAACACATGGTTGTCAGTAGTGTATGAGGCCTCTGCTACTGTGCATGGCGGCTGTGGTACTGGTCTACTGCCAGTGGAAATATGAAGCATTTTAACTGATCTTTAAAGGGCCACCTCACAGTTTTTATACATCAATATCTGTTATTAGCACATAGAGTTTTAATCATGTGAAAATATTTGCCTAATGTGGCTCTGGAGGAGCTTTGTGGAGTCATGTGACTATGACCATATAACAATGTCATGTCATCAGGATTATCTTAGTTTGGGTTTAGAGACTATACGTTTTTAACAGAGACCTCAGACTGGACATGTGCGGTTTAAAAGATGTGGACTGTACCATGTAGTGACAGTCTAAACAAAAAGCTAGGATTGTGGAAAATGTATGGAAAATGTATGATCCAGTGTTTTTGGACTTTGACCCATTCGACGGGACTGAAAGCCAGGAGATGTAGTCCTCTGATGCCTCAAATCCACCCTTTTGTAATCTGTCTCTTTTGAGCCTTGTATACCTGTACATGTGTATACATATATACAGTAATGTGGCCGTGTGATCACGCCCAGCTGCAGCATCATGTCATGTAGAGATGCGACATGTCCAGGGTTGTGACATAACCGGCCCAGTGGCCAATCAAAACCAGCCCAATAACAGAAGTCAAAGTATGCCCAGCATTTAAAGTCCAACAGTGCTGCCATCATTGCTAAATGTTTTGTAATATCTAAAATGTACGGTTTTTACTTCATATGCATTTACTGTCATATATACAATACCTAAATTTGGAGTTGAGGTTACCATCATCTACCTGCTCAACCGTGTCTACGCCCACCTGGACAAACCAGCGAGCACTGTGAGAGTCATGTTTTTTTGACTTCTCCAGTGCATTCAACAGCATCTGTCCAGCTCTACTGGGTGAGAAGCTGACAGAGATGCAGGTGGATTCCCCCCTTGTGACCTGAATTATTGACTATCTCACTGGCAGGGGGTCCAAGAGTGGTTTGACCAAGGGCGGGAGCTGCTCCAAGACAAGTCTGTCCAGGGTCTTCATGATGTGGGAGGTCAGTGCCACAGGTCTATAGTCCTTGAAGCCACAGGGATGTGTCCTCTTCAGCACAGGGACAAGGCAGGACGTCTTCCACATCACAGGTTGTTATCATTTGGTTGTAGTGTGTAGTGAGTCTGGACACCGGGGGAGGAGGAGTGGGGAGGGATCTTACAGGAGGGTGAAAGTGGATGAGTGGATGTAAACTTTTCACCATGACTGTAAGTTATTATTTACCCCAACAGTTTATATTCAGAACAAGCGGCACATGTAAGTTTATTACTCACATGAAACATCTCATCTATTACGTTTATCTTTTAGCTGCAGATTCTGTAGACCTGATCTGACTGGATAATCATTTGTTTAAGACGATTGCAGGGAGAGAAAGAGATCGACTGCTGGATGAGCTAAACTGACTTTTAACAAGAGAGAGAGTGGTACACTGCGCTGTCGTTATACTGCTGCAAATTCTTCTGAAATCAGCAATAAGGAGTGTTGGCAGGTAGGCCTTTGTACATATATTCTCCTGGTCTTAGAGAGAACAACGCTGAGCCTGATCTAACCTGTACCAGAGGAGGGAAATCTGGTCTTTTTGCTGGAATTATTGATTTTCTTAAGCGAGAGACCAACTTGTTCTCTCCTCAGTTCTCTTACTTGTCTGTGTTCACAGCTGTTAGGTTCCATATCTCTAATTATTGTCATTTGATCCAAATCTTCATCCTTGTTTCAGTATCGACCATGCGTCAATGCCAAAGTGAACATTTAGTCTCTCACCTGTCAAGAATATCCTCCCCTCTCTCTTTCTGTCAGACACACACATATCCTCAATCAGTCGTTGTCTCTCCTTCTTTGTAGATGTCATCTCTCCTACACACTTCAATCCTTACTTCAGGCGACTGACGTTTGATGTGTCCTCCATGGAGAAGAATGCCTCCAACCTGGTGAAGGCCGAGCTCAGGATCTTCCGTCTTCAAAACCCCGGAGCCCGAGTATCTGAGCAGCGCATCGAGCTCTACCAGGTACACACACTTTCCTCTTGACTGACATGAGGAGCTGCCAGGGTTCCCTACAAATGATTCAAGAGTTACTGTGGGGAATTAGGCTCGAAAGGACTATTGCACTATTTTACACATCATACCGTAATGAAAACATAACCTCATTTATAGAGTGTTATGTGGTTAGTAATTGCACTGATTGAACAAAAAAACATATGTGATATTGTGTAATAAGGAATGAGAAGTCGTTCCAGGTTACAGCAGCTCCAACAAGCTGATTACACAAACGGACACACACGAGAATACTTCATCTACATAAAATGCTATAATTAATAAAACGCATAGTAAAGGGTCCAAAAGTCTGAGACTGCCAATTAAAGCTGTGGTCGCTGTGACACAATTAAACCTTTTAAAACCTTTTTTTTTTTTAATACAGAGCTTTATTTTTTAATTTTCTTTATAATGGCTGTCAATGGGTGGCATGGTCAAATGTACCATTTGATAATGCTTTAAATGGCTTCTATTCATACTTGAAGGCAATCTAAACCCAATTTCCACTGCACAGTCCACTCAACTTGATCAGAACCCTTCTTTTTTGGTATTCCTCTGGCAAAAGTTGTGGATAGTACCTGGTACTTTTTCTGGTATCACCTTTGTTAAAGGTTTACAACCAAGCTGAGTCAATAATCAACTGTGAAGTGAGTGCAGACCACTGGTCGGTAAGAGAACTGTTACTAGGGTTGACACTCAGGTGACAGGACATCCTGGACACAGACTGCAAATCAAGGCCGCAGTTTTTTTATTCACTCAACCCAGATTTTGAAATATTGGCAGCCTGCAAAACCACACTGTGGTCAGTTGTGGTCAAAGGAACAGCAGTTTCTTAGCGTCGCTATGATGATCGGCTAAGAATCATGCCTACGTTGAGGGGGTACCAGTACCTGGTATCAAAAGTGGGTCCAGGCACGTTGCACCAAGCCTTACTTCACAGTGGAAACAGGGCATTAAACATGAGTATTCATTGTCTGCAAGACATAGTAAGGATATGCTGCCATGTTTTCAGGGATTTGTTTTCTTTTGTAATTTGGGTTGGATTTTGAGTGAGGCTTTCTTACTTCTGGAAGTTCTGGTTTCATATTCACACCTTGCAGGTCTTTAAAGAGGCACTATGTAGTTCTTGAGAAGAAATTTGAACTCAGAATTTCAATATTTACAACATTAATGAAGTAAAAGGGGAATTCCATACCAAGTCACCGAGGGCCTCCCAATTCGTGTATTCATGGATTTTCTTGAAAAAAATCATGATGACCTGGCAAAATCCTACTGCTGCACTTCAAATACTTTTTGAATTATGATTTTTCTTAAATTTGACCCTCTGACCTAAATTTCAGCATTTTTGTGAGTCTCTGTATGTGTCTTCTTAACCTCACCAATCACTTATTTTCCCATGGATTGGGTTGAAATTTGTCTTTAACATCCAACATTGGAAAGTAAAAACTAGAGGAGATAGGAATTTTTGAAAATGACTCTTCGTTCTGGTAAAAAATGACTTCCTGTTATTAATTTGATGACTGTAAACATTAAGTCACAACTATTTAACTGAAAACATATTGACAAGTTTCCTCAGGGTCTCTTGGATGTTCAGGAGACATTTCAACCCAATCCAGGGAAAAATGTATTTAGGCAGAAAAAAATCAGTCAGTGGAGAGCTTTCTCCTCTCATTAACATTTCTTCCCCAAAACCACATAGTGCACCTCTAAAGGACCATAAGGGTTCGAATTGAGTTACCCAAAGGGGTCAAATAGTAACATCATCAAAAGATTTCTTCAGCCCTCAACCCACCATCATAAAACCTCTTTTATCGATTCTTTTCTCTGCTTCTCTGTTTGCGTCTGGGCGTCACATTTCCCACGGCAGCCCCGACAGGAGATCTCAGTGAAAGCAGCACAAATAGTGTTTTACACATTAGGCAGACATGAGCCAACATAAGCACATGTTTCTGAAGGACAGCAGAATAACAGAGGTCTGTCCAATATCTGGTTATGCTCTCATTGCTCCTCCCAGACCTGGCCAATCAATCAGAGAGAAAAGAGCAGGCTGCTAGACCTCAACCTACTGTCTTCCTTCGCTACCTTGGTTAATGGTGTGTCTTCTGTGTTTATGTATTGAGCGCTCTGTTATGATGCTGTGCGTGTTTGCCATAACCACATACCATATGGTTGAAATATTATCCAGACTTCACTATCTTTAACATTGTGTGGGCTTTTAGGCGTTTTCGTTAATTTCTCAGGGAATAATGCATCGATCTTTTCCCATCTTTTATTCATCAACTTATTTTATGCATAGACTTAACCCATTATTTGAACACCGACCAATAATAAATAATACAAAAGAAAATTATTGATGCACTATTCAATCCCATAAAGGCTAAATAATCATTAATGGGTATAATTACAACAGGCTGACAGTCACACAACACAGCAACGCTGCTGAATACCAGCTACAGACCAATATTCAATGCAGCAACATACGTACAAATCATGATTCTGGTGCTGTTACCAGTGGATGGATCAGCAGTGATGGAGAGCCACTGAGCTAGACTCATGCTCACTAGTTAGCTAGAGAGCCTTCTTCACCAGCCTAAGCACTCATGCACTCTCATGTCCTGACTCATTAATAAACACACATACATATATTCAAATTTTTTCAATAAATTGCTCTAAAATATTATTTCTGTTTCACGACTTTAACCGGACAAACCTCTGTTTTATCCATAGATTCTAGGACACAAAGACCTGATGTCTCCAACACAGCGGTATATCGACAGCAAGGTGGTACGAACCCAGACGGAGGGGGAGTGGCTGTCGTTCGATGTGACGGAGGCAGTGAGTGAGTGGCTGAATCACAGAGGTGAGTGTGGATTCCTCCCATCACTGTAGCACATTCCTCATCATTTATGGCATGGGTTGAATGTTCCACTCGCCTTATTGCTTGACTTTTATCTCCACAGACAGAAACAGTGGTTTCAAGATCAGCCTGCACTGCCCGTGCTGCACATTCGTACCATCAAATAACTACATTATTCCCAACAAGAGTGAGGAGCTGGAGGCACGGTTTGCAGGTTATTTGATTAAATTAAAAATGTCAAAGGATGTTGTAGGACAAGTCTGGTCTAATTCCATACTTACCTCTGTCGTGGAGGTCATGTTTCCATGTGTGTCTGTCACTTTGTTTTTCTGTCAGTTGGTTGGGTTGCCAGCAGGATTTCACAAAAACTCCTGAACGATTTTTCATAAAACTTAGTCGAAGGGTGGGATAGACCCAGAATAGACCCCATTTCCCTTTTCACTTTTTTTAACATTGTGTTTTCAGACATTTTCATTCTTGATGAGGCGTATTCAGGCAGCTGGTATCAGTGAGTGAGCACAATATAATGCAGATCTGGTGAGCTTAAATTGTTATTAAGTAGTTATGGATAGTTTAAAATTTAGAGTGATACAGGGCCACCCAGTTTGATATTGGATTAGGCCTGATTGTATTAAAGGGGACTGTTGGGCCTTGGCAGACGTATGCACTCTACAGACTACAATTCTATTTAGTGGTTTTCAATAGATGTTAATAAAACAGGAGGAAATATAATAATGATAATAATATTTGTTAGTGACCATTTTTTAGAAAAGGATGAATCCACATTTAGTGATCTTGAGTATTTGGTGCAGCAGGATATTGAAAAAAGAAACTACTGTGTGTGTGTGTGTGTGTGTGTGTGTGTGTGTGTGTGTGTGTGTGTGTGTGTGTGTGTGTGCGTGCGTGCGTGCGTGCGTGCGTGCGTGCGTGCGTGCGTGTGTGTGTGTGTGTTCATGGTAATGAAGGGACATGAGGCACACTGATGTGATTCTGTTGGTTTGGAACAATGCAGCTCTGTGGCACCGAGGACAGAGGCTGTGATACACACAGTACCTGTTGGCAGGATACACTCAGTGTTGGATTTATCTGCATTTGAGAGTTGATAAGATGAAAAAAATGGAGAATACTTTTCCTTCAAGGAAGACCTGGGCGTTGTACGATCCATGGGCCACATGATGGTTCTGTCCAGCTGTAAGGTCTAAAAACAAAAGAATTGAATGAAATGGCCTAAACTGGCTTTTATTTTGAAATGCTTGTGTGTCTTGGCTGTGCTCCCTCCTGTCACAGCTGATTGACATGAGTGATTTGTGATGAGTGACATTTGAAGTCACAGCGTCGTCTGTCGATGTGACTGAGGCAGCAGGGAAGCTATTCCTTCAGTTTGTAACGAACATGTGGCCGTATTAAAGGACTACAACCCGTCAAAACACGAGGAGAAATACAGAAACCTGTCAGAAATCTGTTGCTGGGCTGGCCGTTGTTTTTTAGCATCCTCTCACCTATATCACTGATGCTCAGTGGATAAGCATCACTGTACTCTGGGTGGGTTCATCACCTGCAGCAGAGCTCTCCGGGCCTGGGCCGTGCACCTGATGTTTCCAGTCAGAATATTTTCGATTGCTCTTCTGTAAAAAAGAACTTGGCATCTTGCTTTCTCAAGTTATCTAAAGAAATAAAGCCACGTCTGGACCTTTTATACTTGGGAGGAGATGTGTGATGCCATGATAGGTTCTCTGATCATCTGATATCAGTAAGATATAACTTATTGATCTCTCTGTTCTGTTTCCAGGTATTGATGACAGTTTCATCCATGGCGGTGACCTAAAGGTATTCAAGAAGCGGCGGCATAGTGCCCGAGCTCCACACCTTCTCCTCATGCTGCTGCCTTCATACCGGTTGGAGTCCCAGACCCAGTCCCAGTACAAGAACCATCGGACTAAGAGAGCCCTGGATGCTGCCTACTGTTCCAGGTAATAACTGGGAATTAACTCTCTCTCTCTCTTTACACATGTTAACCTGAGTTTTTCCTCAGGTCCCAGGAATTACAATAAATCCTCCTGTTAGTTGCTTTTATTCAGTGGTAAACCGCCAGAGAGGCTGACCAATGAGAGTTATTAGTGTTACTGTATGAACCTTAATCCATGGCAAGAATTGTGTTTATGAATAGCACTGCATTGAATTGATGTCAAATTTAACAGAAGGACACACTCTCCATGGAAAGCCATGGTGATGACATCCCTCTGTGTGTTAAAAGCTAAAAGGTACAAGGTGCATTTCCTTTTTTTGCATAATGAAATTAAGTTTAAGCTTCTTTGTGCTACATAGGAGAAAAACAATACAAAACAAAACAAAACAAAACTATTTTGTGCAGTGGACAGTGGAATGATGAATGAATTATTAAATTGACTGTATGGCACTTTTCTAGTCTTAGCAACCATTTAAAGCACAAGTCAGCATTCACCCAGTCACACACATTCATACACTGGTGGAAGAGCCACCAGAAGCAAATTGGGACACTTCGACATGTAGATTGCAGGGGCCAGGAATCGAACCACTGACCCTCAGATTGGTGGATGACGCCCAATGAGGAGTCTCTCAGCCTGGGGAAAAGAGCTGCTCCGTAGTCTGGTGTTGTGACAACTATGGTTGGGCGGTAATATAGTATCCTGGGATTTAAAGATATGAATGTGTCCCTTTCATTACCATCATGAAACAATTCTGCTGAGCTTTGTGCAAAAGGGTAAACTGGAATTACCCTTTAAATGAGATTACTCATAGCAGACTGGAGCAGAAACTTGGTCCCTACTTCACCACGATTCACCTCACCCCTTACCTTCTTTGTAGAAATGTTCAGGACAACTGCTGCTTACGGTCACTCTACATCGATTTTAAGAAGGACTTGGGCTGGAGGTGGATCCACGAGCCAAAGGGCTACGAAGCCAACTTCTGCGCTGGGGCTTGTCCATATCTGTGGAGCGCCGACACCCAGCATTCCAAGGTACTGTATGAGGGACTGGGTCAAAGTTAACATTCAAGTCAGTTTTATTTAGGGGGCTTTACAGTCTGTACAGTGTAGGACACCCTCTGAGCCCCTAACGTCAACCTACTTTACGTTTTCGTCATTATATGGAATATTTCTGTGTTCCAGGTGTTGGGCCTGTATAACACCATCAACCCTGAAGCATCAGCCTCGCCTTGCTGCGTCTCCCAGGACCTGGAGCCCCTCACCATCCTTTACTACATCGGCAAGACCCCCAAAATAGAGCAGCTCTCTAATATGAAGGTCAAGTCCTGCAAGTGCAGCTAGAACCCCTTACAAGCCAGCACAAACACTCTCTCTCTACTTCCTTCCACACACACACACACACACACACACACACACACACACACACACACACACAGTGGACTTGGGCATACATACAGTTAAACTTCATCTGCAGTTTTTATTACATGCACTATTATACTCACAGCATTGTTTCCACACAGCATGGTTAGGAGCGGTTCGGTGGACAGTACAGGTACAGAAGTAATTAATGCTAGTTCAATGCGTACACAACATACAAGACCAGTGCCGTCATGATACCAGAAACTTGACTTTAATACCAGTGCTAATAACCAGAGGTAGAGTGTTGCATCGCAGTGTCGGCTGACACGTGTTCACATCAACACTTTCATGATGAACACATGTGTCCAGGTCACAGTGTGCCTCTGCGTTGTGTAATAGTTTACTCTGCAAATCCATTGTCACCACACAGCATTTCTCCAAGACAAGAGCCAGTGCAGTTAATTGGTGCTGCGCATGTCTGGGTGACATTGTTTTTATGTGACCAAACCAACCAAACTAAAGGCGACAAGAAGCAAGAATTAATTATTGTCCTTCAGCAACTGAAAACAATGAAACAGTGTTTCCACATATGACGTTGGCACATTGTTTATAGTCGGCTGTGTGTGCCAAATGTTTTTAGGTTTATGAATGTGGGATCCAGGTCATGATGTGATGAAATGGTTGATCGAGTGCCTCAGATGCAGTACTGGCAATGGCCACTGGTTACTGCTTTAAAAAAGTATTTTACTCCATTGTTTTTTTTAAATGTAGGTCTCAACTGAGAACTCTGACAGTATAAACTGGATACAGATTCTATGAAATATAAATAAATGTCAAAAATATGTTTAAGGTCATTCAGAAAAGGCCCTGTTTTTATATTTTTACATACAAGTTGTCTGTTTTTTGTTCTTTTTTTTTCTTTGCTTTATTTACTTTGTTTCTTTCAACTTCAAAGTTTCCCGCTCAATGTGTCTCTGGGTCACAATTCCTTAATAAGATTTTGACATTTGAATGGCAAAATAGTTGTTTTGGAGACATCCCTACTTGTTTCTGTTGCCTGCCTGTTCCAATTCACCCATTTTCACGGTGACTGAGATCAAATTGGATTAAAAAAACTAATTCATCTTTAGCAGTGGTATCAAAGTCATGCCAAAGTTTTGATGATTGTGACCCCACTGCACAGGACACACACACACTGCACACACATCCAAACACACACAGTCACACAGACATGGCTCTCGCACAGGGATGCCCTCTATAGTGTTTCCAAAGCCCTGTCAACATGCATCACCTCACACACTTGTCACATCGAGACACAAAAGTAAGGCAAACACTGGAAGTATAAGTGATAAGTGTCTATATGTGAAATAAGTCCTGAAAATAACTCAAGCCCCGCCCCTGACACCACCTCACTCCCCCCTCCCCCGCCTCACTCCTCCACACTTTTCACAGTCACACCACACCACATCCTCATTTTGTGTTTGTTTTTGTTTGGGATCCTTTTAAAGGTCTAAATCTTTCCATTATGTTGCTATGGAAGATGCTCATGGTTATGGTTTAGCTCCCTGCAAATTTCGAACCAGTGGTGGACAGTATCAACCTTGCACTGATGATATTTAACATCTACTCCATTTTATTGTCTACAAATGTTGGAAAGTAAGTCATTTGAATACTAGCAAAGGATAATTCTGGTCTTATTTTTGCGAGTCGTTTCTACAAAATATTGGAAAGCAGTAAAAACCTGAAAGAGCTCCTACTTTAGAATTAGAGTCCGGCCGATAAACGCTCTGACTCCATTATTAACAACACTCTCAGACTCAGCAGGGCCAGCAGTGCATGTAGTGCCTCACAGCTGAGAAGATGGCAATACAGACAGAGTGAAGTGGTGTCTTCACTGTAAGTTGCTAAGTGGTTTGTCAGCGAAACACGTACTGGAAAGTTCATAAACTATAACTCTTTTTCAATATCACTAATATGACGGTAATTCTGTCCCTGATAACCGTTGTGTCAGGCTTACATGACATCTCAGGGCTGCCAAGTTTCACCAAAAGCCAGATTTAGAGTTATAGCTCAGTTTAAATGAACATTAGACTGTTGTAATGTCATTATCTGGTCTTAAACATCAGTGTTTTCTCGCTCACCTCCGTGCCAGCTCTCTCCCTCTCTGTCTCTACTCTGAATGTACCAGTTAACATGCAAGAAATATTATCAGTAAATTAGTGACGAGAAAGATGTTCATACACATAATGTACATCAGGATTAGACTGTTGCCTTATCAAATTCACAATCTCCTCCACTGTTTCCTTTGACTCCTCTGACCTGGCAGGTTTTGTGGCAGAGGGTGGCTGACCCTTCACTGCCCAGAATGAAAGCAGCTCTGTCTGCTTCACCCCTGACACCTTTGAAACAGATAAAAAAAACAAAAGGAGGAGGTCTAGTGTGTTGTGGAGGAATGACCCACACAGTCTCAAAAACTAACTACTGTCCTGTAAATCCTGTAGCTCATAGTATCAAGCTATCATGCGTGTGATTTCTGTTTCCAAATCCAACCTGACACTCTCCCTGTCCTTTGCTAAGTTCACTTACTCCCGCTCAGAGTGACACATTTTATTCATCTAGAAAAATAACATAATTCATATCAAAATGAGGTGTTTGACTACTGTTTGACCTTCCACTTCATTTGAAAGATGGTCATGGCATTATTTAGCTCACAATATTTTTTTTTATTGTTTGTAAGCCTGTCGTGCTAAAGTTTGTTTTCTCCTTCTGAGATGTGTCGGCATGACCCGCCCTACTCTGATTGGTTGGCACTCTTTGCCTTTGTTGGGTTGGTTGGATTTAGGCATGAGGACTGATCATTGGTTAGGGTTAATATCAGGGTAAGCCAGTCAGAGACAGAATAGGGCCCTGAATACAACAAGCAGCAAGTGTCAGTAGATGGGAAAAAATAAAAAGGGCAATTTATGATTCTCGCATTGTGACATAGGAGGCCTAGCCTGTGGCTGTGTGAAGATGCTCAATTGCGTGAGTCTCGCGGTCAATGCGTGAGACGTGGCAGCTCTGCATCTGTCTGCTTACGTTCAGCTATAGAACAGTCAGGTCAGGCAGTGGCGTAGCACATTGAAAGGCTAGCATCAGCATGTTTCTGCAGCTGAGCAGCAGCTCGGTGGCGGATGCTGGCAACTATATAAACAACGGGCCCACATTTTGCTCTCCTCTGACTACCTTCACCGTCTCATCATCGCACTAACATTAGCTAACATCGCTAATGCTAGCGAGGTAGAGCCCCTTGCTAGAGTTTATCAGTACAGTAGTAACATAGCATAATGACAGTTGAACTTTAAGCATCAGAGCATCTCTCTGCAGCTCAGCAGGAGACGCTGCAGTGGAGTTTTGGTTACCTCATTTGTGAGAGGCGATGCTGGAAATTAAATTAACAACGTGCTCCTCTTTTACGCTCAGTGACAACAAGCTGATCATACTCATTAATGCTAAATGTTGAAGTATTGCTAAAGAGGACATGTATTGATAATCAATAAAAAATCATTGAAAAACATTATGTTCATTAAAATAACAGTTCAGAAGTGGAACAGCCAGCTTGTTAGGGAATGAATGGGTCAGTAGAGAACAGTGGTGGAATGTAACTAAGTACATTTACTCAACTACTGTACTTTAGTACAATGTGCAGGTACTTCTACATTACTTGAGTATTTCAGTGGCAACTTTTTCCACTCCCCTCCACTTCAGAGGGAAATATTGTACTTTTTACTCCACTGCATGTATTTCTCAGCCACAGCTGCTAGTTACTTTCAGATCAAAATTTTGTACATACAATATATGATCAGTTAAAGTTAACTCTACTCCAAGTTCACTCCCCACTCCGCTCTAATCCACATACAAAAGTTCTATCTTCGTTTTAGCTCAGAAATTCAGTATATCAGCTGCCATTGGTCCACAGGTGGATTTTTTCGTCTTGAAAAAGGTTTCTAGTGACAGAAACTCAGAAATTAGAAAATGGATTAAAATATTGATACAGAACCCCAGAAACATCATTGGAAAAAGCTGCTTTACAGAAGCTAGAGAAACAAGAGCTAGAACATGCAAACTCTCCACAGAAAGGCCCCAGCTGGCTAGTAGCTTCAAACCCAGGAGGCAAGTAGCAAGCAATGTTGTTGTAACCAAAAGATAACCCCGGACATTAGAGCCAATCAAGACATGACTGTCCCTCCTGTCCCGTTTAGTGTAACCTGGTTGTGCTTCGCAGTGATTGATGCTGAACAGTTTGACGTTTCCACAGTGATGACATTTCATATGCTTAAGAATTACAGTGATGTCATCTCCAGCACTCAGCACAGCCACAGATTCAGTCCACACTAGCGCTGAGAGTTTGGGTTCAGGGAAAGGAGATGCTGTCTTTAGGAATGTGATGATGGAGCAATGTTTGGAGAAACGCTGCTGGCGATTAGTCTGCTGAAAGATTATAGAAGGTATTAATGAAGAGTAGATATGGCTTTCAAAAAATGCTTGTAGAGCCAAATGTATCCAACCTTCAACAGAGACCTGGAGCTCAGCAGTAGTGTTTTGTAGTATCATCAGTGTGTATCCTCCTACCATCACAAAACTTTGATTTCACCACAAACTTCAAACGCTGTCTGTGAGTCATTATCTTTTCGAGTCTTTATTAAAACAAATTGCACTGATGCCGTTTTCATTTTACTATTTTCAAATGACCTAGTTTCATGGTTAGTCAAAGTTCCCCCTTATTATTAAATGAATGTTGATGTAGGTGACCTGACCCCAGCCCCTTCAGGTGTTTAGTGCCAGTGGACTTACTGAAAAGCAGGAACAAAGAGAGCTAGGCACCAAGTTTATCACGATAGAGCTGTTATTTTTTATGTGTATTTTGTTGTTGTTTTGATGATGATGATGATGATAATGATGATGATGATGATGATGATGATGATGATGATGATGATGATGATGATGATAATGATGATGATGTTATTGTGACCCACTGTGCTGTATTGTAACACAGTATTGTTGAGGTGCTCTAGTGGCAAATAAATTATTTAAGTCTCAAGTGAGCTCAGTTTTATGTGTGTTCTTTCACGTGTTGTAAAAGTAATCAAAAGTCATGAGTAAAAGTGAAGATATCGAGTTAAAATATTACTTTGGTAAAAGTCAAAGTCACACATGTAAATAGTGTTTAAGATAGTCTTAAGTAAGTATCTGATTTTACATGTACAAGTCCAGTTAGACATACAGTAGGGTCAAAATGTCAAAACATTTCTATTTTCATTCGTTCAGAAGGTTATACATGTTTTTTCATTACAAATGATAATATCAGCTCAACAATAACTGCATATGCTGTAACTGAAAAAAGAGGGGGTGGGGGGGCATAATACCAAATATTAAGACATTCTGAAATTCATGGTTATTTCATTCGATTCTCACTTGTATTATTATATTACAATTCAAATAACAGTATTACATTTGAAGCAAATACAAAATTAGAGTATTTTGACTGGAGGTCTCGACTTTTTGACCCTTATGTGTTTAATGTATGTACTTAATATATACTATGGGTTGAACGATTAATGGCCTGGCTGGTTCTTGGATCTGATTTTTTAACATTTTCCTGATGAACAGTGTTTTATTCCCCCTGATTGTCAAAGAAATTAATTAATTTAACATTGCCCAACATTGGTTGTGATACAGCATGCAATGTAAATACTCAAGTAAAGTACAAATCGATCTTAAAGATAGTAGTAAAGTAAATGAGTAAATGTACTTGGTTACATTCGATGAATGGTTCTGTGGGACGTTTGTCTGAAGTGATATTTAATCTGACTGCTGCAGTGTGTCCTCCTGTCCCCTCTGGAAACTAATTCCTCCTCCACTTGTTGAGTTCTGACTGTGGAAAGCCACAAAGATGAAAAAGAGGCTCAGGTTCCCATCATTTTAGTCATGCAATCATGCCTCATAACATGATATATGATCAAAGGAGGATACTCTTGTAATACTTGAGACAAGGAAGGGATGCGACACTTCTATAATGTATACATATTTAATAATAGATAACCTAAGATTGAATATGTATATATTACAAATGTGTGCATGGTCTCCAGTAATGTTAACAATGCTCAACAAAAACAGAAGAAAATATGTTCAGAAAAGCTCAGATATACTGTGTGTCTTTCTGCATGGTAAAGTCATTTGACGAGTACAGTCAGCGTGTGCTAAAACTCTGATAAAATTGTAATTTTTCAAAAATTGGGAAATGGAACAGAAGCATGTCCCAATGAGACAAGACATAAAATCAATGGCTGTGTGAGACAAGTCACATGCCTCCGATATGTGTGGGTTCACAATTGTTTTAAACAATTATCAGGTGCCCATATGAAAAATGTTTTTCCTGTAATCGTTCTCCGATCGATCCTTCCAAATTTGATCTCAAAAGTATTGTAGGAGGAAAGATTTCAAAGTCCAAAGTAAAATCAAGTGCATATCTTCCAAATGTACATTCTTCTTCAAATCAGAAAAACCTTTTTGCAGCTGCAGTGGAGGATAATAACACATTTTGACTTTCCACTTTGTTTCAACCCCAAAAATGTGACTGACTGGTGAAGCCTGAGAGGAAGATGGTGGTTTCAAGAACACAGGATGTCCTCCACGTCTTTGCTCCTCACCACTTCTGAAAATAAACCTTTAGCATTCTAAAATGACATGTGTGAGAGTGACACCACTTATGTTTAAAAACTTAAGATTGCTCTATAAAGACTAAATAATCCTAAAAATGCAAAGCCAGGTAAATCATGTTGTGGTGTGTTTACTCCTCACTGGACCAGGATGCAGACAGTGTGAAAGAGGGATGGGTGAGGAGAAACAGGAGTGAGAGCAGCATTAAGAGAGTGTCGGGGGTTGTTGTCAGCTCTGGAATGAGGTTTTCCATCATGCACAGTATGAGGGATTAGGTGTGTGGTGGACCAGTGATAAATAAAGACCGTGTGGTCCTGGCTCCCGGAGGTTTCTGTGCAGGGGAGAAGATCAGAGGAGAGCCTGGCACTAGCTCTGAGTCATACACTGGACTCAGCATCTCAGCTGGAGACTACTGAAGTGTGTCATCATCTGGGTCAGTGGTGATCACATTGGGAAGAGCAAAGTTGCACAATCACACACACACTTGCTGACCTGAGGTTAAGACAGAATGTAGTCAGATGATCTATCAGCCCAGTTAGTCAGCCTGATGAGATGATTGTTGGAAACATTAAGGATTATGTACACAGCTTAATATATAGCAAACGTCTGTTAGTTTTTAGACATTTTAATGCAGAGGAATATGTTACATATTACAATCAAGGTTTAAGGTGACATAATTAATTGAAAGTTTGTGACTAATTCATGCTAGAAAAACATAAACCATATGTACACTTTTTTAGGGTATAGACACATACATACATAATCACATATAAAACCAGGAAATAATTGTGTAGTGCATTTTATAAATCTGCATCTGAATGAATGTGAACAGCAGCAACAACATGGTGATGATAGTATAGCGACATCACAGTAAAGGTTCGACATCAAGTAAACACTGTCTGCATGTGGGCACCAAGCATCAACCATGTAAACACAGAGAGCCGGCCTGACTCCCAGTTTGTCTATTTCCTTTTCCTGTGATCAGACATTAGCCAGGAGCAGCTTCAAATCCATGCTGGATTAGCATGGCTCTTATCCCGACACTCTTCCTCTCTTCCCTAGCGTGGTGTTAGATGGTCAATAGATGCTGTCGGCAGTGATCGTCTCAAAGTCTGCCACTCTTAATCCAGAATCCTCTCATCATCATTACCAGACTGTCATCTCTTGTGGAACAAAGTGGTATTACATGCAAACTTCAGTAGACGTTTCTGCAACACAGTACACAGTACATACTCACCTCTGACATACTCACCTCTGACATACTCACCTCTGACATACTCACCTCTGACATAATATCAACACTGTTAATAATGTGCCTTCATATTTTTATATTTTAAACTAAACTAATTCTGGAGTAGCTTGTAGCTTCACTAGCGACAATTTCAATGTACTGTAACATTTCTAACACTGGGTAAAGATCACACCAACAATGCCTCTTAAAACTCCTAATTTCCTCTTGGATCTCAGCTGGGTTGGAAAATATAAAAGTGAGCTAAATTTGAACTTTGAGGCATCATTGTATAGCTGAATTTCTTCTATGCTCAGTGTCAAGGTTTAAAAACATTGGAAACTTGAAATGTGACAACTCCAGTCTAAAGAGGTGACAGCTGCCACAAGCAGACTAGAAGTGAACATGGAGCCCAACCATTGTTTTTGGCTTGAATCTTGAGTCCAATCAGATATCACTATCTGTCTTGTGCATATAACCGGCACAAGTGTGATCTGAGTGTGTGGTGAAGACCTGTTGGGTGAAAGGCTCCCTGTCCACAGCCATGCAGCACACAGCCTTGTGAGCGGCCTGCGAGTGTGCAGCAGAGGACAGTGCAGATTTGAAGGGTGAAAGGGCTCACTGTCTTTAGGGAGAAAAGCGATTTAGAGATTTTGGTTACTCAGCTGCAGCTGGCGGCACACAATAACACAAAATCAGAGAGAGGTACTTCAACTGTGACATCAGCATCCAGCAATGTGCTGGCTCCCATCGGCAGAGGAAAATCTCAGAGGCTAGGCTACTGACAGAAAGTACATGTCTAACCGCGTAATGTGTGTGTGAGCCAGTGTCTTTGTGTGTGTGGATGCATGCAGCCAAAGCATTCCTTTGACAGCAATTTGACCGAACTTGATACATCTCAGTCTGGTTCACTGTGCCTGCCCATCCCACCTCTGACTCCCTTCGCCCTGCATCTCATGTGGTGGCAGTAACACTGCAGAAGACAGTGTTGGATTGCGTTTGTAATTACACAGGAAGGCCAGCCCTCTTTGAGCTCTGGATTAGCAACTCTCTTTGTGTTTCATTCAAAAAGGGGGGCACAAAGGCAGCCAGAGGTATCACTCACAAGCTCAGTGCAAAGTGAGTTTTTTTCCCTTCTTCTTTCTTTCCTCTATGTTGCCTCCCTCTAAAGTTTGACAGGCGTCTTGGAGATATCACGATAGAGACAGAGACAGGAATTCAGCCCGAGATATTCAATCCCTCCAGCACCAGTCTGCCGGCCTGCCTGCCTGCCTGCCTGCCTGCCTGCCTGCCTGCCTGTCTATCTGATGTTTACAGAAAGTTCACTTTATTATATTGAGCTCTGAGAACACAACACTTTGAGATAAAGTGCTCTGAAATGAGAAGAAAAAAGGAGAATAAGGATATAACAAAACAAAACACATCAGTGTACATGAGGACAAGGAACAAATCGATGAAAGTTTCTAATAACAGCCCGTGGATCCAGTCTGTGAACTCACCATTGCATCACCGTGTTAGTGTTGTTCCCAAAACATCAGAATTAACGTTGCTCCAGGACTATCATTGGAACTAACATCCTGTGACGTCATAGCTTTGATGTTGAGTGTGTTATATACAGGTCTGTCGCTAAAATATGTTTGGTAATGAAACGCAAGACATAATATGTAATAAGTTTTGTGTTATCAATTACACATTTTTCTATTTAAACATTTTTTTTTCAACTCAAGAGAGTCGCAGTTCGTCATCAAACTAATCAAGTACAAGACTGTGAAAATTCTTAATTATAAAGACTATACACCCAACAGTCATGTAAGTGAAACACATAAATCAAACCTCATAGAGCTGCCCCTGTATATCAGCGGCTCACAGAACTGACCAACTCTCCTTTCACATAACTGCAGTTGTATATAGGCCAGATGAGCAGTTTCTCACAAAACTAAATGGTGATTTATTATCTTTACTGCAACTTTATTTACTTGCAAAATTATCTTTTTTTATATAAACTGTCTAAATTGACAAACATCATGTGTGCTTGACACAATTCGAATGGGATCAAAAATGTATTTGTCTCTTGTCATTGACTACCGTACAAATTTTCCCAAATTAGGTCTGTAGAGTGTGCAAGACTTCTGCCAGCCAAGTGGCTAACATCCAGTTTAGTTCTCTGTTAACTTCAATAGGGGTAGTATAATAATCTTAACACTTTCCAAATGTTATCGGACTGAATTGATCAAATTCTGATAATGTAATTTCACAGGGTTCATGACACTCTAAAAATGTATCCAATGTTTTACAGCTGCTTCTTTCACAATAGAAATGTATGGAGAAAAAAAGCCTTTTTGGGTAACTTTGCATCACATAATGATGTACTTACAAGGTCTGTCCACTATGTTAAATTGGCTTCGGAGCCTGGCAGTATTGCTGAGGGCTTGGGCTAGACCCAACTACTGCACCCTCCTCTTCCTTCATCTCTCCTCACCCACATATGGATGATCTCACCCACTCATGTGTTACACACCACATGTACAAATGCCAGTGCCTAAACCCAAACAGTCATCAAACACATACTTTGACACTACTTTCAGTACATACGCAGGGACTCATACTCCTTTAACCACAGATCCCTTTGATTGCTGACTGTTGATTGTTGAAGTGAGTTACAGTTGTAAAAACCTTAAGTGCATTTTTTGAGCATATAGTGGGGTCTGTTACTGAGTCCAGATTTATCTTCTCCCTTGTGAGTCAGTGTGTAACATGTGGATGTGATGTGGGTGAGCTATGAAACAGAGGTTGGCTGAATATGATATATAGTACAGTGTGTATGTGTGTGTGTGTGTGTGTGTGGGTGTGTGTGTGTGTGTGTGTGTGTGTGTGTGTGTGTGTGTGTGTGGTCAGGGATGAGAACAACTGTCTGGAAGATTAGCGGGAGGCCGTAGGAGACGGCAGGAAACCCTCTGGAGGCCACTGGCGAAGGCGAAGGCTGGAATCCCCTAGAGGCCATTGGCAAAGGCTGGGTCCCTCTGGAGGCTGTCTGCGAAGGTGAAGGCTGAGACCCTCTGGAGGCCATCGGCGAAGGCTGAGACCCTCTGGATGCCTGTCGCGGGGCACCGACAGAGAAAGTCTTGCAACTGTCAGCCTGGACGCCGATTTAGAACCAATGGCTGGACAACCACTAGCAGGATCAGCTGTCGGCCTTGACACCGACGGAGAACCAACGGCTGGAGAACCACTGGCAGGGGCAGCTGTCGGCCTGGACGCCGACAGAGAAACACTGGCAGGTGTTGGTAGGGCCGCTGACGGAGAGCCAATGGCTGGAGAACCACTGGAGGGGGGTCAGCCAGACCGCCGACATAGAAACACTGGCAGGTGTCGTCAGGGCCAGTGAAATAAGACAACAAAACCCAGGATCATGACACCTGGTTTTGTATTTCTCTGATGGAAGGCATCTCTTGAACACAATATATGGATGTCTTTGACAAAACATTATTCATTTTATTTAATTATTTTAATATTTTGAATTAAAATTATTAAATACTGCACTAAAAAAGAAGAAATCTCTGTATGTCTATCAGTTTATCCTACAATTTTTTAACCAACACTTATATTCTTTGGTGTGACTTTTGATTTAAGAACCGGCGTTTCTCACAGCCTGTCAATACTCTTTCAGCTCTCTCCACATTACCCTAGGGATAGGAGGTGGAAGTGCACAGTAGCATGGCCCGTTTCCTTATGGTTAACTAATTGGGCTGCCAGACAGAGTGCCCCACAATGTGGGGCTCCACATCCAGTTTGCAATCTGGCGCCATAGTTTCGCCATCTGTTCAAATCAAGGGCCAAACTCCCATTCTTAGAATTGAAGCCAGTGTGAAAGTACCAAAAACTGCAGTTCCTCAAGTGGCCACTTGAGGCTGGCTGCAAAAGTGAGTTGATTCCCAAAAGGGCCCATGTTAAAATGCTCAACTTGAAAGCAGAAGTAAACATGTTCAAAGACTGCTACAAAAAACGATTTTGGTCTCGATAGTTTATTTATTCCTTCATGACTGTACGGGTGGTGAATTTTTATATCACTCATTTGAGCAACAAGTACCAATGAGCTAAATGCCTGGCTTCACCTCAGCTAACTCCAGTCATTGAACTTGATGGAGTTGGGGGGAAGATGGCAGTACCTGAGGGAAAACAAGAACCAATAAAACACCAATACACCCCCAACAATATAGCCACGACTCAGAAATATATGACTTTCTGTGTACTTAATTGAACTAAAAGACCGGAGCGAGGGACAGACACCTGTGTTTTGGATTAATGGGCAAGGTCACTAGAGCAGTGAGCTATGGAAGAGACAGTTGAGCAGACTACCGAGTATGTTCTTCAAATATTTGGGGTTAACAACAGATTAATCTTCACGCTAACCTACCGTAATGAGCAGCAGAGATGCTGAAATCCACTGTGATGTACAATAACTCTGAAGATTGGACTGGAGATGTATCTAACGTTACTTTAGCTACTTAATAACTGTACAGAGAAGAGATGGGGAAAGAAAGAAGAGTGTCTGGTGAGTATGGCAGTTGTTGCTCGCTTGCCCATATTTTAAGCTGGGAGTTAAGCCAAGTCATGCACTGCCAAGATGGCAACAGCCAGTACCACCAATTTGTTCTGGCTTTTCAGAAACCTCTGGGTGACTTATGGTGTCTCTGTCCACTATTTTATACAAGAATACACACTGGTAATCGATTAGAAATAGTGTTAATGCTGTTTGTGATTCGGGGTAATTTTTGGTGGTTAATAAAAACTATGAGGACAAACTATACTATTACAAAGAGGACAGTGTACCACCCTGCAACTAATGCCATGTGGAGTTACCTAACTTGTAAGTCTGAATGTTAACCAAAAATATATATCTACATTATGATTGCCATACACTGTATGTTGAACCTAGTGGTTGTATCAACGTTCCTCAACACAACAAGAAATTCTCCGTCAAAATGTAATAGTCTCTCAAAATTTTATCAATTAAAGGTCCAGGTCCGGATTATAGATCATTGCTAACATGTTCCTGAGATTTGGTCACTGACTGTCACTATGGTCTCAATAGAATAATAGCCTTCCTTCCGCCATCTCTTCAGACCTTGTAAACAAAGTCATGTCCATAGCCCCTGGATCAGTACTTCCCCCACTATAAGAGCGGAGATAACTTCCGGCTTGTCTACCTTCCTTGCCTCGGAGACCAGGTGCAGGTAGCAAACTGAGACCAAATTAAGGTTGGAAAGTGATTTTTGCTTACTACTCCGCCATTTAATTCATTACCTAGGTGTTGCAGGTGTTGCAGGTGCCTTGTGTCCCTGAAAATGTTAGTGTTTTATTGCATTGTGTTGCTGTGTATTATTAGTACATGGTAGTTATAAGCTAACATTATGTTATTTTCTTTGTTAGTTTTTCACCAGTGAAATATTATGGAATATATTTTAATTTGTGATGGTTGGTGAATATTGTAGCCCCTATTGTTTCCTATATCTCTGTTCACAGTTGGTTGGGTTGAGTGTTGGTTGTTGCTGGGTACGTGCACATACAGGCAATAGTGTCATGGACAGCGCTGGAGCTGGTCCGTATTTTCTACTAATGGAGTGTGCTAAGTTGACCGTCTGATTTTGCATTAATTTAAAGCTGCCACATGAGTGGCTCAAATGGGTAATGCCCTTGGCAGCCTTCCAAAAGACAATGTGCTCTGTCAACTTACTCACAACATGCGATCTGGAGGAGTTTATGGGTACATCTCATTTTCCTTAAATTGCATCCACATTTCCCTCATTTCCTTGATTTCTAAGTCCCTCCCACCGAGGATTCGTGGTGAGGCGCGAGGGAACCATGGGAGGAGAGAGGAAACGAGAAAATGTTTTAAGAGAAATGAGAGGTCTTTTCCTCTGCAGCGTCACATGAAGCAATGTCCCTTTCTGATGATGGCTGCGTCTGATCACAGCTGGGTCAGCTGTCAGTCAGCTTTGACAGCTGTAGAGGCGTCAGATGAATTTCTGCCAAAAATGCCATTACATATATATTTTTTGTAATCATAACTCAGAACTAATAACTGTGGAGAGATTTAAATAATCAGTAAAGTTAAACTGATGTACCATGCGTAATTGCGCACTCCTCTTTTAACGGAGAGGCGCACTTATATCGTTTCTCATAGTGCAGGTGATGTAATGTTTTCCTCTTTAATGAGATGTATTACTTCACCCACCAGCAGCCCATCTGATATTAATCACAGTGTTTAGTTTTATGACCTGGACCGCCCAATCCACAGATTTTCCAAGGTGTCCATGGATATTGCTATGATACATCACTACTGTGAACATATGTCTGCAGTTTAAAGTGTAATCAGTTCAGACATATACGTGATTAAAGATATAAGGAACACAGTTTAGGCCTACACTTGGAAATTATACTGATACACAATGATTAACTTGAATTTACGAATGGCTTAAAATAAAGATCAGATTTCATTGCAGTTATCCTGACATTATATCATCTACTGTCTGTGCCCTATATTATAATAAGTCCTGTCCTTTGTACCTGTTTAAATATCTTTTGAAGCGGACGGCAAACGGTTTTGCTGGATGATCACTTTATTATTTCAAGGCTGATCTCTGGAGAAACTAACTGCTGGATCTGCAGCTGCTTTGCTGTCTGGTTTTGTGGTTTGTGTGAGTTCAGTTCCTGTATAATTCTCACAGTCACTCACTGGACATGTCGGGATGTGATGCACCTGCTGATATCCTGATTATTTATTTTGTGCAAACATAAGCCTTTGTTATACACATTAAACTTCCGCTGGATTTTTGTATATTATTTTCTTTATTAGTACTATGTATTGTGTCATGCTCAGGCACAGGAACCATTTGAATTTGCAGAATGCATTTATTTATTCATAATTTCCCTCTGTATTTATTGATATGCTGATTGTGAAATTATCATTTATTAACCCACAATGTAAATATTATGTCTTTTGAACACTGAAAACTATCTGTAGGTTAAATGTTGGGGGGAAACTGAAATGATGTAACTTATCAAACCCAATGTTCAGTAATGAAGCTTCACATGTTTAAAACAGACCATGAAAAGAAAAAATGTGTGTAATAAAAGTAGAAAGTTGATTGAAACTAAATATAAAACTTGATGGTGACACACTTGAGTTTAATCTGTTATCTGTCTACACTCTGGTATGAAAGTCCGCCCTGCTCCCCTGAAGGATGGCATGGAATTTCCTCACAGAGGAACCCCACTGGCGAACCCACCCCACAGGATAGCAACAGATACATCATTGAACGGCTGGGGAGCTGTCTGGGAAGGTAGGACAGTGAGGGGCACATGGAAACCCCCTTGGTCACTAGAACATTGGTTTGCTGCCATTCATCAGAAGCATGTGCTAGTAAAGGCCAGCACACACCGGCTCAGACGTCGGACGTCTGAAGCGTTAGGAGAGAGTCGGACGAGTTCGGAAGCTGCTCTGTTCGGTGGGTTCAGTTGTGTCGGAGCCGTGCGGAAGCATGCGGACGGTGCCTGATCCGACTGAACATGCGAAGTCAGACGTCTGAGTTAGGACGTCGTCGGATACTCTGATTGGTTGTTAGCTAACCGTTCAGTGACCATTCTGATTGGCGATGTGCCAGCGAATCAGCGCGGCGTGTGGGAGGGGTGGCGGAAGTGATGATGATAAACAAACCACATAAACAGAGATGGCACAGAGTTACAAACAACACTTCGCCGTTCGTTATTTTGGGGATAAACCAACGTATTTTTGGAAGCCATGGCTGTGTGGACCGAGGACTTTGAGGAGCAGCTGATTGCCCTGGTGGAAGAGAGACCACCGTAATACGACATCACTCAAGTAATGCCGAGTCAACACTGTGTGTGCTTTGTTTTGATAACTATGGTCCGCACTCCGTTCTGTCATTTCCTGTTTTTATGTTTTGGGTGACTGGCACGAGACTAGCGCCACCCGATGTTTAGGAGACTTATTGCATTTCGCGCAGGCGCAGAACATATACGCTACTGTGTAGCTGGGGCGGTGTGTTTCAATGCAACTTTTCTGCCGAACGGGTCAGACAGGAGGCGACGGAGTGGTCGGATAAGGAAGTCGGATAAGGAAGTCGGCCTTGGGCGGTGTGTGGGGGCCTTAAGAACAGACGGCACCATTGCAGTGTAGCAGATAAATCACCAGGGTGGATTGAGGTCACTTTGCAATCTCCAGGTGGCAAGGGACTGACTGACCTCTTTCAGGGGAGTTCCCATCACACGTGCAGCAACCTTCTCTCCAGGACAGGGCCTGTCCTGGAAGAGTGACAGTTGCACCTAGATGTAGCGACCCAAATCTGGGCTTGATGCGGCATAGCCCAGGTCATTCAGTTTACATCCAGGGCAACAACCTTATGCCTGGAATGGTAATCCCTGAGAGGTTGGGGGGGGGGCAGTTTGGGCCTTGATATTCTGTTCTTGTTATATGCTTTTTCCCCAATCCCTCTGATACCTCAAGTCCTTAGAAGGGTCAGTGAGGTTCATCACACAGGCCTGCTGGTTGCTCCATGCTGGCCAGGAAGGCCATGGTTTGCAGACCTGGTTCAGCTGGCACAGGGTCACCCACGGCAACTCAACTGCCATCTCGATTGGACCTCCTGACGGAGTTGAATGGGCAGATTTGGCATCCAAACCAAACTGCCCTGCGCTTGTGAGTCTGACTTTTTGCGAAGTTCATCTCTCAACAGTTAGACCAGACCGTGTGAGTTTGAACAATGCTAGAGCCCTGTCCGCTCAAGCTAATTACTCCCTAAGGTGGGGAATAATTTCAGATTGTGTTCGGGCATGAACATTGGCTCAGTAGCCTGTAGCCAGCAGTCTCAACCTGGACCAAGGCAAAGCAGCCGGCACAATTAGGGTGTAAGCTTCAGCTAATTAAGCTTTCAGTGGGGGGACTGATGACCTGCCACTGGGTTCACACCATCCTTAAGTGTGTCATCTTCTGAGGGGTGCCCGTCACTTGTGTCCAGCCCGTACCTTGTAGTCACCAAACTGGAACTTGCCTCTTGTGTTAAAATCACTAACTAAGGCCCCATATGAACCTCTTGCTGACACAGACTTGAAAGCTTTTCCTCTTCCTCTTTGGCTCTATGCTCTGCTAAATGGTTCGAAGAGCTCTGTGCACTTTCTTCTGATGATTTTTACAGTGGAGAGCAGACCGAACAGGGCTGTCACTTTGGCTTAACCCTGCCTTTTTGCTAAAGGTACTTAATCTCCAGTCAATGAATCAGGTGCTGGCGGTAGGTCAATTTCAACCCTCTTCCACCTCGCCAGCAGAGGGGGAGGAGGGGCGAGGTTTCCGATTGGCAGGAGCTGATGACTCTCACACACCTGCAGCGCATTGGTTAAATCAGCGTCTGCTTAAGAACCCTGTCTTCACCCTACTCGCTGCTGATTATTTTGTCTACTGGATGTGGTACAGGGTTGCCTCGCTAGCGCAAGTTTTCTCTTGTGCTTCTCGTGTTTTTTTGCCATTCGACTAATTTTCCCTTTTCCTTCCCTCTCCAGTGAACAAACTTCCTTTTGAACCAGATCCATGCCACATCGCGACCCAGCCTCAAGGACCTTTGCCACAAGCCACCTCAAACATTGGAGGTTCTGTGTTTCACTCACCCAAGCCCTCCACTTGTACCACTGCGAGTCTCCCCCTCTACACCAGCCGAGGCAGCTACCCAGCCTCATCCCTTTTTCACCACCAACTATCAGCAGCATCTCAATAAATACCTTCCCTCTGTCTTGGTGTCCACTTTTGGGTCCAGCTAGAAATCTACTGCAAAGGTAGACGGGGTAACGTCACCCATAAATGTTATACACACATGGCGTGTAGTAATATATTAAAAAAGTATATAAGAATAAATATAATTGCACTGAGACGTTAGATTGCACAGGACGCAAACAGAACATTGCACTGTATATCTAGGTGCGGTATCGTAGGCAACTGGACTCTTGGATACAAACAAGTCCAGTTGCCTACGATACAGCACCTAGATTTACCATGCCCTGGATGACTGAGAACCTTCATCAACATTGCACAGTATAGTTGCACAGTGCAAAATTTGAGGGATGTACTGCATGCATATATAGAATTTATAAATATGAATAAATAGAATATATCCCTGAGATATGTAGTGCAACGTAGCTCAAATTCAAGTAGTGGTTTAGGGTGGTTTATGCTGACAGAGTGAGTGAGATGCAGTGTTACATTGATGGCATGTTTGTGTTAAAGAGTCTGATTGCTGTTGGAATAAAGGTAATTTCTATGCGGTCTTGTATCTACCTGCTACTCTCACACCGCTTTCTGGAGAACAAAAAATATCTACAGTAAATGTCTATATGTTATAAATTTATGAGCTAATCATGAAGATCACCTGGATTAGAAACAACACAGGAGCAGAAATGACCAATGAGGAGAAATGAGCTTCTGAACTGCCAGGCTACTGTTCATCCTCTTGACTTATGGCAGCGCTACCGCCTTGTGTGTCTCCAGTGTGGCACCTAACATGTAGGGGATGTCACACCACAAAAGTAATGCATAACAGTAATAGCCTATATTACTATTAATTTTTAATAGGATTTGCGGTAATATTACAGTTACTCTGTAATACATCACATTACTTTGTCTAGTATGAACATTAGCTCAAAACGTCCCAAATAGAGAGCCTACTGGTGTGTTGTTGACAGTCGCTGTGAATTTGCCAACTTGATGATGCAGTTTTCTGGTGTCACAAATAAACATTTAGATGGTTTTATGGCTAAAGTAAAACAAGAGAACACAGCAGGAGACATGTTTGTTGTTTCCTGCTTGTGGTCACATTTCACTTGCTGTCAGTCAGTTATGTAATTGCCACTTATGGCCACTGCTTAGGAAAAGTTCAAGTCTACCTCAAACCTAACCTAACCCACCAGGACACTCCCAGATAATGTAACTGAAGTATAGATTAAAGTTGTAGCCATCTGCTTATGTATTATGCTAATGTATTTCAATTAATTGATAACAAATGTAGAAATTTCATCAGGTTTGGCATGTTGGATGGGTCTTTTTATCACAATACTCATAAGCCTGGGGTAAGTTGTTGAAAGCCAGTATGAGCGAATCAGACCTCAAAAAATTTGAAAAACTTGTGACTGGACCTTAGAAAGTAGTTGTCAACTTCATCCCAGACATTTGCGAAATCTAAAAGTGATCTGATTTATGGTGATGATCAGGTTTCTACAAAGTGTAATCATATGCTTCCACATTCTGTTACATGGCAATCACATTAAAATCACTGAAATGTTCCTATTCCTCTTTCTTGATAAAAGGAAAAAAGTATATGGAAATGCAAATATTTTTATTTTCACAAGTTTAACTGCTGGACACAAGATGTCCCCTATAGTACTTCCCTGTGAAGTCTATTCTCAGTGTATGTGCACTGGAGGCTTCAAGTTTTCACATCACACTTGTGTCTGCTGAATACTGGACCATGGTTGGATTCTAAACTATTTGTGAAGTCACAAAGCATGCTTACAGGCCCGCCCCTTAAATTCAAATTGTCAATGAGCTCAAAATTTACACTTTGGGCAATGAATGTAAAAACAGCCTTCTATAGCGTTTTTTCATTACATCTGCAAGCTTGGCCTCGCTCGGTTTGACTCAGCACATCAGCCCAGCATGGCTAGGATTTGTATTTCCATGACAACAAGAGTACCTGTTTGAAGGCATGTCTTTAATTGATGATGCACTTGTCTTGTGAAGTGGTCAGAGGAGTGACTGTGAACACTCTTCCTCCTGCAGTACTATTAAATAAAGCCGCTCCACTAATTCGGCAGCAAATGTTGCAGCATGTTTAATTTCTTAAAAGAAAAATTCCCAATAAATGGTCTCCATTCATCATCAAGGGTTGGCCGTGGACGCAAGCAGTCACCGCGGCCCACTTGGAGGTAGGGCGGTGCACTTTGGCCCTACCCCAGAGCAGGTTCATCTCATGCGTGGTTTGGCTCAATTTAGCAGTAAAACTGATGATGGAAATGCAAATGGGTGCAGCTTGGTTTGAAAATGACAAACTCTGCACATACATCATTCTACGCAGTGAAGCTCAAACATTAAACTGGAGTAAAATAAAGAAAAACACAGTTTTGATTAGAGATGGACAGCTCAGTTTCTTTCTGATATGCATGTCAGGAATTTAGCCAACTTCTTAAGTTTTTACATCCACAGGTTTATACTCCTTTACTTCATATAATATGGTATCAGGGGCATCTGAGGCTTTGCATGTGGAGCACTCGTCCACTTATTGGAGGATCATTTGTTCCAATCCACAGCCCCTGCAGTCTACATGTACCTGGTCAAGATAGAGAACCTTAGTCTGTGTGAGTGTCTGTATGAGTGGTTATCACTCCTGATGAGCAGTTGGCACCTTGCATGGTAGCCTCTTCCACCAATATGAATGTGTGTATGTGTGTTTGTGAATGGGTGAATGCTGACTTCTGTTGTAAAGCTCTTTGAATAGTCAGCAAGATGAGAATAGCCAACATGAATACAGTCCAATCCATTTACCATTTGTTAATCTTTTAGACTGATTATGTCTCTGGGACAGTTTCATGTCTATCCAAGCTTTAAAGTACTCCAACTTTCATTCAGCATTGTTTTTGTAGAACATGAACTTTCTTTCCAGAAGCCTAAAATAAATCCTCATTGCATCTTGGTTCTCTTTAGATGGCTGACATAATACATGTTGTAACCTTTCTGTAGTTACAAGATGTAGATACTGAACAAATAACCAACCATAAAACACTAGTTGTGAACATCTATGACCCTGATATACTGAGCAAATTATTATCCAGGTAGAATTATTTTCTATGCTGCTAATTGCCAAAGTAGTCATATTTAAACAACAGTGGTAGGAAGTAAGGTTTACTTTGAGGAAAGTATCCACGAGTTTCCTGGGGTGGTCACTGAGGAGGTGGTACTTGGCAGAACTATTGTGACGAGACACTTTCGAGGCTTTAGAGGTGTTAGCTAAGTGCTTGAAGCAAGATCAGATCTGGAACTGACCAGATAAGTTAATCGGGCCCACTGCGTGGAATGATGGGACTTGGGCGGTTCGCTCGTTGTCAGATGTCAGCCAAGAGCAAACCAAATAAACCAAAACTGGCCCAAATCTGGGTCACAATTGTGGTGGGCTGGATCTGGCCAAAATTTGGGTTTATGTATTTAGTTCAAGGTTATTTGGTTCACTCTTACTGACACCTGGCCATGCTATGGCCTGCCAGGAGCGCACTGCCCAAGTTCCATCATTCCACATGGTATGTGGGCCTGATGAGGGTGCAAGGTAAATTTTGCTATCTGGGATTAGTGTCCTGCTACCATGGAAAACGCCAGTTCCGGGTACGTGACTAGACATGCGGGAAGTCACACCCATAATTCATGCGAGGTATCATATGGGCTAGGAATAAGGTGGATATGGGATCAAATTTACCCAAATAATTTGTACTTTGGATGCAGGTTGTTCTGTGAGTACCGTTGAATACAAAAATATACAAAAATGTTGTTAAGGAGCTAATGATGGGGAGCCAAATAAAGTTTGGAGTGTGTTCCTCAGCAGAGGACAGAGAATACAGTGTAAGGAGAGAAAGGAGCTGTGGAAAAACAGAGTGTGTTGGGGAATATGACATGGCTGAATGGAAACTCCACAAAGCTGTCTCTCCTGCTCACGTGCTTCAACTTCACCAACACACAGTTCACGACTGCTCTGCTGCTGTGTGTGTGTGTGTGTGTGTGTGTGTGTGTGTGCCAATTTCCCCACGCAATTTACACTCCACCAAGAGGGAAAATTCTGATGGCATTTCTGACTTTGTAACATTGTTGAAGACTTTTGGAAAATGTTGATTGAAAAAAATACAAAATACTGATGACTGGCCAAAATGTCCTCACTTTCCAAAAATGTCCTCACTCTGTTGGTTAAAGTCATGTTCTGGTCCTCACTATGCATGGTTTACAAGCACACACACACACACACACACACACACTTTACTTCTTGCCTATTTTCCAAGCAAATGACTTCGCCAGGGTTCCTGGATGCCTGCTCAAACATCTGGGCTGTTGTAGCTCAGGACTCAGGACGCAGTCAGAGTCCTGCACATAGTATTATGTTTTACACAGTCACATTACAGGGCTGGGAATTTCCCAGAGTTTTATGGGTTTTCTTCTTTCTTTTCTTTTTTGGTGGGGGTTGAGAGATGGCGGCAGAGTGGCTAAGCTCTGCCTGCTCAGCACTAGTGGCCAGGCCTTGCTCAGGTGTGCTGCCATGACCCTTTATAGTCCTCCCATTGATCTGCATAATATTTGATGCTTCCTTTGCAGATTTAGTAGTGACGTTATCACTCCACCCTTGTGTGAAATCAGCCCATTGACCAGCTTTATGCTTCCATGAATAATATTAAAGGAAAAAGAAAGGAAAGAAATAAACACATTACAGTTAATTAAGAACATGCACTGCTCCAATCAGTATTCCATTTAAAAAATATTTTACCAAGGGGACCGCCTGGATTAGTTGAATTATTTTATTGTTACGATACCAACTACAATAACAAGTAGCCTACCAAAAGTAACTAAATGTATATGGGCTGTAGTTACTGACTCTGGCTGCACCCAATGCCAGCGACTCCGTCTCTTGTTTTTTAAGGCATTTTGATTGATCATTGACAACATGATTATGGCTGCACTCAACAGTCACACTTTGGTTTGCCTTCTGTGGCTCTGAGTAGAAACTGAAGAGCCGCTCAAACACTACAGGTCAGGAAGAAACCCGGCCCACCCATCATCACTTATAGTCAGAAGGAGTTTCTTCAGCTGTGGCCTCTTTCATCAGGTGCATTACATCTTGATGTCTACTTCAAGCTCAACACCAGAAAGTGAGGCCCCAGAGGAAGGGTCCATGGTTACGGTTGGTTATTTGAGGTATCATATCATATCAACAAATCAACACAGCATCCTACTGTGTTTTAAGGAGAATTTGCTGTCTGACTGGATACCAGATTCTCATGTAAAAATGGAGGGTTTTGTAATACACAGGATGGACAGAAACCCAGCAAGGACTGGCAAAGAACTGAGTGGAGGAGTTTGCCCTCACTTGAAAGATCAGTTATGTCATCCTGGTCATGTTACAGTGAAGGACAGAATTTGTGACCTGAACACTGAGTTCCCAAACTAACTATTTGCCCAGGGAGTTCTTATACAAGTGGTCTACATTAGTGATAATAATAATAATAATAATAATAATAATAATAATAATAATAATAATAATAATAATAATAATGATAACAATTATAATAGTAATAATAAAAAACTTAGCTAAATAAAAACAGAATCCAATAAAATGACAAAGACTTCATATAAAAGTAATCATGACATAAAATTATTAACGCATAATTAACAAAAGTATTTTAAATAGTGCTGTCAATCGATTAAAATATTCAATTGTGATTAATCATATGATAGTCCATAGTTAACTGGCAATTAATCGCAAATGAATTGCACATTTTTTATCTGTTGTAAATGGACCTTAAAGGGATTTTTTTCAAGTTTTTAATAGTCTTATCAACATGGGAGTGGACTAATATGTTTGTTTATGCAAATGTATGCTTATTACCATTGCAACAATCCAAAACACTGACAAAGACTGTCCAGAATATTCTCCAGAATAACCTCAAAGATACTGCATGCTCAAAAATTATGCTGAAAGCATAACATGGCAAACTCAAGCCCAACAACCAACAATAGATTGGCATCCTTAGTAATACCAACACAATGTAGTGTCCAACTGTAGACTGGTTAAGGTTAACTAAACAATGTTAATCGCCCTGCATGCAGTAGCCACACATCTAGCTATCGCTGTTGAAAGTTTGTCTCATGTAGAGTTGTTTGCATTTCCACTGCAAACTATCAGTGTGGTCTGCCTTTGGCGAGGGGGAGGAGGGCTCTCTGCATCAGCTGTGTGCTTGGCCAGCAAGTGGTATTTGAGACCCAATGTAGTCCGATGATAACTCAGTTCACATCGACAGTAAATGTAAATAACTTTGTTCTTGCAGAGAGAACCATCTGGCAGGGCTTTGAAGCTGAACTTGCCTTTCAAAAGATCCATTTCTGCTCAAGGTGGTTTGTTTCTGCTTGCCATCCACAACGATACTGCTGCACCGCTTCCTGTTTTAGCAAACTATGGCGCGGGCAGAGGGTCTTAACATGTGTGCGTTAATCGTGCGTCAAAAAAATTATCGCTGTTAAGAGGAATTTGCATTCATACATTATTATTGCGTTAAGTAATGATATGATTCCACAGCTTTTTTCAGTCAATGGCGATTGTCCTGTATCTGTGGAGAACACTGAGGCTGATTTCAGTTCCCCAGGGCTCAGCAGCAGCACTACGCCCCTTGAACTGGACAAAAAACAACAACCTCAGTATTATATAGTTTGAACTTGAATCCCTGTATCTTATCAAAAAAACATGACATTGTTGGACTCCTCCTGATGATTACATGAGTCTGGCACAATCTTAGTGGCAGTAATGCACAAAGTATTTCTGCGTGAAATTTCCCTTAAATGAGATGATTGCATAATAATGCAGATAAGGCTGCTGCCAGAGCAGATGGAACATTTGTGGAACTGAGAAGGAACCATTTTCATCTAAATTTAAAAAAAAAGAAAACTCATAACACAGTCACTTATGATCTCTTTGTAGCTCAGCCAACTTCTATTTCACTGATCTTCAGCTGAATGCAAAGTGCCTGCATTTGTGGTGTATGCATCTGCATGTGACTCTCTTTCCCTCTCCCTTTCTGTGTGTGTGTGTGTGTGTGTGTGTGTGTGTGTGTGTGTGTGTGTGTGTGTGTGTGCGTGCGTGCGTGTTGTTAGGGCAGGGCCATGTGAGAGGCAGCAGTAGATTGAATAACTCCCAGCTCTCCCCTGTGGAATGGACCCCCTTATTGAATGGAGCGTTGTCTCTCAGGCCGAGCATTGGCCTTGATTTGGAGCCAGGAAACCCAACTGCCCCTGTCCATCAGTATGACGAGCCATGCTGGGGGATAAACCCAACGACCTGGCAGAGGGGGGGCACAGGACTGTTGGGGTAGGACTGGGGTAGTTAAGGACTGGTGAGAAGGTATGTATGGCAGGCAGAGGGAGACATTAGGGTTGGGGTACTCTAAACATACACTGTGTGATGTAAAGTAGCAGCATTAAGATTCATTTTGACTGATCCATGTGAGTCACAGCTGCAAAACCCAAAACAAGGTTTGGACAAGATTGTCACAAATTGCTGTTTTATTTTTTCAAAAATATAATTGTGTCTTAAAATATGCATTACAATGAACCAAAGTATTACTAGCCAAGATAATTTCAGTATAAAACAAAAACCCAACATTGATGATAGTCTAACCATGATTGTGACATACTAAATCTGTGTGACCGATCCATAACAGTGATCTAGTCATCTAACTATTAGCTACTATTTAAACATACTAGTCAGTTAGCATATATATATAGTTATCATATACAAATATACATGAGCATATAGCGCATCTTTTGAATCTGCATCAGGGTGAATGTAAACAGTAGCAATAAGATGGTGATGATAATGTGGCTGGCATCTTGGCAGAGTGGTAAAACACTGTCCATCAACTCTGACTGTGTGTGAGCACCAAGCATCGATGTTATAAACACAGAGTCCACCTCTCCTTGTCCAGCTGTAGTCCTTAAATTAGATTTCAAGTCAGTTTAATTAAGATAGTGTCAATTCTGAGTAAAAGTTAGTCATGACACTTGTAGAGCAGATGTCTTGCCTATGCTCATTAGTCCTGTTTATCACAGCCACCTTTCCAACATTTCCTGTACACACACACACACACACACGCACACACACACACACACACACACACACACACACACACACACACACACACAGGAAAAAGGAAGGTGGGAGAAAAGAAGGATTCCCTTATCAAACATATGGTTTCCAGTAGCAGCCCCAATTTTCCAGACACCTTTTGTGATGAAATCGAGCAGCATCAAGAGTGACCATGATAACCTAGCAGGTATGAGGACGGTGGGGAGATGAGGGGAAAATGAAGTGAAGGAGGAACAAAGGAGGAATCTGCAGTATGTGTGCTATTTGAAGTGGGCGTTGGGTGCCATAACTTCCCCGACACATTGTCTCCATGTCTGAGAACAGGATTTGGGGGGAGCCATGGGAAGGCAGAAAAAAACATGTGCAGACAGAGAACAGCAAATTTGTTGAAGTTGAAGTTGTAGTGTGAACAGAGTTTTCTTGACTCATGGGTAGTGGGATTGAATCCCAGCTTGGGCAGGGCCGATTCATGCAGAGTTTGTATCTTCTTCCCATGTTTGCTTGGTTGTCTTCACAGTATTCTGGTTTCCCCCACCATCACAACATTCACATCAGCTTGATTCTCAGTTTACTTGACCAAGGCACTGGCTAAGATCTGTGAGTTGGTCCCTGGGGTCCGAAGCTGCCCACTGCGTCCTTAGGATGGGTTTAATGCAGAGCACCATTTTCACCATATAGATTCTTGAAGAACAATTCACAGGATAAAGGATGAAAAAACAATTCTATGCATATTGGTAAAATATATTTACATATAGAATCAAACACTTAAAGCTGGGGTTGGTAATTCTGTCCAGAAGCATTTTTTATTTTATTTGTATAAAAATTGTAATCTAATCTAAATATAAAATGCTTTGGAGAAAAAAGGAAAAAAAATCCATGGTCTCTGGCAGCAACAGGGCTGTAATAACTTCATCCAATCAATTTTAGCAGCCCAAAGCTATTGTATGGACAGCCTACCTGTCTGTCAACCTGTCCTTACCAGCCCGTCCTGCGCTGTCTCCGCCCATCAGTCATCCGCGTGACCGGAGTCTATACACCGCACTGCTGGAGCTGTGGTGGAGTGAGCTCACTGTTTGACAAGAATGGCAATTGAAAGTACAGCCACACTTTTCATTACCAGCTGTACATACATCAGCTAGCACTGCCAAACAGAGCAAGAAAAGAAAGACCGAACTGGAGAAGGCTACAAGCAAAAAGATGTTGGATAGCTCAAGAGGTAAAAAAAGAGTCAACATCGGAGTGGCTGCTCAACGATGGCGAAAACTGCTGGAGTCGAGGGCCGGAAAAAGGACGCCATGTTAGCTGTGTCTCTGTTGGACAGGTAATGAGCTGGTTTGTTTTGGTTGGGGTAAATGTATTATTACTCTGCATTATGTAGTCAATGTAGCTAACGTTAGCTCCTTATGTTGCTGTTGTTCAATAATCCCAACACTAACATCGTTAGCATCGTCAGCTTGTAGCTAACGTTAGCTAGCTAGCTATGATAGACTACTGCCGTATGAAACATATTTACACGTTCACGGTTTGGGGGAGTGACTTTGGAGAGAGGCTGGAGTACAGGGGGCAGGGTTTACTGGCTGGATACTTTCAAAATCTAGCCTGGACTTAGAGTTTTTCCATTTTCCAAACCTAGCTTTAATTTAATTTTCTTACCAAAAATATTTATTTAACGAAATTAAATTCTTTAGAAAATGTTCCATTCAAAACTAAAGTGCATGCCAATCCACACAGTAGCCTCATTCACACTGGCGTTTGGGTGCAGCTTCAGTGAGTCAATTCTCAGCCTCCCTCCCCGCGAGTCAGACAGTGTCCAGTTTACTGATTGTGATTATGTAATTATGTAATTTAGAGTGAAAAACGTAACTTTGTCACTTTCCAGGATGTTTGGTGGGTCAGGATCTCAATCACAACACATCATAACAGCATCCATATGATTATAACCTATCCGCGGGTTTAGATTGACAGGGGGGACACCGAGGAAACACCTTGAAAACACACCAACGTCATCATCATGACATGTACCATCACGCCTCTTTAGGAGCCGCAGCGCCGGCCTTCTGTGTGAATTAGACAGCGGTTCTTCTTTAATGTGGAACTGCTTTGCTCTGTGTGAATCACCATCGGCGGAGAATTGGCGAACCGCCGCTGCATAGATAATGCGTCTTCTCCTGTGTGAAAAGGGTTAGTCTTTCCATGAAACACACAAACCTACAGTCAAACCATCTGTAGTTTTCAGCAAAATCCACCATAGCTACTATTTGTATGAAAAAGTATGCATGACCTATGTGAGATTCAAAGTTAGAATGTTAAATAAAGTGAGAAATACGTCTGAACTTCCTTGAACTTTAACTTTTATTTTCAACTTTACAAGTTAACTGGTGCTAGAAATGCAACACTGTTTACCGCTGAGGAAGTAATAAAGGTCGCTAGACAGCAGGTCTACATGCAGACACAGAACACTAGGGACTTTAAACAGCAGCGATTGAAGGGACAATTATGGCGAGAGAAAATAAGCTCCACACTGCTCATGCACGATTCTATCATAACACTTCCTGACATAACCCAGCAGTCTACCACAGAAGAACGCCTGGTTTGCCCAGGAGTACATTAAAAAGTGTTAGAAGGTAGTTGTAGAAGTAGCAGATGTAACAATTAAATATTGCTTAGTGATACTGGTTTTCCAATACTGCTGCAACCTGTTCAAATGTTTGGCAGACACTGTAGCTGTCCCTCTTAAGGCCGCCACACACCGGGTCCGACGTCTTCCTTATCCGACTTCCTTCTCCGACCACTCCGTCGGATCCGTTAGGAAGAAAAGTTGCACTGAAACACACCGCCCCGGCTACACAGTAGCGTATATGTTCTGCGCCTGCGCGAGATGCAATAAGTCTCCTAAACATCAGGTGGCGCTAGTCTCGTGCCAGTCACCCAAAACATGAAAACAGGAAATGACGGAGCGGAGTGCGGACCGCAGCTTATCAGAACAAAGCACACACAGTGTTAGCTCGGCATTACTTGCGTGATGTCGTACTACGGTGGTCTCTCTTCCACCAGGGCAGCCAGCTGCTCCTCAAAGTCCTCAGTCCACACAGCCATGGCTTCCAAACATACGTTGGTTTATCCCCAAAATAACGAACGGTGAAGTGTTGTTTGTAACTCTGTGCCGTCTCTGTTTATGTGGCCTGCTTATCATCGGCACTTCCGCCACTCCTCCCACACGCCGCGCTGATTCGCTGGCACACCGCCAATCAGAATGGTCGCTGAACAGCTAGCTAACAACCAATCAGAGTATCCGACGGCTTCCTAACTCAGCCGTCAGACGCCGTCCTCGCGCTTCCGTGCGGCTCCGACAACACTGAACACACCGAACAGAATAGCTCCCTAACTCGTCTGACTCCTTCCTAACACTTCAGACGTCCAACGTCGGACCCGGTGTGTGGCGGCCCTTAAAGTCTCACTTCAAGTCCTCACGGACAAAATAGAAAAAACCTCAACCTGGATCACTTTATCCAACTGCTATAGTTCTGCCATGACACCATTCAATTGAACAAAGGGAATTTTACAAGCAAGCTAAAGGAACAGTCCTAGGGCCACTGGTCTCCGCCACTGTAGCTTACCTGACTAAGGAGTCCATTGTCCATCTGTTTTAACCTCTTTATTCTTTGATTTTTTTAGTCTTTCGCAAGTGAAAGTGAAAAAAAGAGAGTGCACAGGAAAGAAACTACCTCTCACCTGTTATGTGTATTCTCTTCATGTCTGTGACATATTCTACACATACACACACTGATGACCGTCAACTCACCCCGTGTCAAGAAGCAGTGTGTAGCACCGTAACCAAGACGTATTTCAGCCATCTAAAAGAAAGCACACCGAAAATTTATAAATATTTAAGTGTCTATTATATTTCGAAGATTGCTGTCAGACAGCTGCTGGAAGTCCAAACAGCTGATCCGGGGCGTAATTCAGTGCAAAGCAGGCACAGCTTTGCTTGTGCGTAGCAATACAGATGCTGTACGGTTGTGGAAATGTTGACCCGAAGGAAAGGGCTGTCTGACAGCAAAGTAAAGCACCAAAAATGTTCAAAACATAGCATACACTTGGACAGATCTATATTTTCTTTGATGGAACCTTTTTTAGGTGGCTTAAATACCTCTTGCTGTCTGTGCTACATGCTGCTTCTCCACACAGGGGGAGAGCAGACGGTCACCTACTGCAGGTTACACATTGACTACAGATAAGTACCTCATACAACCCCACATCTAAAGAGCCCAATTATCATTATGATATTTAATACATTTTTCCATTCTTCTTTTCTTTAGTTAGTTAGTTTCCTTTATTAATGACAATTGTAATATTTTTTCATAGTTGCTGTGTGGTGGATTGAATTTTAGTCTTGAGTAGTAAAAAGGGCAGATGAGAATATGTTTGATTATCATTTTTCAACTATATTTCGGTTTGAAAATTAACACAGACTCTGAATTCAAAGACAAACAGTGGTATCCTCCCCCCTCCCCTCCTGAGCCCCAGCAGCTCCTCTCCACTCTTGTTCTACATTACAGTATGGGCGCCTAGTTCAGCAAGGCTGAGGTCAATGTAATGAGAGAATGGAAAAACTGACGTCTCTCTCATTCTTTCTTTCATTTTAACTGTGATGAATTTAACATGTTGAAGATCATGAAATCCAATCGAACATGAAACGCTTGCCCACAACAGCCTTACTGTCCAGGTTTGTTAACTCAGTTGAGTAACTTTTCCCAAGCATTTGAAATGCAGCCATGTGTGATAAGTGCAGCTGCACTTCCTTCTGCAATCTGATGACCATGGCTGCACTGCTACGCTTCTGCAGTTTCCATTTCCTGTCAAAGTCGGCCTACTTTCCCACCAATAATGAAAAAAAACGTTTCGCCTGGATTGGTGAGGCACTTTCCCACACTGAGATGATTGTAACCATTCATTCTCAGTTAAAGTTAATCAAAACACCACTTTCACGCAACACGTGAGTGTTTCAAGTGTGTATGGTGCTCTGGCTGTTGGCTCAGTTTGTCATTACTAATATGTTCCATTTCAATGCTCTGTCCTTTTCTATTTGAGGAAGAGCCTGCTGCTGTTGACCGATATAGAGTTTTGAAGGCTGATATTCATATTACAGGGCTGTTGCCAAAACTTGGTATTTACTAAACCTAGAGTAAAAGCTTTAAAATTGACAATAGGACTATATGAAGTCAGTCTAATGTCACAATGCTGAGCTCGACAGTTTTTTTTTTAAAAAAAAACTGAAATAAAGTCTTCTCACAAGGTCAACTTACTGGAATTCACTTCTACTTTTTCTGCAGCCTTCATTAGCTGATAACAAGCTCGCTCTTTGATCATCATCTTTAAGCTCTTATTTGTGCTCTGAGGAGCGAGGACACATGAGAGCAGCCTTTACGCCAACACGCCCCATTAGTGGATATAAAGCATATAGATTACAACACAAGATAGCAGCAAGTGAAACACATGGAAAATCTTCGGTTGCTTTTTAAAGGCATCACCAGAGACTGCATAGCATAGGTCTATAGGAAGAGCATTTTATAGTGTTGGAGCCACCACTTCAAAAGCACAGTCACCTCTTGTTTTCAGATGAGAGCAGGGCACAACCAGTAAGCCCTGATCAGAGGACCTATGTGACATTTTAGGGGGACTGGGATGGAGCAGCTCAGAAATATAGGTAGGTGAATTCATGCTGCGTCAGGTCTGTCCGCCAGGCGACAAGCAAACAACTTTTAAAATGCTTGTTCCCTCAATAGAGTTCGGATCGAAAAGAGCTATGCTGTGCTGAGATGTTCAAAACTTACTAGGTAGTCTCACTGGTGGCAGCTCATTTATCCTGTCTTGGTACGAGTAGATGTGTTATCGTACAGCTCTGGGTGTCCGCAAACCTCCACAATTAGTGATTATCATCCTCTCCTCCACTGTTGTTCATAAATGTCCGGAAATCAGCAATGTGAACGTCATGATTTCAGTGTACACGCCAACAGCGATAGGCTTAGCAACACAGAGTCATGCGAACATTTCGCTTGAGTTCAGCTCACGTGAATGCTCACTTTAAATGCAAATTTGCATCTCATAGTGTCTTATCACTGACTTTTTATGTAATCTAGTCGCTCGAATAATAAGCGTCACGTTTGGTCTGAACACAGCATTAGAAGCTATGCCACCTGAAGCTATGATGAGGAGATCAGTCTGATCCAAGTTCAGCTGGTGATAATTGTTTGCCATCCAGTCCTTAAAGGGATAGTTCAGGTTTTTTGAAGTGGGGTCATATAAAGTACATATCTATAGTTGGTCTGTTCCCTACCGTAAGTGCCGATCAGCGCAACTTCAGTTTGGAGAAGCAGAGAGCGGCTCCAGCCCAGACACTCAGCTTTGTACCGTATCCCTACGCTATCCCTACGCTATCTGCGAGCAGCGAAATACAGTGGGAGGCCCAGTTGAGCTAATGCGTAGGGATACGGAGGTTCTATGGTTGAGAAAATGTAGTGCCAAAAGAACGGGCGGTCTGACGGTGATGTAAAGCAGTGTGAATTTTCTCTATACAACGTACACTTGAACTGATATAGATTTTTTTAGGTGGGCCTTGTTTTAGGTGGTTACAATTCGCTTTGCATCTGGTCTCCATTCACTGCAGTACAGAACTTAGCATCTGGGCTGGAGCGGCCCTCTGCTTTCTGATCGGCAATTATGGTACGGAACAGACCGACTATAGATATGTACTTTATATGAACCCACTTCAAAAAACCCAAACTATCCCTTTAATGGCCGTAACACAATTGTTCAAGAGGATTAGTTTATCATTGTCATCAGATGTAAAAGAAACATACAGCTGGATGTCATCAACATAAAAATGGTAGGAAATACCTTTAAAATATAATGTCACTTAAGAGGAGCATGTATGCAAATTATAGAGGGAACCCTGAGGCACACGACAGGACAAAGCAACAGTATCAGATATGTGTGGACCAAGTCAGAGTGAAAAACTATCTGATAGGAGGAGAACCAGTCCAGGGAACTGCCAGAGACACCAACCCACTGCCTAGATCTCGCAATCAAAATTCTGTGATCCACAAGGTCAAAAGCTGCACTAAAATCTCGAAAAAAACAAATGGACTTTGACGAAACATTTTTTTTTTTTTGATAACCACATTCAAGGGAAGAATTTATGATGTAGATCATACTTGGAACAATGGCAAGTACATTTAAAAAAAAAGGATGTTGGCAAAACATAAACAGGGCTGGAGAAAGGCTTCATGCTGCCCACAAGGTCAATGAGGTCTTGCATAGTTATTAGTGAAAAGGAGTTGGCAAAACCAATGGTCGCCTTGAACAGGCAGAGATGGGAGTGGAAGAGGGGGTGACGCTGATGCCGACATCTCTAATCATCTCCACAAAGAATGAGGGAAAATTATTTCAGTCCATGTTTGAACATCAGGAGGTGCAGGAGTGACAATGTCTGGCTCAGCAGACCTCTGCCAACTCACGCCTGTGGAGATGGGCGTATCGCCAGAATCCTCAGTCTTAACACCTGGCTCCAGTCCGCCTGCAGAATCCACAACATTGGCAATTGACAACTTCAGCCTCTTTTAGAACCGTCTTTCCCTCTTCCAGACCGACAGACTTTACCCCAACAGGCTGGGTAGCAGAGTATTAGTAGCTAACATCCAGCATGCTGTTCAGACTGCTGCTCCACATGATTGACTGCTGGCCTGCCATGCCCCCCTCTGCCTACTCTGGCAGCACACAGTACTGTCTCTCACAAGCTGCCCCTGGCGACCAACCCAGTTACTGACACTTTCTGCTGCTGTGATCAACTGGTTTCCAATTCCTGTTGTTATTTCACATCGCAAATCAATGCACAGTCACAGGTGTAGACGAACTGTCAATCATAGTGTGCTGACACCAACAAGGGACCTCTGCTCTATGATCTACTGAATGACCGTAAGTTTGATTTATTTTGCTTGACTGAGACATGGCAGCAGCCATGACTTTTTCACACCTTAATCAAACTATTCCTCCTGGGTTTGTCTACACATCACATCCCCATACTTCTGGCAGAGGGGGTGGTCTGGCGATACCACACAGTGAAAAGTGGAAAGTGTCCTCCATTACGGTGCCTGTGTACCTTTCATTTGAGTCCATTGCTCTGCAAATCAAGGGCCCAACTCCTACTATCCTTGCCACTATTTATCGACAACCCAAGCCGAATAGTTCCTTCCTATAGGAATTCTCTGCCTCTTAACAACCTTATGTTTTGTGTCCCCAAACTTAATATTGCTGGGTGATTTTAATATCCACTGGGATAGCATCAAAAATGTTTTTACAAAGGACTTTACCTCATGCCTTGACAGCTTTGGACTACAGCAATATATTGACTTTCGTACACACTCCAAAGGGCACATTCTTGACCTTATCTGCTGTTCTGGTGTAACCCCTCAAAACTGTTGTGCCTCGGATCTGCCTATCTCAGACCACAAGTTAATATCCTTCAATGTCAATCTAAGATTACACAAGACTAATATGCTTCACTCTATCACATTCCGAAACATCAGGAATATTGACTTGTTGGCTGTCTCTAATGGAACTGATGACTTCCCTAGCAGAGACAATTCATGATGGACTTCATGGACTGCTAAATACTCCTGCACCTCTGAAAACCAGGTCTGTTTCTTTTACCCACTCTGCTCCTTGGTTTACACCAGCACTATGCCAGCTCAAAACTAAAGGCCATCGTTTGGAGCGCCTTTATGTCAAAACCACCCTAGCAGTTCACAAAGAAATGTATCATAATCACATACTTCAATACAAGGATGCTCTTTCTTCAGCCAAGACAACATACTACTCAACCTTAATCAGGAGAGCTGATGGGAACACTAGAGCCCTATTCTTAACTATCAACAATATTCTGAAACCCCCTGATGCCCTACCACCTCACTACTCACAGTTACCCAGTGTTATAACTTCATGACCTTCTTCAATGCCAAATTGAAAACATCCAGCAAACACTGACTGCTTCAAATAAATCTGCATCCTCTCTGCACTCTTTGCCTACATTTTCCTCCAGCTCTCCACTTGCCAACTTCGAACTGCCAACTGTCTCTGAAATAACTGGACTAATTCATAAATCCAAATCATCCACCTGCCAGTTAGACCCCCTACCTACCCAACTGGTAATAGTCTGTCTGCCTGCCCTATCCTCTTTAATAACTGACATCATTCATCCCTCACTGACTTCTGGTGTTGTTCCATCATCACTAAAGACTGCTGCAATAATTCCAACACTCAAGAAATCTGGCAGAGATCTGAATGATTTGAACAACTTTCATCCCATCCCAGACTCTCCATTTCTCTCCAAAATACTAGAAAGAACTGTTGCAGCTCAGGTACACCCTCCTGTCTGACAACAATCTCTATGAACAATTTCAGTCTGGTTTTCGTCCCCTCCTAGTAAAATCACCAATGACTTCCTGATGGCATCTGACTCTGGTCTACTCTCCATTCTGGTTCTCCTCGACCTGAGCACAGCCTTTGACACTGTCTCTCATGACATCCTCCTGGACAGGTTAGCCTCCATTGGAATGAATGACATCCCTCTTGCTTGGTTCAGATCATATCTCTCTGGTCGCACACAGTTTGATCAACTCAAGAATCTAAGATCTGGCTCCTCTCCAGTCTCCAGTGGTGTTCCCAAGGGCTCTGTGCTTGGCCCCCTCCTGTTCATTATTTATCTTCTGCCTCTAGGTCACATTCTCAGGAAATGTCATATTCAATTCCACTGGTACGCCGACAATACCCATCTCTATTTTTCCACTAAGCCTACTTCCACTCTGCCAACCACAGCTCTATCCAACTGCTTACTGGAAATTAAATCATGGTTCTCATTCAAATTTCTTAAACTCAACAGTGACAAAACTGAGGTCCTCCGTGTGAATGACCAGCGGCAGAGAATTGGCGAACCGTAGCTGCGGCATTAATGCGGCTTCACCTGTGTGAGAGGGGCTACTGTGTTATGTGCTCAAAAACGTAGGTGCTGATTGGCCGAAGAGGAGTCCTGTGTATCTGCACTCAATTGCTCTTCCTCAACTACCCGGATGTCTGTCACAGTAAATTGAAATTGAATTGCAAGAACTGAAATTGAATTGTGAGAACTGAATGTGAAAATATATAGAGAGTTGAATTTTCAGTGAGGATCAAATATAGTTTCAGAGAAACTGATTTCATAATCTTACATTCAGTTTCAAGTTTATTGGAATTCAGTTCCAAACTAATAAATTCAATTTCAAGTTATAATATTCAGATTCAGTTTTTCAATGCAATGATTCAAATTAAAAAATACAAATTCAAATTATGTGATACAAATTCAGTTTTTTAATGCAATTATTCAGGTTTAGCAAATCAAATTCAAATATAAATTATTCAAATTCAGTTTCTAGTGGCACATATTTCAGTCCATATAGACGGCCATAAAGTTATCATTGATTTCAATTGGGTCTGTACATAATTTACCAGTTATGGATTTAATAGAGGTTATATTTGCTAGTTTTTCATTGGTTTTAAGTTTTAGTGCCAGCAAATGACTTGGCTGTGCACCGTGTATATAATAATTTTAATCTTGTTCTATGCATGAGGACGTCTGCTCTATGTATAAGTAAATGATTCAGGTCTTTACTGAGTAACTCCCTCCTAAGTACCAGCTCAGGTGTGACATTCAGGGTCATCATGTTTTCTACCTCAGAAATGTCTTTTTCTAATTTCTGAATATGCTGCAGTCTAGATTTGTTTAGATTGGAAGCAAACCCTATTGTTTTATCCCGGATATATCCTTTTAATGCCTCCCACAGAATACCAGGATCATTCACTGATGGTTTATTAATTGCAATAAACTCATCTAAATGTGAAATGGAAGATTTCATTCGGCAGTAGTGTGGAGTTAAAGTGTCAATGTGCTGCATGTTTTGGGGTAGAGAGAATGGTTATTTTACCTGTCACTCCTCTGTGATCTGAGAGAGACATGGAAAGTAATTCGAGATCTGAAATTTTATCATACAGCTGCGTAGAAACAAACATGTAGTCAATAAGCGAGAGAGACTGATGTTGCAGAGAGAAACAGGTAAATTCTCTCACTGAGGGGTGTGACAAGCATCCGCACCCGAACATTCTGTAGGCCATTTCCATAATGCGTTAGAAGCTAGACATTGTTCTCTTGATTCAGTAATCCCAGTTCTGTCCAAAGAGTGTAGCCAGACTGCATTAAAGTCACCCCCTATTATAAGAGAAAATTCAGCTAGTTCGAGTATGGTATTGGTTAAGTAATTATAGAATTCAGCATCAAAAACGTTGGGTGCATATACCGAGAGAAATGCTATTTTGGACCCATTAATTCATGTTTTTATATAAACAACTCTCCCTTCTGTATCTCTCCCAGCTCCCAGATCCGTATATTGAAAAGTGCGTTTGGCAAGGATTATTATACCTCTGTTCTTTTTTATGGTTGAAGAATATGCAATTACATGGTAAAATCTATTCTGCAATCTAGCAACATCTTTTTCCAATAAATGTGTTTCCTGCAAAAAAGCCACCTCTACTTTCTTCTGTTGTAGTAAAACCATTATTCGTTTTTGAGGGATGTTTAGGCCTCGCCCATTCCAAGATGGTAGTGAGATGCTAGTCATGGATATGTAGAAGAAACAGCAGTGCTACCAAAGTTTGCTCAAAGAAGGAAATACAACTCTTTAGTAAAGAGAAATAAGGTTGATTCCTCAGGCCCAGTCCCATATTAATTTCTACCATGTCCCCTGGTCTCCTCTTGTTCCCAATCCTGTTCTCCTCCAAGAAAAGAGAAGAGTCCTTACAAAAAACAAAATCCATACCCACCCACCCTAAAAATAAACCTGTGACTGTGAGAAATACAGCCTGGGAAAATAGGATGTTACCTCAACCACTCCCCTTAAATTGATCCCTTATCTGAGTGAAAAAAGGTTTAACAGGAACCAACCAGGGCAAGATTGCCACACCTCAAGGCAGTAATATAATAAAGAAAAGAGAGAAAAGAAGAAAAAAAGAGACGGAGAAAGAGAGATAAAAAAAAAGAGCAAAAAAATCAAATATCCTTCTATCAATACAAATACTCAGATAAAGTCTGGCATAAATCAGGGAAAACCTAAGTATTGAATATCAGACATCAAACAGTCAATTTTATTTATCATTTTTTTTCCTATTCGGAAATGATTGACCAAATAGCCAAGATGGTAAAGAGTTTAAGTGTGTGTCGTAAATTCCAGCAGTAAGAGTTTGAGAGTCAAGCAACGTCATCTTCGTCATATGTCACTCATCACTTGACACGGAAGTGAACAAACCAGCATGACTACAGTACAGTAGCATAGGTGTTGAGAGTTCAGGTTATGAGCCTTACCAGTTATGAAGATGGGGAACTATTCTTCGTGGGTTCGAGGGAATTGAGAAACTGCTCCGCCTCTGACGGAAGCCCAGCCTGCGAGCCAGGTTCATGAGTGGGTAGCAGGGATACCTCCACCTGGCAGTGCAGTCGCTATAGTCCGGTGCAAATCGAATAGTGTGACCGGCGACTTCCACGGGTGTTCTCCTCGACTCGTTCAGGATGCGCTCTCAGTCTGTGAAATGCAGGCATTTCACTGTCATGACTCTTGGAACAGCAGATGAGGGATATATATATATTCAGCAAGCCATGGGAACCATTTGGGGATGTTGGACATCAGGTAAGTCAGTGAGTTCTCCCTCTCCTCTCCCTCTTTCAGGAAGATGAGGCGTAGGTTATCTTGTCTGCCTTTGTCCTCCAGAGATACCAATTTGTTCTCAAGTTGGTTCAGTATTTGGCTGTGTTGTGATGCCATGTCCTCAGTGGTCTTGAGTCGTGCCTGCCGTGTTGTAGTGTGTAAGTACTCTAGTTGACTTTCTTGATGATCGAATATACCTGAGTTTTTCCTCAGCCTTATTGAAGAACTTTTCCAAAGTAGACTCGAGATAGGCCACTGTCAGCTGGGCTATGGCGCCAGTCTCACTGTCATCCATTGTTTGTTGTTTGTCAGCCGTCACTTTGGTTTTGAGATTGCGGGATCGCATTGACATTATAATAGGCAAGGCAGGCAGAAATTAATCTTGTCGTTTGCCAGTCTGATAGACTCAAAAGAGATTATATCAAAGGTTTTGTAGCAGAAAAGTTTGGGGACGTTTGGGCAAAAGAAGCTCTACTCCGCCATCTTGGATCCTTCCAGTTCTAGTAATTCCCTAGAATTACATGAACTTGATGTTATTGTCCACAGCATTTATATGTTCTGTGAAGGCTTCCACTTCCCTTGCTCTGATTTTGACCCAGGTGTCATCCACATACCTGAACCTGAACCAGTGGCTTGGAGCAGTTCCTGTGAAGGTAATCAAGGTTCTGCTCTCAACTTCTTCTATGTAGAAGTGGGCCACTATTGGGACACCATTGAGCCCATGACACAGCCGTGCTTTTGTCTGTAGAAGCCTTCACTGTACTGGAAGTACGTGGTCGTCAGACAGAGGTCCAGTAAGGCACAAATGTGATCTGGGGTGAAGTTGGTTCTGCTGGACAAAGTGCTGTTTCTTCACCATCTTAACAGCTTCTTGAGTGGGAATGCATGTGAAAAGTGATGTGACATCATAAGAAACTATTTTTTCGTCTGGGTCCAGTGTTAGCTCTCTCACCTTCCTGCTGAACTTTGCAGTAGCTCCAGAACAGATATCGGTAGCAGATCTCATCACAGCAACAGAGTCAGCCATCGGAAACAAGAGCTGGTGGACACAGAGGCAGAACAGCTAAGGGCGAAGGTGTCAGCTGCTCTTGCTAATGCAAAAGAACTCCCCTCCAATTCCCCGATCAAGGAGCTTCACTAATAATGGGAGTCTGGAAGCAATCTTCATCACAACATCACCTGACAATCCAAGTACAGATTTGGCTTGTATACCGCTGACACTGCCTTGGTAGACATCGAAGTCACACATCCTGCCAGAGATTCAAATTCTCACCCTAAATGTAAATGTAAATGGCTTAGCCTATGCTCGCTATTTATCATGCTAAATGAAATATGCTTCCCAATCACCAGCCATATAGTCACACAATATTGCCTTGACATGACAATACTGCTTGTTATGCTCTCTAATTATCATACTAAAAGGAAAACATGCATACCCCCACTTACATCCACACCCCACATTCAGGAACATTTTCACCTTTCCCAGAACTGAATTGTCTGTTGATATCCACTTTGTGGACAAAGTCATGGAATTTTAGGTCAGTCTGATCAAATTAACAAAATTTTTTTAGAGATAAAATTTTTAAATTAGTCAAATTTGACCAGAACACAACACAAGGGTGGTATGTATACTGTCCATGTATCAAGAAAATACTCTGTTTCAGGCAGTGGTGTAGATGAGGGAATACAACCTAAAGAAGAAGTAGTAGAAGTAGAATTGCAACAAATATATAACAAGCTCTAAATGAAATTTGATGAATCTATTCCACAATAACTACATATGTACATGTTCTAGACATTGTAATAACAACAAAAAAAAATATATAAAAGACATTTTACTCATTTGAATCTGATGAATCCAGTCCAATGAAACAAAGAGATGTTATTCGAAGGAAACCTTGAGAGGTTGTGCGAGTTCTTGGCCACAAACAAATCTACTATCCAATAGCATTGTGAGACTGAACAATAGGACCCAATGACTATGTAAATGTGGTAAAAAATAAGATAAAATATAACAAATTGTTTTTTTAGGATGGCTAAATGTAACATTGTAATTTTACAACAAGGGGTGTTACAGGGTTAATAGAGCATAAGCACATAAAATTCAACCTTAGCTTACCTTAATGGTAAGTTGCAACATAAAGAAACATTCAGTTTGAACTAATTTGTGCTTTTACAGAAACGTACTTGGTTTACATTTATTCTGCATCTGGGTTGTGCGCAGCAGATGTTTGTTTAACCCTGGTTGCACTTTGAACTTAAGGGTTGGAAATTCACCAAAAATCTGACGGGGTTGTAGCCAATTCAGTGGTCTGTCCACTGAACATGGTCGCTGTACATGGATCACTGGTCGCTACCACTAGTGGCACTAAAGCTATTGGTCCAAACCAGTTAGTGAGTAGTCCGTAGAGTGGTCTTTGTGGCCCTGATCCATCTCTGACTATTTTGGCAACGCTGTTGCGCTGGCCAAGCAAAATAATGCTTTGACTGCATGAACAGAAATATTTTTTTGCCAAAGAAATTTACAGAAGTGTTACATATTAGGCTACATGTACAGAATGAATTATATATACCAATGTCACATATACACTTTATATGTCATAGTAATGCAGTCCATATTTTGATTGCATCGCATTAATACCATGGTTTGGCTGAATACTATACTCTGATTCGCTTGAAGGCATGGATTAACTTTTGATGTATGGACACCTCTGGAACACCTTGAGTATTTTCAGTGAAACTACAACACTAAATGTCATCCTTCAGTACATCATCATCTGAACGCCACAGGGTGGCGCTTGAACCACTCACTAACTGGTTTGAACCACTAGCTTTAACGCCCCTTGTGGTAGTGACCAGTCCACATACAGCCACCATGGTCAATGGAGAGACCACTGAAATGACTCCAATCTCTGCTTAAAAATCTAGAGGAAATTTAACGTGTAAAACAGAAGCTTCCTTTACATGAAAATTCAGGATACAAGCAGGTGCATCATATCCTGACTAATATGTCAAATGAGTGATTCAATATTTTGAGAATGATCAGAGAAATTAAATTTGCACAAACCACTAAACCAGAAAGTAAACCAGATACAGATTGCAGCTGTTAGAGTTTCTCCAGAGATGAGCCTGTTAGAGTTTCTCCAGAGATGGCACAGCACAGCGCTGCTGGACATCTGGAGTTGCAAGACCAAGGAGTTCCTGCGATAATTACACAATCACGTACGACCGCAGTTATAGGTATGTGTTATAAACACAACAACACAAAGTGTTCTCAACCGAAGGATTAGAAGAAGTGCTTGTATTTGTCTCTTTTCTGAGATTTTATTGTGTAAATTAACCAGATGTTATGTTGTTGTTTCGGTGTGTGACTTCCTGTCTGCTCTGTGCCAAATTCGGCTGAATTGCCACATCGTGCTCCGGCATCCAGCAGAAATAGAAGCCCTGCGTATCTTTCCTCTGTCACAGTCTCATAATTAGTTTGAGCTTTCTGTCTGCAATAAGTGTGCATACATAATTCATCAATCTCCACAGCTGTTAAAAACGACTGACAGTTAATCCAGCTGTGATCAGATCCCGATGCTGCTTCACATGACACTTCACAGGAAAGGATTCTCCTGGCAATGGGAAAGGAGTGGGTTTACCTGCGTTTAAAAAACCTTCATGTACTTGCTAATTTTGTTGTAGAAGTGGTATTAGATGCTGTTCTACTTAACACAAAGTCCACAAACTTTGACACACACCGATCAGCCATAGCATCATTACCAGCTGTCTAATTTTGTGTAGGTTCCCCTTTTGTTGTTAAAACAGCTTTGACCTGTCAAGGCATGGACTCCACAAGACCTCTGAAGGTGTGGTGTGGTATACGGTACCAAGACGTTGGCAGCAGATCCTTTAAGTCAAGCTGTTGTACACTGTTTTTTGATACCTTTCTATCAGAACCAGCAATAACCCTTTCAGCAATTTGTGCTACAGTAGCTCTTCTATGGGATCGGACAACAGGAGCTAGCCTTCACTCCCCACACCCACCAATGAGCTTTGGGCACCCATGACCCTGTTGCAGTTGTCCTTCCTTAGACCACTTTTGGCCAGTACTAATCACTGCAGATCAGGAACACCCAACAAGACCTGCAGTTTTGGAGATGCTCTGACCCAGTCCGACCCCATCACAGTTTGGCCCTTGTCAAAGTCACTGTGATCCTTACATTTGCCCATTTTTCCTGCTTCCAACTCATTAACATTGAGGACAAAATGTTGACTTGCTGCCTACTATATATACTATATTCCACCCACTGACAGGTGCCATTGTGACAAGATGATCAGCGTTATTCACTTCATCTGTTAGTGGTTATAAAGGTCTGGCTGATCTGTGTATTTAGTTTTTAAGAAAAAACTAAAATTGTATGCCCTGAATGTCATCTCAATTTTCCTCTGTGGTATCAAATCAATATTTTTCGATCAAAGTTATAAATTCCAGTATCGTGATGAAGCTAGGGCCCACAGAGTCTATGTTTCTGCAAGTTCAAGAAAGTCTGTTCCATTTTCAGTGAACCAGTTCATCAGTCTCCGCAATCATATTTAAGCTTTTCATTGACTGCTTCTATTAGGGTGGCAGTATTAATTAGCACTTTTTTGGTATGTGTTCTTTTCAGACTGAACCTCATTCTGTTCTTACAGCTCATCTCTGCATGATCTCCTCATTACCATTCAGCTGCTCGTGCAGCTTCCCTGTCCCCACTCACATGCCAATCCAACTGCCTCTGGGTGTTCCATTTGACACCCGCCAGGAGTCACCCATGGGTGTTCTTGTCTTCCCTCATAAAGTCTCTCCTAGCATCTTCACACCCTGTTTGAATGCAACTTTGAGCTGACAGGACAGAAGACAGCTGCAGGACCTGCTGTGTCTGACTTTTTTCTTGGCTCCTTTCTGAAACGATTAGTGTCAAGTCTTCGTTACAATGAAAAATGATTAGGTATAGCCTCAGGGGAGCTTTGAGTGTGCGCTAGAGCTTGAAAACCGCATGTTTTATTCAACTGCATGATGTGAGGTGACACATTATAGTGTGCCAGGAGGTGCTGAGGTAAGGGTGTGGCAGTGGAAGATGAGAATCAGTGAAAAGGGCAAGAAAAGTTGAAATGGAGAAAGAGGACCATGCAGGAATGGAGAGATTAAAGGAGAGGAGGTAATGTAGTGAGAGGAGGAAGTAGCAGTGGAGATGTAAACAGGATGTGGAAGTGAAGGTGGATTATGGAGAGAAGAGCAGAGTATCACATTTGCTAAAAGAGGACCCAAAGGCAGGCAGGTTAAAAATAAAAAAGCGAGCTTGAATGATAGATAATGTCCTAGTCCAAAATCCAATAATCTAAAACAAAGACAGGCAAAATGGCAGACAACAAAACAGTTAGTAATCGATATGCCAAAAGGTAAACTAAGATCAAACCAAAAACAGTATAAATCACTATAATACGAGGCAGAAAATGTTGGTAAAACATGACGGAAAGGTAGGACGACGCCTAACACACAGGAACAACACAGGAATGATGAACTAATGGAACACATGTGTACACATAAATGTTGTGCACTGCATCACACGAGGTACAATTATGTAGTACTCATGGAGCATTAAAAGGGAGTTTTGGGTTAAATTTGGCTATCAATAATAATTAATGATTATCAGGGATAATCATTAATTATGATAAATAATATTTCACTTTGAAAACATGAAAATCTAACTAACATGTACTATATACTGGTGTGTGTGTGTGTGTGTGTGTGTGTGTGTGTGGCAGAACAAAGAAACAATGGTGGTGCTCACACCATTAGCTCACTGATATCACATGTGGCTGTGATATGCTCCAGGCTCAAGGAATGTGTGTGTGTGTGTGTGCGCGCGCGTGTGTGTGTGTGTGTGTGTGTGTGTGTGTGTGTGTGTGTGTGACGTGATGCCAGGTTAGAGAAGATGGTTATATGCATGCAGAGACCCTGAGTCATAAGCATAAGTCAAGCATAATTCGACTTAAGTCAAATTAGCCATCTAGGAAAGCAAACTACCAATAACCAGACCTGAGGTCACAATAACACCCAAACAGTGGACAAACACATAGATTGAACACATGCGCATTACATCAACCAGAGTTTAAAGTCCTGTGCTTAGCCGTGCTATGCTATGCTATCTAAGCCCAGTTCAACGTTACCAGTCTTTGAAGAAAAGGTGCTGGTGGTCGCAGGAGAAGGTTGGAACTCCAATGTTGAATGCTGTTTTTGCTGTGCAAGGTCTGATGAAAGGCGTCAGAGGAGGAAACAGTTCACTCCTTTCCTATGCAAGAATAGCAGCTCGGTGCTAACTTGCTTGTTGTTTCTCAGATTGTGAAGTTAGCTGGCAAGCTTTGCGTCGCAGCTGCTGGTGCTAACTGATCTGGAATACTGGCAGGACCTTGTCCTTGACCTTGCTGCAGTGAGGAGAAGTTTTTGGGTCTGCTGCAAATGCAGCTTACAGCTCTCAGCAGCTGTTAGGCCCAGAAGAAGAGATCTTGAGGGTAGGCAGCCCTGTAGGGGGGAGACGGAGAGGAGCCCTCGAGGATAAGAAGTTGAAGGAGTAGAGGATGTGTTTTTTAAGAAGACAGTGGTTTGATTTGGGAGGGGGCTGCATGAAAGGAGATATGTGGACTTCATGCTGGGACTTGATCCTGTTTTTATCTGACGCTGAGGTGAGACCACACAAGCTGCTCTGCATCTGTTCGACACACAGTCTCAATCACTTTAGACTGCAGAATATTAACAATGAAATCAAATAACTGGCTGAGACGTCACCATTTTATACGACAACATCTGAAAGATGGGAGATAAAAAGTCTTCGAAAACAGTTGACTTTTGGTTTCACTTTGGACACAAAGAGCAGTCTCCTGGGTGAACATCCTGTGCTTGTTTATCCCAACTATCCACCCCATCAATCCACTGGAGCTAATGTGTGTTTTGTAAACAGGATTAAGAATGGAGATGTGTCAGAGCAGGAATGCATCCAGAAAAAACATTGAGGATGAGATCAACACTCCTGTACATGTTGCTGTAAATCAATTTACTGAATTAACAATTCAGCGGCATTTTTCAGTTACTTCTACACTTAAGTTGCCAAGATAAACTTTAGAGTAAGAAGACTTTTATGAAATTAAACCCAGTTTATTTATTTTTGTACATTTATGTTATGTAATGACCTCTCCATGGCAGTTTTCATGAACGGACTCTGAAATTTAGAGTATAAAAGTAAAAAGTATCCCTCAGAAGGACATTTTCACCAATCATTTCTGTGCAAAACTAAATGAAGGTAGAATCAGTGGGATTTGTCCCAGCTTTTCCTAAATGCATCACAAAACTACATTAAAAGACCAAATACCAGATTGGCTTAGAAGGGCTGCTTAAGGGATGCACGTATCAAAAAAACAGGTACATCGAGGCCATTTAATGAAACCAGAAAACAAAGGTTAGTACTTTGCTTTGTGATCAATAAGTCAGAACCAAGAAATTTCTAAGGCACACTGTTCAGGAAAAATCTCTCTTTCCTTTATTAAAGCCTTTAATAAATGGATCTACACATTTCAACTCACCAGGGCATATAACAGCAAGCAGCAGCTCACATACACCAATCAGGCCTGTGAATATTCTCATTCATCCAGGTCATAGTTATCTCAAGGAAATTGAATCGAACGCAACTGGATTTGTTTTTTGTCTTTGAAGACGTTTCACCTGTCATCCAAGAGGCTTCATCAGTTCCTGCTCGCTTGACTAGGCTGGGACTAGTCAAGCGAGCAGGAACACCAATCAGGCATAACATTATGACCACCTGCCTAATATTGTGTTGGTCCCCTTTTGCTGCCAAAACAGACCTGACCCATCGTGGCATGGACTCCACTAGACCCCTGAAGGTGTGCTGTGGTATCTGGCACCAAGATGTTAGCAGAAGATCCTTTAAGTCACGAGGTGGGGCCTCCATGGGTGGGACTTGTTTGTCCAGCACATTCCACAGATGCTCGATTGGATTGAGATCTGGGGAATTTGGAGGCCAAGTCAACACCTCAAACTAGTTGTTGTGCTCCTCAAACCATTCCTGAACCATTTTTGGCTTTGTGGCATGGCACATTATCCTGCTGAAAGAGGCCACAGCCATCAGGGAATACCGTTTCCATGAAAGGGTGTACATGATCTGCAACAATGCTTAGGTAGGTGGTACGTGTCAGAGTAACATCCACATGGATGGCAGGACCCGAGGTTTCCCAGCAGAACATTGCCCAAAGCATCACACTGAATCCGCCGGCTTGCCTTCTTCCCATCCTGGTGCCATGTGTTCCCCTGGTAAGCGATGCACACGCACCTGACCATCCACGTGATGTAAAAGAAAACGTGATTGATCAGAGCAGGCCACCTTCTTCCATTGCTCTGTGGTTCAGTTCTGATGCTCACGTGCCCATTGTTGGCGCTTTCAGCGGTGGACAGGGTTCAGCGTGGGAACCTGACTGGTCTGCGGCTATGTAGCCCCATACACAACAAACTGTGATGCACTGTGTATTCTGACACCTTTCTATCAGAACCAGCATTACCTTCTTCAGCAATTTGAGCAACAGTAGCTTGTTAGTTGGATTGGACCACACGGGCCAGCCTTTCTCCCTGTCGCCGGTTCACCACTGTTCCTTCCTTGGACCACTTTTGATAGATACTGACCTCTGCAGACCGGGAACACCCCACAGGAGCTGCAGTTTTGGAGATGCTCTGACCCAGTCGTCTAGCCATCACAATTTGGACCTTGTCAAACTCGCTCAAATCCTTATGCTTGCCCATTTTTCCTGCTTCTAACACATCAAGTTTGAGGACAACATGTTCACTTGCTGCCTAATATATCCCACCCACTAACAGGTGCCATGATGAAGAGAGAATCGGGGCGCCGTTTAGCTCAGTTGGCAGAGCGGGCGTCCCGTGTACAGAGGCTAAGTCCTCGCTGCAGCGGACCCGGGTTCGACTCCCGGCCTGGGACCCTTTGCTGCATGTCACTCCCCATCTCGCTCTCATCCTGTTTCCTGTCATTTCTTCAGCTATCCTATCAATAAAGGCCAAAAAAAATACTTAAAAAAAAAAAATCTGGCCTGATGGCAAACCAAATAGTAAAGTGAACGCAAGGTTTATAGAGAACCAACCTATGGCCTGATGGCGTCATTTTTCTGCAGCATTACACTGTGACGTCAGTATTTACTGCAGAATGAGAAGTTAAAGCAAAGCAAAGTTGTCTATTGCCAGTTAAATCTGTAGAATGTCTTGCTAGAAATATTCTTAAGATTTACATAGTTCAAAACAGCTGGGTTTTTTTTTTAATCTCTTGTCTGTTTCAAGTTTTCCCAGTTTTGACAAATTATTTTTGGTGTAATGAACGACCCTCATTGTTTTCATCAGTAGTGAAGGAGGCCAAAGGGGTCCACTCTCTCGCATGTTTAGCCTCCATTCATTTCTACAGTGTGACCCATGTGTGCAGAATCAGGGCCTTATATCTCTAAAACAGACGGATGACATCACCATAGTGACACAGAGTTGCCCTGCACACCCCCACACACACTTCTTCACTCAGGGGGCTCAGCAGGGGCTCGGTCTGGTAAGAAGTCTCAAAGGGGGTCCCCACTCTCAGTGAAATGGCCAGGAGGTCTGACCCATGCTCCTCCCAAGTCTCCACACAGATGAGGTCTGTTCAGTGAAGTTATATCAAAAGAGAGAGGGCTACTGTTTCAGCAAGTGGACACACACACACACGCACACACACACACAAGGTCCAGGCTGTAGGCAAATACACCACCTCTCATGCAATCTCTAATTATGATGTAGGATGATGTAATGAATGATATAAAGACATCACTGTAACACCAATTACTGAGCACACACACACACACACACACACACTACTCTCAACACCGACCTTTGAGTCAGACCTGTAAAGTGTGAGGTATTGCTAAAGGAAAGGAAAAAGAAAAGCCAAAGAAATCATTAGAACTCCTCAGCAGCCTCTCTGGAGCAGTCCATTCCACTCAGCCATAAATCATCAAAACAATTATTAGAGTGAAAGGAACTTTTTAATAACCACTCATTAGGCTGATAGGAAAATAACATGTTTGTTATAATTGGTCGCCACTCTGAGGGCTAGGAAGCTTGTGATTTAAGGCTTTTCACTTTTTCTGCAGGCAATGTAGAGACACTGACGTCAGTGTTCCCATACACACTGAGGTTACCAGTATAATGTAGCTTTACATTCATTTTCCACAGTTGTTAACAAATATTTGATTATACAGCTTAAACTGACTGTATATAGCTCATTGCAGCCTGCCTACCATACACACTGACAAATGTAGAGAAGAATATGAGGTGATTTACTACAAGTAAAGAACCTATTACTCTGCACTTTAGCTCAAACAAAGAAGATTTTATTCTAGACATAGAGGTGCCACTTTTCTCATGGCTGAATTGGATTAGTCTATGCAAAGTCTATGCTGCACTATATATCCTACCTTATACATTTTCACATAACTCCAAACGTAGTTGATCCTATAAAGGGAGGTACTTTGGATAATTAAATTGACACAACAGTCAAAGAGGGTTAAATGAGGGACCAAAGGCTTCCTGATGACAGCTGAATATCTAGCAGGCTAAATTTCTAGTCGGGGAGCCAGGAAGGAGCTACAGCCAATCAGAGAAGACACTCCTCTCCCTCCTTTGCATCCAAATCTATTCTCACACCAATATTCTTTTCTTTGTCTACCTTGCTTTTTCGCTGCAAATTAGTGCACAAACACTGGCTTGGTAGACAGAAACCAACCCCGTAACTAGAAGTTAGTACTGGACATAGTGCACCTGTTATATTTTTGACAGCGTTGTTACGGCCACTTGTACTCTGAAACTCAGAGCCCACACGTGTCCTTAACGACTCTGTAAGGACACTCCCACACAGAGTTTAAAAGCCTGCAGCTCCCCTACAGTTAGTTAGAACTGAAGAAGCCTCTTGGGTGAGAGGAGAAACGTCTTCAAGACACTGAAACATGTCCAGCTGCCTACGATACAGCACTTAGTTACCATGAACTGGATGACTAAGAACCTTCATCAACTGTCTGAAATAAACTGTATGTCCACAAACTGGTGATATTAAAACATGAGCAGTTCTGTTCAAAAAGGGATGTCTACCATTTGTGAAAACTGTCTTCTTTCTTTGTGTGACAAAAATGATTCCTTGCATGAATATAAAACTCATGATGAAATATCATTGGAGTTATTTGCTATCTTAAGTCCTTTTGTTACTGAACAGAACAATTTTGTGTTTAACAGTGAATATCAGCTGACTTTTATTCCTGAAAGAAATGCCTGTGTTTTGGAATGAAACCCATCAAAACCATCGGTTCTAGGTTATGTAAGTAGCACACTGTACTAAACATGTAGCAGGAGCTGAGGTAACTTTCACATTACCAAGTGACAGAGTCGGTCTGAGTCCATTTGTGGGTATGTGAACTGGAAATACAGTATGTATGTGCATGTATGGCACACATTTAATATTATTGTACTTTTTATTTCATTTATATTTGTTACTTTTCTATTATTACATTTGTTTTACTTATACATTACGGTTATGTTTCTATGTGTCATGTAATGTAATATATGGCATGGAAAATGTTCCGGCTCAGGGTTTTTTTTTGCAATCACCCCTGCAATAATTATCGTACATATGGCAACGCTGATAGGCTGCTCTGGCAAAATTAAAAATAAATATATGAAACAGTATATGATCAACTACAAATTTGTGCTAAAATTATTGGCCAGCCTGTGTCACACTCCTTGTTATGACTCGGCCCATGTTCTAGTTTTGTCCCTGTTCTAGTCTTTGGTATTTCCCTTTCCTCTCATTCCAGGTCTCCCTTCCCTGCTCATGTGGTTTCGTCCTCCTCCCTGACTGTCTGTCTCTGCCCTGATCACCTTCACCTGGTGTTTGTGTGTGTGTGTAAATATAGTCCTTGTGTTTCCCTTGTCAATTGCCAGTTTGTCTTTTGCCCCTGTGCTTAAACGTCCCAGCCTTTTCCTAACGTCTTCAGCTGTGTTTCCTTTGACCTCGCCTCTGCCTGATCCCTGTTGGATTTGCTTGCCATCGCTGATTGACTACACGTGTACCTGCTCCCTGTCTGATGTGTTTGCCCCTGCTGACTGATAATCCATGCCCTTGCCTACTCTGAGTCCAGTCGTGCATTTGAGTCCAAACTATTGTTGTAGTGTGTTTTTAGGAATATGTACCTTGTGTGTAACTGCAATGTTTCCCACACATACATTTCCCTTTGGCGGTCCTCCCAGGTATATTTGGCAACCCACTTGAGTATTTTATACTTTTTTTTTGTTTTTTATCCCTGTGAGAGAATACACCATGCGTGATCGATTAACTACGCACTTTTTACGAACTTGTAAGTGCACCTGTTTGCTACAGTGTCATTTGGTGAACGTTGGTTTGGATCAGCTACATATTAAAAACAAGCTTCCTCTATGTGCAACTCACCTGCTGTCATGACAATGGAATCCAAAACATTGGGTGTGTCTTTTGGGCAACTTTATAAAACCTTCTGCTGAAGGAGAAAGCAGATAACATTACTGGTAGAGAGAAAACAGAAGAAGAGAGAACGAGAAAGGAGAGGCAGCCAGGGGCGCAGATGGAATTTTTGAACTGGGGGGGACCAAGCTGTCAGCAAATGATTTCAATTCAATACGTTATTTTTGTGTAATTTGGGCTTTAACTAGCGCTCAAGTAGTTACTTTTGTAATAGCCTATGGGCCAATGGTTTGCACTAAAAAGCCATTGGAGAATTCTTATTTGAAATCATGGATAAACAACAATGAACATGTTAAACAAAGGCCTACCTGATCAACACTAGCCATACATGATGAAACTGTTATTTGTTATCACCCACCAAAACCTCATGCCTTATGCAAAATATGTTTTATTTAAACATTTGTGTATGAACTCAGAAGTGTAAACAACAACATATTTACATAAATAAAAATAAGTATGTATACTGTAAATGAAATTCACATTTTAAATGATAATAATTTGAACTGAAATCACCCACTCTGTCATAGTAGACAAAAGTCTGATCACCGCACCAGGCACAGGCGCAGCTACCAGTTCCTCTTTAGGACCCTGGGGAGTGAGAGTCGTGCCTTATGGTGTGTTCAATTTACACTGAAAGTCGGAACTTGGAGCTCGGAACAACGTAACCCCAAAGTTGAGTGCTCCCAGCGCTTCCCAGCCTTACAAACGTTCAATAAAGCATGTAACTACTGTTTACGTGAGGAGCAGATAGCATGAATTCTATGTCGGGCTGGTGAGATTAATCCGACTCTCCGAGTTGGAGATCCAACTTCACGGGGGGTTCTGATTAAAATTCTGACTTGGAGATCAGAAATTCCGACATTCGTGTACAACTGAAACGCGCCATTAGTCGTAGCACACAAAGGCCGGGCTCTCAATGTGCGCTGCAATGTAATTTAGTCTAACTAACGGAACATTAATCCTCTGTTTTACCGGCGCTGTTTGTCGCTTTATGTAGGGACAGTGGGGGGGACGGATCGGGGTCACTATGAATCTGAGGGGGTCATATCCCCCCCGTCCCTAGTGCCATCTGCGCGCATGGAGGCAGCCAGTGTGTTCATTGAGGTGGACAATTCAAGCAACACTATGTAATGTAGGCAAACCCATAGCAATTCAGAAGAGAGAAAACAGATTTTTGTGGGTTGGTGTCATTCTCGGGTCATCAAATTAAATATAATATTTTAATTTAGCGAGCATCATCTGTTTGCCTTACACAGGAGTCTAACAGAAGCAGAGACAGTAAAATTAGATGGACTGCTTAGAATGGTCCTGCTCACATTCATATTCACTACTAAAGTGACGGGTAAAGCAAGCAATAGCTGTGGATGGTTGACATGATACATTCCACAGGTTAAGGCCAGCACAGTCCACAGTAAAAAATATGAGGTGATGTAGCTTCCAGATTTGTTTCCCCCTCACAGCTGCTCACACTCACACTTGAATGAGTGTACAGGACTTGCTGTGGAACAGGAGACTAGGGCAGGAGGAACAGATTAAGTTCTATCATTTTCCTTTCAAGAAATTAATACACTGTTAAGTTGTTTAGACCAGTTCAGCCACATTAGATCAGTGTTTCCTCTGAATCCCCGGTGCCCCCAGCTGCATGTCATAGCAGTCCTTGTCCAAGATACTGAGCCCCAAATTGCTCCTGAAGAACAGGTGGGTACCTCGCATGGCAGCCTCTGCTATCAGTGTATAAATATGTGTGAATGGGTGGATTGTGATTTTGAGCAGTCAGCGGACTGGAAAAGCTCTTTTTATTAACACTCTGGCAACAGTTAGTTGTTGTTTTGTTTAAATTCCAGACCAATACCATGCTGATTTTAGGGAAGAATAATTAAACTATTTGAGATATGGAAGTAGACTGACAACTTTTGGCTTGGATAGAAAAGAAAGACCTTTTCTATGTGGATTATGAATTGGCATTGCATTAATCAGTTTTGTAAATTATGGGCCAGAACACTTTCTACTGTTGTTGGGTACAATGGTAGCACAGGTTTGGTTATTAACAACGAATAATAACTCATTGTAATCATTCATATAAATTAATAATTATGGGGCACAACCCTGTAATCAGGGACCAATAATAACCAAATGGGAAATAGTCGCAAAAGAAGGATATTCACTTTAAAATGTATGCATCATGGCTGAGAAACCAGCAGAGTGAACGTGACTCAGCAGGAGTCCGTGTCTCTGAGGAAAGTAGTCTTTCAGCAGGAACGAGAGGCTGGTTGCACAGCATCTCCTCTGGATCTGAAACATGTTGGGTAAATGCACAGCAGACTGTGGCTCGTCCACTGAGGTTGGAGACTGTTGCCTCGGTGAAGGTAAAATCCAAACGTTAGGGAGTGTTTCAGTAACAGCAGCACAGGTGAAAAGTACCCCTGCCAGCAACGCATTACGTGGGTCTTTGATGAGACTTAAATACTCCAGATATTGTGTGTTGGGATCCTCACATGGTTCCAAACACAGAGCGGCTTGCAGCCCAAAGTTTATATGTGGCCTCCTTGCACTAACAAACCCTGGTAATCAAAGGAAAGTGCACCGACCCTAATGCCCTAATGTCCAGTAGGTGGCACCTGCTTGTCTTGGCTGAGTTTGTTCACCGGCCGTTGAGTAACAGGAAGGTGAGTATTGTGTAGATGTTTCTACCTCTTTGCTATACATTGAGCGTTAGCTCTCTCAACTAACCCACATGTACACGTACACACATACATTCCAAGTGACACATACACGTAATCTTCTGGGTGACCTGTTGGAGACTTATGGTTAATGACCTCGCTATAACTTCTGATACAAGGTATCACCACCATAACATTAGAAATGTTTGTCCCGTGGTAGCACTACTACCTTTGTTGAACAATGCTGTGTGTATTCAAAAGAGCATGTGAGATACCAGTGTTCCGTCATGGTTTGTTCAAGCCTCGCGTATGCTTGAACACTCCGTGACGTCATCTTTTAAGAGACTGATCGCCCTCTCTTGGCTCTCCGCCATCCTGGCTTTGTTTCTCTACAACCGCCATCTTGTCTCTCTTTCCTTGTCTTTCTGACACACACACACACACACACACACACACACACACACGCGCGCGCGTTGCTTGAGTTTGTCTTCGTGTTTTAGTTTCATAGTTTAGCTGCTGTAGTTGAATGATAGATTTTTGTTGAAGTATTATTGATTATTGATCAATTTGCTAACATTAATAAATTCTATCATATTGTACAGAGCAGTTTTCTGTGATAATTTTGTGCATATGTTTTGTGGTAACTGCTGGTTGTGATGGTCAGTGCTCGGATTAATTTCCTTCACTGTTGCTTTAATTCTAAATATTTTACAAATATTTACATTTAAAGTGAACCTTTCTTTTGAGACTGTTTTCGATCTGGTTATTAGTCTCTGATTCCAGGGTGGTGCCCCGTTTTAATTATTTGATTATAGATTATTTTTATTAATTTTTATTAATTTAATTTTAATAATTGGTATTGTGGCAACCCCTGCTTGTGTTTGCCAGTGGGGTCTGGAGTGGGTTGCTGGTTGGCAGGGGGTTGGGCCTGGCAATCTGGTAACTGAGGATACCTGGGCCCGGTGATCTGGTTTACTATGTAAGCAGTTTCTCATTCATTGTCTCCCTCTCTTTCCTTGCAGACAGACGCCTGTCTCCCCAGGTGACGCGACAGCTTTAGCTTCAGTTCTTTTGGTGTTCTTTTATGCTCCATACAACATCCATCCATGCACATCCTACACCACTGATCTCATTGACCCTCACACCTCATGTTATTGTATTTTCTGAGTTACTTTTACTATTGTGTTAAATAAATATGTTTTTATTATTCCTTTGAAACAGTGCATCTCTCTTGTTTGTCATGGCCTAGAGACAGCTGTGACAAATGGGGGCTCGTCTTAAGTTAAAGTTTGATTAACTGGATCGTTTGTAGAGTCTGAGATTTGTTTGGCACCTCTGTGTCTTTGTTGCTGCCTTTTGTTTATGCATGTATCTTTTGGTGCACTTTGTTTTTTTTTGACTGTATTTTGGGAGATGCACCGCATGTGAGAGAGCTTGATAGTGGTGTTCATGGGTTTTTGCAGGAGGATTGTTTTGCTGTGATCCGAAGAGACTGTAAGTGTTACCACCCCGGTTTCCCTGTTAGGCTTTAGGGACACTTTCTCCTTTGGGCAGTGTCCGTTTGTTGTTTTTCTTGTTTAAAGTTGTGGCGACGTGGTTAGTGTTGGCTGTCCTTGGGCAGCAGTCTCGGGAGCATGTCCAGAGGATTTTGTGGGGTGGCCTGTTTAGGTCACTTCTCAAAGCCTCATGGGTTTTAGTGCATCAGTACCCGCCGCGGACCCACACGAAGACTAGGGGTAAGTTGTTTAGTTAGTTTGGTTAGACTGTTAGGGTATTCCTGGAGCCAGTTTTACCTCGTGTGTGCATTTTGTGGGTGGTTAACGCTGTGCATTCTGTTCGGTCCGGTGGTTTTGATTTATTTTGGCTTCAGTGTTGGAGTTTGTTGCTGCGCCTTCAGAGGGGTTTTAGAGTAGCTGTACTAAGGAACAGTTATTGCAAATAGCTGATCATTATGAAATTAGGGTTGCAGACAAAAAGTGAAAGGATGAGATTAAGTGTGTTATCTTGTCCACGTTATTTGAGAGAGGTGTCTTGGGGAAGGGAGAACCTTCGTCGGAAATGGCTGCACTGCGGGTCGGTTCGGCTGGTGCGCCAGGCTCCTTGCCGGTGTCTGCGCCAGTGTCAAACTTAACATTTGAGCAACAAAGAGAACTGATGTTGTTGCAGTTTGAGCAGGAAAGATTGGTGGTATAGATTGAGAGTGGACATCGGAAGTAGGATGGAGCTGGAGAAAGTTCGGCAGGAAACTGAAAAAATTAAATTGGAGTTGCAGCAATGTAAACTGGATTTGATCAGGGACGGTAAGCTGTCAAGTGAGTCGGGGGTGGAGGGTGCCTCGGTCTCTGGTGATGTCCCTCGTTTGATATGGGCGCCAATTTACGTTTAGTGCCGAAGTTTAATGAGAGGGACACTGATACCTTCTTTACACTATTCGAGCGCATTGCTGATGTGAGAGGGTGGCCAGATGTGGACTGGACTCTGATGCTTCAGTGTGTCCTTACGGGTAGGGCTCAGGAAGCATACTCTGCATTGAGTGCGACTGACTGTTTAAGTTATGCTAAAGTGAAATCTGGGGTTCTAAAAGCTTACGAGTTAGTCCCCGAAGCTTATCGTCAGAAGTTCAGAAAATGGGTGAAAGGTGATAAGCAGACTAATGTGGAGTTGGCTCGGGATTTGCTGTGTCATTTTAACCGTTGGTGTACCATTGCTGATGTGGACAGTTTTGATGACCTGCGGGAGTTAATAGTGTTAGAGCAGTTAAACAACTTGATTCCTCAGCGCATAGTCACATATGTCACTGAGCAGAAAGCAACCACCATTTTTAGAGCAGCCGAGTTGGCAGATGATTTCACTTTAACGCACAGAGGTGGTGTTGGCAATGTATGCTCTGGCGGGGATGCGAGACGTAGAGCTAGTAGCTATGGTAACTCACGTTATGGTAACCAGTCTCCAGCGGCTGGTCCCTCGCTTTCATTTAAGAACTCGCGTGGTAGGGATTACTGTCAGGAACGTGGTCATTGGAAGGACCAGTGTCCTGTTTTGAGGTCCAAGGGTAAATGTAAGTCTTTCTTACCTGCACCGGCGCCTGCTCTGTCCTGTTCCAGTGTCCCGGGGCTGCAGCTGGGGTGTGTGGAGCTGGGCTGTGATGCTGGTTTTGAGCCCTTTATTACTAGCGTTGTCGTGTCCTAAGTCGGCAGTTATGAGTGTGTGCCGATTAGGCTGTTGCAGGACACAGGTGGGAAACACTCATTCACCTCGCGGTCAGTGTTGCCGTTTTCGTTTGTTACGGAGACTGGGGATTACATTGCGATGCTTGGGATGGAGATGGGGCTGGAACCTGTGCCATGGCATAATATGGTGCTTGACTGTGAGCTTGTTCAGGCCACTGTTGCGGTGGGGGTGCCCCACGCATTGCCTGTGGATGGTGTGGAGATGATTTTGGGAAATGATCTGGCTGGTGGTGCTGTATGGGCTAATGTGCCTCCTCCTCCTCTGGTTACTGCTAGACCGTTGTCTGCTGGGGCGCAGGATGACAGTGGCCGGAGGTTTCCAGAGGTTTTCCCTGTTTGCGCTGTGACGCGCGCTCAGGGCCGCGCTGTAGCTTCTCCAGACTTGCGTGAAAGTGAGGGTAACGGGGAGTGTGAGTTTGTGGTCCCCTTACCTGATCTGCCTCTGTCTGTGTCTCGGGAGGAGTGGGTTAAAAGTCAGCAGTCTGACCCGACTCTGTCTGCTCTGTTGGATGGTGTTCTTCCTGGAGACGATGTTCGGGATGTTGTGCACAGCTATTTCCTCCAAAAGGGCTTGCTGGTGAGGAAATGGGTGCCTGGTGAAGGTGATTTTGTCGGTGAACCATAGTTCCAGGTTGTTGCACCGGAGAAGTTTCGCCATATGGTGTTGAAAACTGTGCATGATGACTCGGGTCATCTAGGGGTGAAGAAAACCTACGACCGTGTTTTGCGGTATTTTTTCTGGCCGAAGTTGAAGAGCGATGTTTCCAGGTATATCAAGTCACGCCATACCTGTCAACTTACTAGTAAGCCGAGTCAGTCGATCAAGCCAGTACCCTGTCCCATCTACAAAGAAGGAGCTCATAAGTTTCTTGGGCTTGGCTGATTATTACCGGAGTTTTTGTAGAAACTTTTCGGCAGTAGTTGTGCCTTTGACAGATTTGCTAAAGGGGAAGGTGAAATATGTGTGGTCCCCTCGTTGTCAAACTGCACTTGAAAATGTGAAGTCCTTCTTGTGCTCTGCTCCGGTCCTGGCTGCACCGTGCTTAGATAAGCCATTTAAGATCCAGGTAGAATCCAGCCAGATGGGGGCAGGGGCAGTTTTGTTGCAAGAAATGGATGGAGTCGATAGACCTGTGTGTTACTTCTCAAAAAACTTTAATTCGTACCAGCGTAATTATTCAACAATTGAGATGGAAGCACTGGCTCTTATTTGGGCACTTCAACATTTTGAGGTTTACGTCGGTGCTCGGGGTGGTCCCTTGGTCGTTTATACCGACCATAATCCCTTGACGTTTTTGGGTTCACTACCGTGTCCGAATCAGCATCTCACGTGGTGGTCTCTGCTCCTGTAATCGCACTGTTTAGATGTTCGGCACATTAAAGGCAAAGACAACATAATGGCAGATGATCTTTCCCATGCCCCTGTGGGTTAAGTTAATGTGTAGAGTTAAGAAGGGAAAGCAGTTCAGGAAAATGTATCATATACCTAGTTTTGTATGTGAATACAGTAGGGCTGCCACGATTAGTCGACTAGTCACGATTATGTTGACTATTAAAATCGCCGGCGATTAATTTAATAGTCGACGTGTCATTTTTTTTTTTTTTTAATCTTTGTTTTTCGCTCAAAACTGCTGCGGCACCTTCCACTGCCGCGTCTGCCTTTTTGTCTTTGACATACATGCACAGTAGTGGTAATCGGGGTCAGCCGTGATGTCACCGGAAGTTATACCAGACGGGCTCTGGTATCATGGCTACCCGGCGGCAACGGAGCTCAAAAGTGTGGGAGCATTTTAAGGCCCCATCCACACGTACCAAAACGATCTTTTTTTTATCCGTCTTCCTTGGCATCGTTTCAGAATATTTGCGTCCACATGTAGTCCGCCATTGTTGTTGTTGTTGTAATGAGACGTTGTGGGGTTCAGAGGTCGAAGGCGAGAGGTCGAGGGGTGGGGAAATTATGTCATCGTATCGAAAAGTATGCTGATTCACCATCCACACGGAAACGCAGGGGCTACGTTTTGGAATTTCTCCACCCTGAGACCTGTTTTCAAAAAAGTGCGTTTACAGATGATGTGTTTACAGGATCCGTGTGGACGGTCGGCCAAAACGATGCAAAACATGTGCGTTTACACAAAACAGCGTTTTCGTGTGGACGGGGCAAAAGAAAACAAAAGAGAAAACTGTGCAATGCAATATCTGCAAGATAGAACTTGCCTTCCACGGCAGCACAATGCGATGCACGAGCACATGAAGAGGAAGCACGTTGTGGCTTGTGACGACGATGAGGAGGGACTGTCGTCTCGGTAAGCTAACTGGCTAGTTAGCTGCTAATATTAGCGTAAACAAAGAGCTAACTTACGACTTGCTCATGTAGCTGTAAACGTGAACATTTGTTGTTACAAGCATATTTCATTAAAGGTTTAATGAACTATCATCTTAACTGTCTTTATTTAACTTAGCATATACCTTAAACACTTCAAACTGTAAACTAATGATGGTTATATAAGAGCAGCTTCATGCTGGTGCAATAAGCTGTATGTTTTACATTCAATTTACACATGATCTGATTAGTCAACTAATCGAAAAAATAATCGGTGATTAGTCAACTATCAAAATAATCGTTTGTGGCAGCCCTAGAATACAGTGTATTGTATTTTGTATTATGTAGTTGCAGGTATGCTTTGTGTGTTTTTTTTGTGGTTACATGTCCCCTTTGGGCACCCCGTCTTAAGGGGGAGGCGGTGTGGCGACCCCTGCTGGTGTTTGCCAGTGGGGTCTGGAGTGGGTTGCTGGTTGGCAGGGGGTTGGGCCAGCCTAGCAATCTGGTAACTGAAGACACCTGGGCCCAGTGATCTGGTTTACTATGTAAGCGGTTTCTCATTCATTGTCTTCCTCTCAGCTTTAGCTTCAGTTCTTTTGGTGTTCTTTTATGCTCCATACAACATCCACACACACCATACTTACCATGCATGCACATCCTACACCACTGATCTTACTGACCCTCACACCTCATGTTATTGTATTTTCTGAGTTACTTTTACTATTGTGTTAAATAAATATGTTTTTGTTATTCCTTTGAAATTGTGCGTCTCTCTGCCCTACCATCAATCCCAACATGTGGTTGCTGCACCTGAACTGTGATGTGTTCCGCTGCGCTTTCAGAGAATCAGCTGATGGTAAAACATCAATGTGTACCAGCAGGCCTGCTGCAGACCTCAGATGCATTATCTTAATAAAGATGCGAGCACGCATCCTGGAAGAGGCCATTCTACCTATATCAGTGCGGTCAATACCCAGCAAAACCAGGGTTAGGGTTAGGGTTAGGGTTAGGTTTGAGCTAAGATTATCTAATTTACTCTGGAGCAAATGTAGTGCTTGCTGGCTCCAGGAGACCAGCTACCCTTAGCTTTCAGTGTGGATGCCGGGACCAAAGGAGCAGCAACAATATGGAAGAAGTGAGGTGCAAAGCTGAGGGCAGAGTCGGCATCGTTTGCAGAGGTGTCAAGAGGAGTTTTGTCTACCGAGAGCTTGCCATGACTTTTCCTTTGTCCGTCATGAACAAGTAATCATCTTGCTTTGCACATAGGCGCCTCTGTGAGGAATTGATTCCTTAGGTGAGGAGAAACAGCAGCAGCAGGTGGGAAGAATCCCATGCGTTGAGCTGCAGGGACTGCAGTTCTTAGGGTCCTTGACATCAAGCTTGCCAGCAGTCGCAGCGTGTTACAGCTTTTGAGTAGGAGAGTTTATGAGTGAGGAGGGAGACATATTTCAATGGACCAACTTGTGGTGAGAGTAGCTGTGATTGGTGTGAGACTGATTGGTAACGATGATTCAGTTGGCAGGCTGTCAGCTGATTACAGCTTGTGCATATGACTTCCATGTCCTGCATGAACTAACACTGAGCATATCTCATAAATGCTTGTATTCAACCTGGGCCTTACATGCGGGAAAGCGTGTCTGCCATCACGTTGTCGGTGCCTTTTTATGTTGCACCTCTAAATTGAAATCCTGCACCAGCAAGGACCACCTCATGAGACGCTGGTTGGCGTTCTGCATCTGTTGCAAAAAAATGAGGGGGTTATGGTCAGTGTAGATTATCACCGGTAATGGGCCGATGTACACCTCAAAGTGTTGCAGTGCTAACAATAGGGCTAATGTTTCCTGCTCAGTGGTGCTGTAATTTCTCTGGGCAGCAATTAACTTTTTTGAGAAATAGCTAACTGGGTGGTCAATAACCTGACTGTCCTCTTGAAGTAGCACCGCACCTGCCCCGCTAGTGCTGGCATCTACCTTCACTTTGAATGGACGAGCAAAGTCAGGAGCCGCCAGGACTGGTGTACTGCAGAGCAGTGCATTGCAGGATTCAAAAGCTTTCTGGCAGACATGGGACCAGGAGAAAAGGGTCTTCTCACTGGTGAGGCTAGTGAGGGGAGCAACCACGTCCGCCAAATTGCGTCAGAAACCGCGGTAATACCCCGCCATCTCCAGAAAACGGCGGAGCTCACGTCGGGTACGGGGCACAGGATAATCAACTATGGCCTGGATTTTTGCTTGGACGGGACGCACCTGACCCTGGCCTAGTTGTTTCCCAAGGTATATGACAGTGGCTCTACCAAACTCACACTTGCCCAAATTCAGGGTGAGGTTGGCCTCCTTTAACCTCTCAAATATTTTTTTCAGGGTTTTCAGGTGCTGGGACCAAGTATTTGTGTAGGCAACAATGTCATCAAGGTAGACTTCACAATTTTCTACCTCGGCTAAAACCAGGTGCATCAACCGCTGGAAAGTGGCGGGTGCATTTCGGAGACCAAAAGGCATGACGGTTTATTGCAGGAAACTATCAGGGGTGACAAATGCAGAAATTTTGAAGGCACAAGGAGTTAATGGGACCTGCCAATAACCTTTCAACAAATCAAGTTTTGTGACAAATGTAGCTGATCCTACCCGGTCCACACAATCCTCCATTCTGGGTAGCGGGTAGGAATCAGGCTTTGTGACATTATTCACTTTTCTGAAGTCAGTGCAGAAACGTGGGGTCTGGTCTTGCTTGGGCACCAGCAGTCAAAGAGAACTCCAGGCACTGGAGCTTGGAACAGCTAATCCATTTTCGAGCATGTAATCAACCTCTTTTTTATATAGGGTGTGCTTGGTCGGGTTTACACTGTAGGCATGCTGCTTAATGGGCAAGTGCTCACCCACATCAATGTCATGGGCGAGGACAGTGGTGCGGGATGGGGTGTCACTAAACAGAATGAGATGGGTATTAATCACATGAGTAATATAATTTTTTTCGGCGACATCCAGATGCTGCAGATGGCCTGGCAGATCTGCAAGAATTTGGGAATTTTTTAGTCGTGGGCACAGTCTAAGATAATATGCTCAAAAGGTTCTCCAGGCACAAGAATGGGATGCAGTGGAGCGGGAGGAATAACCTGGTTCGGTTTTCCACTAAGTTGACACACATGACAGGAGCGGCAGAAACAGCGCACATCAGCCTTCAACCCTGGCCAAAAGAAATATTGCAGGATGCGGTGGTACATTTTCCTGACTCCTAAATGGCCAGATGCATTATCATGTGCCACGCTGAAAACTTGAGAGCGAAAACTCTGAGGCACCACTACCTGCTGGAGAGAATTCCACCCTAAATCACCAGCGGCAGAGGGATGCCACTTGCCGACAGGATGTCATCCATAATACTGTACGCACGGGGGTTAGCGTCTGTTTTAAGTGCCATGGCACGACACGCAGCCAGAGTCGGATCACTCTGCTGGGCCTTAATGAACGCACTTCTATTGACCACAACATTCATCTCCGCTGTGGTAGGCAGCAAACTATCCTTAATGGTGGATTCGGACTTAACGTCACAACATTCTGCCTTCACAGACTCCTCCAGTGCGGACAAAAAAGAATCTGCCAGGTTCAACATATCTTCAAATTTGCGCGACTGGGCGTGTGTCACAACACAGACAGGAAACACACGACAGACAGCAGCGGACACAGTCGGGCTTGACTCAGGCTCAGGATTTTCAATAACCTCAGGTGTGGGGAAAACTCTTTTTCCTGCTAGATCATTCCCGAGTATGGGAGTCACACCCGACACTGGCAAACGCGCAGGTATGCCAATTTTCACAGGACCCGAAACAAGTGAGGAACGCAGAAATACAGTGTGCAGCAGAGCTCGCAAAGTACTCATTTTCACACCCCACACAAGGGCATCAGAACCACAGAATGAACTGACTGAGAAAGGCAAAACACTCTGTAACATCAGAGACTGATTGACTCCCGTATCACGCAGAATCGTGATCGGTACCTGATCCACATCTTCTCCCGTCAGAGAGACTGAGCCTCGTAAAATGAAAGGTTTGTAACCCTCATCAACCCTGTTACTTTTTCACGGGGAGCGACAGGAGATGGCACAGGAGCAGACTGGACAAAACCCATACTTTTCGGCTTTCGGGAGCTCTGGTTGTGCTCTTTGCGCTGCAGCGCTGGGCAGGCGGTGATACCGTGCCCTGTCTCATGGCAGTAAAAACATTCCCGACTGTCAGGGGAAACTGCGGGAGGATACAGGGAGTGGACTTTCGGACTTCTCACCACAGGACCAGCTGGAATATTTTCATGACGCGCAGAGGAAAAAGCAACCCGATGACTCAACACAAACTCATCTGCCAGCACAGCAGCTTTAGACAAAGACTCCACTTTCTGCTCATTTAAGTATAGCACAATTTTCTCAGGTAGACTAGTTTTAAATTCCTCCAACAAAATCAGCTTGCGGAGCTCACTGAAAGTTTTCGTCTCGATCGTGGTGCACCATTTATCTAATAGGACAGATTTCTCTCTCGCAAACTCGACATATGTTTGGTTGGCAGCTTTCTCACAGGTACGGAACTTTTGGCAATATGCCTCCGGAACCAATTCATAAGCACGTAACACAGCCTTTACTGTGTAATAATCCAAACTTTCGTCTATGGACAAGCTTGCACTTGAAAAGCTCTTGGGCTTTTCCCACTAGTTTACATTGCAACAACAGACTCCACACCTCCTTTGGGCATTTTAACGTTGCTGCAATGCGTTCAAATGCTTTAAAGTACGAATCCACCTCACTCTCTCTGAATGGTGGGACTAAGGCAATGTGTCTACTCATATCAAACTGCTCTGGAGAAGTAGAGGGAAGCCACATACTCACGGGGTGGAGGCAGCCTGATGCCTCGGCCGGTCTAGCTCCATGGCTCTTATGTGCAGGTGCATTAGCTCCACCTCACGGGTTTTTGTTTCAAGCTCGACCTCTCTAAGGTGGAGAGCCAGTTTAAGATCCTCAGGATCTACCCCCGCGGGTCAGTACCGGAGGCCAAAGCGAGAGCAGGGACCTCCGCCCCTACCTTCCCCTGGCCTCTGGAAGCCTTCACGGATGTGGCAGCCTCCGCTCCCACTTCCTCGTCTGAGCTTTACACTGCACTGCCCGTCTCAGGCTTGGCGGTAGTAATTACCCCCTTCTCCATCAGTTTGTTTGTGAGACATTGCTTTATCTCCACTTTACGAGCATTTAGCGGGACAGAGATAACGAATAACCCTGCCACTTGTAACAAGTCGGCCTTTGTGCACCGATCTAATTTTTCCAACTTAGGATACTGTACAAAATCATCCATTTCAAAAAGCATTTTAAATTTTGCCGTACACCAGAAAACTGCCAGCCAACCAGTGAACAAAATGGGAACAAATATCCCGGACGAGCCCCCAATTTATGTTACGCTCAGTCTAGGGAGCCGAACCCAACATAAATAACCAACACCCAACACGGTGTAAGTTCAGAGAAATGCAATTTATTTACAGAAAAAGGTGCAATTATGTACAGTGAATAGGTGTGGTATATACAAGTGATGAAGTGTGGCTTCAGGGTGAGCCCCGGCCTAAAACAACAAACAAAACACCGATCTAAACTCAAGGGTCCGAAACTGCCTAATCCCTACAGAAAAAGAAAAGAAACAAAAGTACAATTGCTGATCCTAACTCCCTAACCTAATCAAAAACAGGAGAAAACAGGATTAAAGAAAAAGGCAGCTCACCCCTACTGCTTCCCTAAACACAAACACTCTTGCTCTGGTTTTACCCAGAGCACATGCACACTCACAAACACTCTAGCACGCAGGTTAACAAACACAACCATTTAAACACCAATCTTTCACGGTACAATTTCACAGGTCTCGATCTAGGTAGATGCATTCGCGATAGCAATCCACCTCGTCCTCTGGCATCACCGGCTTTTGTAATCCCCGCCTTCTGTAGTGGCCAATCCCTCGCTGCCACACCAGGGATGCAGAGTCAATGAGACGTGGGAGCCACACAATCTTTGATGAGGACAGGAGCGCTCACTCTGCGTGAAAGAAAACACACACACACACACACCTGAAATGCAAATGAAATGACGGCAGCAGCCGTAACATCCTCCTCCTCCTGGTCACCTGCCTGCACTTGGCCCTGGTGTGTCCTCAGGGATGGAGGCAGTTAGGACGGGGGGGCAGTAGAAGGCCTCTGTCTTAAGACCTCATCCATGAGGACAATCCTAAGGCAGTGGAAATCAATCATGTCAGCAATTTTCAGCAAATTATTTATTAACTTGCATGGGTAAAACAAATATGATTTAGTTTCCACATCATCATTCAAACCTGCACCTACTTTGTACTTGTTCTTTAAATGGTCCCACTTGTTTTTGGCCTGCTGGAGCTCGACCTTCCCCTGCAGACCGGTTGTTTCCCGAACTGTTCTGAACACAGAGAGAAGCGAGGGAAAAGGTAAACACAAGATCACATTAACACAGGGATGCAAAGATTTACAAAACGTGACATCAGGACTGACAAATGGGCGATTTATTATTTATTATTGCCTTACTTCCATCCAGCCGCGGCGGAATGTTTCGCCCCTGTGAACTAATGTTCGTTCTGAGGTAATCCAGGCAGGTAAGGCTGGAGCAGTGCAAAAACTGAAAAAACAAGCCAAAATCAAGAATCAAATGCAGACGGTTTATTCCTCCACACAAAAGTCCAACTGAAAAACCTCCTGTAGGAGGAGGAGGGCCCTTTAGCTCCTCCAATACCCCAACAAAATCTCCAACAAAAAGTGTCCATCTTTCTCCCTTTTCCCTTAAATCACTTTCCAGCTCCTTCCACCTAAAAGCACCCCTGCTCTCTGTCCTCTGTCCTCCTTTGTTCTCCTCCCCTCTCCCTTAATCAGGTGGCCTAAACACCTACAACTGTCAGAGGAGTGAGGCCTGCTGGGAAGTTTAGTGTGTGCTGCACCCATTTTGTTAGGCTGCAGTCAACCCTGAAGGGGAATGTAGAATGTAGCAGCCCTCTACCACCTGCCCCCTTGTGATGCCACAATCCCTAAAACACAATTAAATGTAAAAGACGTTTTGTGTCATGTCAACTGACAAATGGGGATCAAATATAGCAAAAATATAATCATCATAAGGATAATCCTAAACTTCGCTCTTTATTCAATTCAAACGTTTAACTAGACTTCACAGTTTAACAGTCTGGTAATAAAGCAGGGATCACAGCCCGATCTAACTATGTTCATCTTGGTCCATTTATGTACATGAGGTAAAAATAGCCTATAACATCTCAACAGTCACAATAAGATATAAGATATAAGTCAACTTCTGAACATCTAACATTTGAAAGTGACGCCTTTTAAGGCTTTACTTCCAAAGGCTTCAAGCTAAACATTACCAATGTCACGTATTTTAACTGAAATTTTGAGGTTTTAAGGTCACTTGAAGTTCAACATATCTGGCGTTGGATGTTCAAATGAGTAAAACAGAGTGTAAACCCAATACTTACATTTAAATGCAACATTTTCTCCTTTCTTTCTTTCTTTTTTGGGCGCGCAAAGAATCTTGGGATATGTGAGGCCGCGAAGTATCATTGCGGTGTGTCCTCCAGGAAGAGGGAAAGAAGCTGCATTTGGAGGAGCCAATTGAATTGAACTTTGAATTGGGACAACCTTCGCACGGCTTTGTGACGTAATTGGCCTTCAAATGCAGCCTCCGAAGGATGCAGACCCTGAATTGAGACACAGCCTATATAGGACCATACTGATGTTCTGGCCCATGATGATGACCTCATCAAGCGGAGGGAATGCGGGGATCTTCTCTCCTTCTCCAGGAGCTCACACACTCTCACTGTGCACAGAGATGAGCTTCTTGGCCTCTCGCTTGAAATCAGACCACTTTCTTCAGACAGCCGGGCTCGGGCTCGGGCTCGGGCTCGGGCGTAAAATTTCAGAATGATTGAGAAGTATGAGGAAAAGACACGTGGGAACATACATACGTGGGGACAAAAAGACTGCGTATGCATGATTCCCATGTTGTGTGTATTCAGACATTTCACCCCAGGAGTATCTGATGTGCAGTTTAAATGCTGATATGTCAGGCAGAATCAGACAGGATAGTCACAGGGTGTGCAGAGCACTTAGACCAAATACACTTGAAGTCTGGAATAATAAGGGTTACAATACCAGGCAGAGGCAGGCAGACAACAAACTGCCAGGAAAGCACAGAGAGACAGAATGAAAAGCTCAGTTTGCAGCGTAGCAGTGGAGAGTTTATGCCAGGCAGCCACAGGCAGAACAGAATCCAAAGAAGCAGCGGAAAATCTCAAATTCAGGGACAGAAGGCAGGTGAGTTTACCGGGGGTGGGTGGGTTGGTCAGAGGCCAGCAGGGTTGGCAGCAGGTAATCAGTCCAGAGAAAAGGGCTGGAGAGTGTTGCATGAGGTGAAGAACAATCTGGCCATGAGTGTCTGTGAGGCTGGAGTAGAGTATACAGCGTTTCCCACAGAATCAGACTTTAATTGTTCTGGGGTGCCATAGAGCATGCACACTCGAGACTTCTGCCAACCGAGTCGGCTAACTTCCGGTTTAGTGCCAAGCTAACTTGGATGGGGATAAAATGTAATCAGGCGGCTCTTCTAGACTCTCCACATTTTATTGGACCGAATTGCCCAAATTTTGATGTAAAACAAGTCATTTTGCAGGGTTGAGAGGCTTTTATGACCGTTTTACAGATGCGTCTTTTACAATGTTAGCTTTTGGGAAAAAGGCCCCAGTGCATCACATGACAATTACACGGCTTGGCCACGACAAACACTGTATTCAAGGCCTGGCGCTCTTTGTGGGGGCTTGATCTCGACAATGAGGCCAGCCGTCTTCTTTGCAGAGGAAGTTATGGTCAAGCCAACTGTGTGAAATAGTCCTCCTCCTCTTCCTCATTGGTTTTACCGGCGTACTAAAAACCACACTGCCATTCATTGTATCAGAGTATATAACATCATGCTATTCACTGGCAAGTGCGCTGTCTTGAGTGAGTGAGAATGGGACATAGCTCCAAAAATAGAAAATCAGGATGTGGCGGCTAATGTTGATATTGTGGTGGACCGCCACAAATACATTAATGTGTGGGAAACACTGGTACATATACCAGGTCAACTGTTGATGAGGAGCAGCTGACAGAACAGGTGAGTGGAGCTGGCTGATTAGGTGAAGGAGGCTGATGACAGGGCAGGCAGAAATGAGCAGGTGACCTGCTATGTGACACTTTATGCTGATAAGGTCACACAGATTTGAATATACACTTGGACCACAGACGTAATAAAACTGCACACTGGACCACATAAATACCACCACACTGACCAGGAAACACAAAGCAAAGCACAAAGCTAACCCAAATATACAATACAAGCAAAAGAAATCCAAGAAAACTACTGATAATAATCATGCAAAACACAGAAAAATATCATGCACAGTAAATAGGACAAGAATCAAAATGTAATACTATAAATCAGTCTAATTTAAGAACAGAAAGGAGAGAAAAGCAAAAAGCACACTGCATGTATTGTTAAGAGTCTAAGTAGCATTCACAATGCCCTAATGGAAGCTTCAGTTCAGTCTCAGTGGGGACAAGTGCAGACCAGGCCACCTGGCCTAATCCAGTAGCAGTGTAAACAGTTCAAAATATAAAATGAACCACTAGGATTGTAAATTTCTATAAAATTGTAATAGCCAGCGAAGGACTCATAAAAGAAAGGCTAGTCTGCAAAGTAACAGCAGAGAGTAGCAAAAAAGACAAGACGGAAGTCACTTCAGAGAGTGAAGGCAGGGAAGGTGTTCCACCACAGCGCACAGACAGGCTGAGAAATGGACCTGAAAAGGACACCAAAATTAACAACTAGAGACTATCCCCAATGAAAAGCTCAAATTACACATCATACAAGCTAATACCCACCGGAGAGCAGAGGGCCAGCTTCCCAAAGAGCATGTGGATGACAGCAGCAGATTGAGGCTAAAGATGGTGTAAGCCTGATTATCTTATCTGAATTCTAACAGTAATCACTGTTACAGAGTGTTTGGTAAGTGTCTGCTCATGCAGTAAAAGAGAAAATAAATTATCTGGTATCCCTGCCCACTTAATCCAATCAGGACAGAGAACTTCATGTAGAGGTGGTCCTGTCTGAGAGCAGGATCTTCCTGATCTGGTACCTCCATCAGCAATGGTGGAACAGGGAAATCTACCAGTTGCAGTGTTCCCAGAGACGGCTTATACAGCTCTACCAAACAAACCAAGTGATGAAAAACATTTAGGTAATGAGAGTTAGCCAAAACAACGACAACGCTTACAGGAGCTTAAAATGATGACAGTGAAGCAAATGAAAATTGGATTTACAATAACTAGCAGAGCAGCAAACCTATATCTTGATCACAATGGTCATTAATTAAAGCTACAAAACAACTTAGTATAATGCAATCATAACAATTATCACTCACTCTGTTCTCTCTCTCTATCTCACTCGGGTTGCTTTTCCTTGCTTCCACTCTTCATGCTTAGGCAAACCAGCTCTGTGGTCTGTTCTCATTTCATAAATATATAACAATTCCACTATGTTTGTCTTCTCTGTTTTTCTAATTCCCTGCTCTGTGGGGATATATTTCCGTGTCGAGTCAGGCGTTTCAGGGCTTCTGCCACTGAGCCTGGCATGCTCCAGAAGATACACAGGTAAAGTTTTAATAGGTAGGATCTGAGGAGTTTGTTCTCGTAAGGTTGGACAGTTCGTAATTGTGTGGCATCGGACGTCAATATTATTGCATATGCTGCTGGTAGATGTGGTGATGGATTCGTTTTGCTTATCGGTCAGGTGTAATTTGTTTGAGAAAATACTGTGTTAGTCTGAACTAGCTGTCAGCTAGGTGTGTGGTTTTCCTCTGTCTGCTTTACGGTGAGTATGGCGACTTTTGTGTTAGGTGAGTTCGTGGCTAATCCTACTTTAAGTCAACTTGAGTTGTGTAGGAAGTGCAATTTGTTTGAAATTGCTGGTCATTATGGTATCCTTGTCTCAATTGCATTAGTGAAACGAGAGCTAAAAGCTGTTGTCCTTACCGGATTAGATGGTAAAAGAGTGTTTATTTTACCTGTGCCACACAGTCTACTGGCTTGGTGGCTGCGAGCAAGGACTGCCCCAGGTCGGTGACCAAGAGGTCTGCTCCTCAGGTGGGAGAGGGGGCTGGGTCATGGCCGGTTGATCCTACTCCTGGTGTGGGGGAAGTTGGGCCATAGATGAAGCCGTTCACTCTGCCTCAGTTCGAAGCACTTTCCGTTGAGTCGTCTCCTAGCTCAAGGGTAGATGCTCGGATAATATTTCTCGGGTTCCTCCATTTTGAGAGTGTGAAGTTGAGTCATATTTCAGTGCATTTGAGCACATTGCAGTTGCTTTGTAGTGGCCGAGCGATGCGTGGGCCATTTCGTTACAGTAGCCCCTTTCACACAGAGAAGCAACATTATCACCGCAGCGGCGGTTCGCCAATTCTCCGCCATTGGTTGATCACACAGAGCGAAGCAGCGCCGGCATAAAGACGAACCGCTGGCGCTGTGACTTCAAAAGAGGCGTGACGTGTTACACGATACGCGCTGCAAATTCTGCAAATGCAAGCAAATGTGCTCTTCATCTTATACAAAAGGATCCTAACTATGGTTCATTTGAATGACCAACCTGTCTGTGCTATCAGATCTACATTGGATAAACGATTTAAGAGAAGCAGGGAGCGGTTTGAACCAGAAATGCACCGGGAACTTGGACGCCACAAACGAAAATGTTTGGTTCTTCTGAATCAATTTGCACTGGTCTCAGGAAGGAGAATGTGGACAAGAGAGAGACCACATGGGCCCATGTTCTGGTCAAATGTCCTCAACAAATTTGATGAAGACGAGTGGTGGAGTCATTTTCGTATGTCGCGCAACACATTTGACTTTGTGTTGGAGCTTGTTGATCTACATCTGAGGCGCAGGACAACAAACTGGTGAAAGCCTCTGGAACCTCAGCTTCGACTCACTGTTGCTTTGCGGTGGTTTGCTACGCCACATGAATACTGATCAATTAGTTGTATTTTTGGTGTGGGTGTCTCCACCATGTGTGTATTGGTACACCTAGTCACAGCAGCACTGAAAGGGGCCCTTTTTAAACGGTTTGTTGACCTGCCGAATGGTGCACGTCCTCAGGAGACAATGGACGGATTTGCTGAACGGATTTGCTATCCAATGTGTGCTGGTGCCATAGATGGCAGACACATTCCCATCATCGCTCCCCATGAAGATGAACAAGCCTACTATAATCGGAAGGGGTGGCACTCCATTTTTTTCACAGTAAGAACTGATGTGCTTTTTATGTTGAGATACTGTTTGTTTCAGCTTCACAGATGTGTACGTGGGTTGGCCTGGTTGCACACATGACACTCGAGTTTTAGCCAACTCGCCCATCTACAAAAAGGCCGAATAACAAGGTGGATACCTCTTTCCACGTGAAGTAAGTATATATGTTTACTGTATATATTACAGCCCAGAATGTTAATGATACAAGCCAATATGAAAACATTTTGGTTTTAAAGATCACAATGCAAATAAATATATGTATCTTTGTCAATGACTACTAATACCGGTATTTGCATAGATCCCAAGCATAGCTAAAAAAAACAACATACTGATTCATCTACAATGCTCTGCCCACAGAAATCCATCAACGTTAATGGAGTGAAATCCCTGTCCACATCATCGGAGACCCTGTTTACCCCCTCAGGAAGTGGCTAATGAAGGGGTTCACCAGCCACCATGCACTTGATCAGCGGCAGTGGAATTTCAACTACCATTTGAGTTCGGCAAGGATGATGGTGGAAAATGCATTTGGACTTCTCAAGGGTCGCTGGAGATGCCTGGCCAAGAGAAATGACATTTTGACTACTTCTATGCCAGACGTTGTTGTTGCTTGTTGTATTCTACACAATGTATGTGAAATAAACAAGAAACACTTCTTTCCAGAGTGGAATACAGAGCAACCTGTTCTCCCAGAGCCTGAACAAGTTGCTTATCAGGGTACACAAGCACATGGCCATCAGGCTGTCCGTAAAGCTATCGTGTCCATTCTGTAAACTGTACAGACAGGTCTTCTGTTGGGTCAAAATTGTCACAAAGCTCATTTACCATTTCACACAAGGTTCTAAAGCTGCTTGCTAGTAGCATAGCCTTTGTTACTCACAACATTTACTGACATTGTGATTGTCCTGCATCTTTTGTATATTCTATAGTGTGTTAATAAAGCATTGCTGCATATAATGTTGTACCTGCTTTTTTCAGAACTAACATTTTAATGGAGGTACAGTGCACCTGTAGAATTTAATGATAATAATAATACATAGGTTTTATATAGTGCTTTTCTGGGTACCCAAAGACACTTTCCACAAAGCAAAAAAAGGATACAAATGGACAATACATACAGTACATACATGCATACAAACACATACAGATACTCAAAAACAACAATACAGAGAGAGTAGATCGGAAAAAAAAAAGAGAGAGGGTGAAAAATGATTTGTCAGGTGTTGTAAGTGATGTTGAAGAGATGGGTTTTGAGATGACTTTTGAAAGACGGCAGTGAATCAGAGTTACGGATGGCCAGGGGGATGGAGTTCCAGAGGGTAGGGGCGGCAATGGCAAAGGCTCTGTCCCCTATGGTGCGGTATTTGGTCCTGGTGATGGGGGTGAGGGTGTTGGCATTAGTGTAGCGTGTTCGGTGGGGGTGAATGGGGCAATGGAGGAGATCTGTCAGGTATGAAGGGGCAAGGTTGTTTAGGGCTTTGTAGGTGGTGAGGAGGATCTTGAAATGTATGCATTGTTTTACGGGAAGCCAGTGAAGTTGACGGAGGATGGGTGTGATGTGTTCTCTGGAGGGGGTGTGGGTGAGCAGTCGGGCAGCGGAGTTTTGAACATATTGCAGTTTTTGAAGAACAGTGGAGGGGAGACCATACAGTAGACCATTGCAGTAGTTGAGTCTGGAGGTGATGAAGGCATGAATTAGTGTTTCAGCGGCTGAAAAGGAGAGAGTGGGTCGAAGGCGTGCTATGTTCCGGAGGTGGAAGAAGGATGTTTTGGTGACGTGGTTTATGTGTGACTTGAAGGAGAGTGCGGGGTCCATGTGGATGCCAAGGTTTCTGACCAGGGGGGAGGGAGTGACAGAGTGGCCATCGATGCAGAGTGAAAAGTTCTCGGAGGGGGGGAGGGTGGATTTTGGGCCAAAGATTATGATTTCAGTTTTATTGCTGTTGAGTTTGAGGAAGTTATGGTTCATCCAGGTTTTTATGTCGGTGAGGCAGTTGGTGAGGGTGGAGAGAATAGCTGGAGTGATGGTTTTGGTGGTGATGTAGAGTTGAGTGTCGTCGGCATAGCAGTGAAAGTGAAGTCCATGGCGGTGGATGATGTAACCAAGTGGGAGCATGTAGAGGATCAAGAGGATGGGGCCAAGCACTGAGCCTTGGGGGACTCTGTGTGAGACAGGCGTGGTGTGGGATTTGTGATTGTTTATTGCAATATAGTGAAATCTTTCAGACTGGCATGAGTTGAACCAGGAGAGGGCGGAGTGGGTGATGCCTATGGATTTCAGGCAGCTGAGGAGGATGGAGTGGTTGACGGTGTCAAAGGCAGCACTGAGGTCCAGGAGGAGAAGAATGGTGAGGGAGCCGGAATCAGAGGAGAGTAGGAGGTCGTTTGTGACTTTTGATTAGAGCTGTTTCAGTACTGTGGTGGGTTCGAAAGCTGGATTGGAATGTTTCATACAGGTTGTTGGAGAGGAGATACGTCTTGAGTTGAGTTGTGATGGCTCTTTCCAGTAGTTTTGAGATGAATGTGAGGTTGGAGATGGGTCTGAAATTGTTGGGGTGGTCAGAGTCAAGACCAGGTTTTTTAAGGAGAGGGGTGATGGCAGCAAGCTTAAGAGGTGGGGGGACAGTGCCAGAGGTAAGGGAGGAGTTGATGGTGTCAGTGATGAGTGGGACGAGAGAGGTGAAACAGGCTTTGACAAGTTCAGAGGGCATGGGGTCCAGGGGGGAGGTGGATGATTTCATGGTGGAGAGTATTTTGGAGAGGTCTGCTGTGGTTATTGGTGAGAAGGTAGAGAGCCGGTGGTCTGAGGATGAAAGAGGTGTGGGTTCGGGGACCAGGGTGGAGGCAGAGGAGGTTGCAAGCTGGTTGTGGATGTTTTCTATTTTGGAGTTGAAAAATGAAGTGAGGTTGTTGCATTTCTCCGGGGTGAATGCAGATGAAATGTTGTCGTGGGGCTTGAGGAGTTCATTTATGGTGGAAAACAGGGTGTGTGGGTTGGAGGATCCAGAGTGAATGATGCCAGAGTAGTAGACAGAACAGGCTTTGTTTAGTGCTGATTTGTAGAGGTGTGTGTGCTCTTTGTATGCGAGGGCATGTACTGTGAGACCGGTTTTCTTGTGAAGTTGTTCTAGTTGTCGCAGTTGTTTTTTGAGTTTGTGAAGTTCCAGGGTAAACCAGGGAGGTGAGTGAGTGAAGGTGACAGTTTTGGTTTTCGGGGGGCCACTTTGTTTAGGGATGAAGACAGTGTGCTGTTGTAGATGTTGACAAGGTCCATAGGGGTTGGATTTGCAGGGAAGGTGAGGCTGGAAAGAGTATTTGATATGCAGGTGGAGAGAGAGACTGGGCAGATGGATTTGAGGTTGCGAAAAGTGATTGTGCGGTCCTGTTTGGGTTGGGGGGCGGGAGTGTCAACAACAAGTGTGATGGCCAGGTGGTCAGATATGGAGAGGTTGGTGCTGGAGATATTGTGGATGTGGAGGCCAGTGAAGCAAACCAGGTCTAAGATGTGTCCACGGTTGTGGGTGGGAAAGTTGATGTGTTGGGCGAAGCTGAGGCAGTTGATAAGGTCCAGAAAGTCCATGGCATTTTTACAGTCTGGGGAGTCAATGTACAGGTTGAAATCGCCGAGGAGTAAAACAGATGGTGAGATTGAGGAGAGTGCAGTGATGAATTCAGAGAGTTCTGGTAGAAACGATGGGTTGGGTTTGGGGGGGGCAGTAGATGATTGCAATGATGAGAGGTTTAGGGCCGGGTAATTTAAAAGCCAGGTGTTCAAATGATGGAGCAGCAGGGATGGAGAGAGGGCGAGGTTGGAGGTCTTGTTGGTAGATGGCAGCGATGCCCCCTCCTCTGCCCTCAGAGCGTGGGTTGTCCAGGTAGGAATATCCAGTAGGGGTGGTTTGGTTGAGTGAAACATAATCCAGGGGTTTTCGCCATCTTTCAGTAAGGCACAGAAGGTCAAGTTGTTGGTCGATGATGAATTCATGAGAATGAGACTTTTATTGTTGAGGGATCTTGTGTTGAAGAGGGTGATTTTTAGGTGCTTTTGTTTTGAAATTGATGGGGTGGAAGTAGGAATTGGACAGAGGTTGAAGGTGTTCACTCTGGATGCGTTCTGACGACGTGTGCTGTTATGATGACGCGGAGAGGAAGTGCGGGAGCGGGTGGGTAAGCTGCGGTCAGACCACAGTGCTGGGATGAAGTTTTTTGTGGTGGAACTGGTGGAATTTTTTAAAGTGGTGATGAGTTTGGAATTTGGGGAATGAGCTGGCGGAGCTACAAGGACGAGTAGCGGCAGACGGTGGACAGGATCAACAACCACAGCGTGGTGGATGGAGAAGGGCCCATCAGGATTGGAGGTCGGCAAAAGCCAACGTAGCTGGGCAGCTAGCTCAGGGAGCCACCACTGGCTAGCTAGCCTGCTCGAGTCGAAGGGTAGCGGTCCCAGCCAGCAAGGGGCTAACCGCACTGAGACAGGTGGAAACCTGCCCGGATCTCTACCCTCAACTGAGCGGCGATGGAAGACGTCCACTGGATGGGAGCAGGATTGGTTCGGAAGGAAGGCTTGGCCAAGGCAGAGGGCCGAAGCAGCTGCACCGGTACGAGTGGAGATCCGTCCGGGTTTACCTTCGACAAAGTTACGCCGATGGATCCTGTGGCGGACAGTCCTTCGACACCAGGCGCTAAGTGTCCAAGCTAACGCACTACACAGAACACTGAGAGGGGCTCTGGAGCAGTAGCCTAGCAAAACCGTGGATGTTACTTTGAGAAAGATCCAGGTAAATAGGTAGATTTAGCCGAGAAAGTAAAGAACGTAAAGAAGTTTTTCAGAGTGAGAAGCGGCAGCCAAGCGCGGAAGCCAAGCGCGGAAGCCAAGCGCGGAAGCCAAGCGCGCCAGCGCCCTCTCGTGCCTGAATTGGACTGGATGTACTCCAGTGTGTGTCTAAAGAGTAAAAATAATTTTCTGATCCTGTTTGAATTGTGTCAATTTGACCACAATTTAAGAATACATTGTTTATGTTTTGTTCTTATCTCCAGGTTGCAGGTCAAAGTTCACCTCTGATCAACTCTGACCTGCAAATTTCAACTTTTAGCAAAAAGAATCAATGCTGTCTTTGTGTGTCTTGTTTATAGAAGCAGAGAAGTCAGGTGTAGTAAAATGTTACACTACCAGTCTGCTAACTGCCACAGCACTGTTGCAGGCCTTTTACACTTTGTGATCAATATCATAACACTAAATACCTCCTGTTGATGCATGACATCACATCAGGTTCAGTGCCTCACTAATGTGAGCATAACCTTTACGATGTACCGAGACTAAGAATGTAAGCTTATTCAGTTGATTTAGATTTGTGCTCAGAGATGACCAAATAGCAATTTTACACCATTCCTTAGGTTAATGATGATACCAAGTAATTAATCCTTGGGGTCCACTGTAATGTAATGAAAATCTTGACTATTCTAGAGAGGCTAATTTCTCTGAAAGGGTTTGAAAAGGTTCATTGCAGACACATGCCCACAATCTGCCAGAGGGATCATTAGATCCATAGATTTCCTTGCATTTGCCCATAGAAACTGTGTTTATATTTAATGATTTGTTTGAATTTTAAATGAATGAATGAATTTTCTAGACACAATCTAGACGTTGGCAGTGTTGCAGGGGTCACTCATCTTATAGAGCTAGAACCCCATGTTCCATTCAATGAGAGCACAAGGCATTTCTCACCTGCAGATTTCAATGGCTTGAAAAAGCATCTCCAAGATCTCTTGGCTATAGGCATCATAGAGGAATCACATAGCCCTTACGCCTCTCCATATGTCCTTGTCCGCAAAAAGAATGGAGAGCTGCGAATGGTGGTCGATTACCACAGATTGAACAACTTGACAAAAAAAGATGCTTATCCATTACCTCGTATAGAGGAAACATTCACCCTGCTGTCAGGCTCAAAATGGTTCACTGTTCTAGATCTCAAGAGTGGATACCATCAGCTGGAGCTTGAACCTGCTGATCGTCCAAAGACGGCATTCACTACACCCTATGGGAATGGCAATTTCGGAGAATGCCTCAAGGCCTGACCAACTCTCCAGCGACCTGCCAGCGAACCATGGAGAAGGTGATGGAAGGTATTAACCTCCAAGATGCTGTTGCTTTCCTCAATGATTTCAGAATATTCTCCAGCTCTTCGGAGGAACATGAGGAGAGAGTGATGAAAGTCCTCAAACGCATCTCTGATGTCGGCCTCAAATTCCCCTTCCGAATGCAAATTCTTCCAGACCTCAGTGAAATATCTAAGGCATGTGATATCTGCTCAGCGAATCCAACCTGATCCCAATAAAGTTGCTGCTGTAAAAGAATGGCCCCGGCCTCAACAGCCAAAGAGGTCTGGTCATTTCTAGGTTTCACTGGATATTACCGACGATTTGTGAGACGGTATGCCAGTTTTTTTTAGGCCTCTGAATGATTTGTTGAAAGGAGACCTAGCCCCCAGGCACAAAGGCTCTGACCACTGGCCACAAAAACAATCACATCCACTTGGAGCGCTATGGACCCCTGCCTGCAAAGCAGCATTTGACCTCATCATTGAAAAATTAACATCGGCACCTGTGCTAGCTTTTTCCAACTGGCAGCTTCCATATTTGCTCGACACTGACACCAGTATGACCATTATAGGTGCAGCCCTATATCGGGTTCAAGATGGTCAAACCCGAGTGGTAGCTTATGCTAGTCATGGTCTCTCAAAAAGTGAGAAAAACTACCCCGTGCATAAGTTAGACTTCCTTGCCCTTAAATGGACGGTTAGTGAGAAGTTGTATAACTGTTTGTACAGGGCTAGCTTCAAGGTGCTGACTGATGATAATCCTCTAACATATGTGTTGACCAGTGCAAAGTTGGATGCCACAAGCCCCAGGTGGCTTGCTGCCCTGTCACTGTACAACTTCGACATTCATTACAAATCTGGTTAGCATAATGTCGATGCCGATGGACTCTCAAGAAAACCTCATGAACCATCCTAAGATGACAAGGAATCTCAAGATATGGATCGGAGGATCTCCAGCATGTTAGATCGTGCCAGTCTGTCGCATGATGAGTTTTGGATGGGCAGACAGTGAGCACTCTTTGCATGCGCCATGGTGTCAATATTCATGCAGTTTCACAAGACGAACAGGATGGTGACAGTGGGGTACCTGCCGTCAAAACACTATTGTGTGATGAAAGTGCTGATCCTAATTGGATGATCCAGGGCCAGGTCAATCTGCTCTGCCTGAAATGTTAATGGAGGATTGGCATCAATTGCAGAGAGAAGATGCCGCCCTGGCACAAATTATTCACATGTTTGAAAGTGGAATCAACACCGAGACAATGGATATGAGGTCTGAGGAGCCGGAGGTAGCCCTACTCTTACAAGAGCGATCAAAACTACTCTTGATGGATGGGGTGTTGTGCCACAAGGTCAAGCTTTTAATCAACTTGTCATACCTAGTAGTCACAGAGAAAGAGCTTTCTAAGGTGTTCATTAAGAAGTACGGGGTATGGGCATTGAAAGAACTTTGGAACTAGCCAGAGCTAGATTCTATTGGCCGAAAATGGCTAAGTGCATTGAGACAAAATATAAAAGCTGTGAAAGATGTGTGAGACGGAAAGCTAGAATACAAAAGGCATCAAAACTGGCTAACATCAAAGTCAGTGGACCCCTTGGGTTGGTTTGTATAGATTTTCTGTCAATAGAACCTGACTCAAGAGACACTAGAAACATACTTGTCATAACTGATCACTATACAAAATATGTGCAGGCATATCCAACAAGAGACCAGCCAGCTAAGACTGTTGCCACAGTGTTATGGGAGAACTTCATCAGTCACTATGGTTTTCCCCGCAGACTTCATAGTGATCAAGGAGCCTGTTTTGAGTCAGAAGTTGTAGCAGAGCTTTGTAAGCATGCTGGAATCTCCAAGTCTTGCACAACACCCTACCATCCGAGAGGGAATCCAGTAGAACGATTCAACAGAACTCTGCTCGATCTCTTGGGAACTCTGGAGGAGAAAAAGAAGGAGGAATGGAGGAAATATGTCAGGCCCCTAGTACACGCGTATAATTGTACAAGAAATTATGTGACTGGGAAAGCTCCTTTTCTTCTGATGTTCGGCAGAGAGCCGCGTCTTCCCATTGACCTCTGTTTTGGCATCAGCCCTCAAGGCCACAACTCCAAAATACACTCGCAATATGTGCAAGACCTAAAGAAAAGACTAAGACATGCATATGAGCTAGTTTCAAGAAATGCTGAGAAAAGGCAGTCATTGAACAAATGGCGCTGGGATGCTAAGGTGACTGCCCTGCCTTTGGAAGTGGGGGACAGGGTCCTTGTAAGGAACCTCAGAAAAGTCTCAGAAAGAAGCACAAAATCTCTGACAAGTGGGAGTCCACTGTTCATGTTGTTGTCAAACAGCCAGATGAGAGTATCCCGGTCTATGTGATCAAGCCTGATAATGGAGAGGGCAGAGAATGGGTCCTGCATCGTGACATTGTCCTTCTCTGTGGGTTCTTACCCGCAACCTTGGAAGCGGATCATGACAATACTGATGTGCAGGCCGTCCCGACACAAGTTTCTGAGGTGACTGATGAGGGGAGTATCACTGACGAGTTGTCTCCTGTGGAAGTAGAGGCAGACTGGGAACCTCAGTACACAAGTCCTGAAGCCCCTGAACAGTGTACCTTTCACTCTCAAAATCTCCTGGATCCTGACCCCCTGAATTCACTTTTGACCAGCCTGATTTGTCAGACATTGAGGCTGCAGTTAGTCCAGCCCCGTCACAGGGTAGGCCTCAGAGAAGAAGGGCACCACCAGGCTACCTCAGTGACTTCCAAGTTGGCAACACAGTCCATTGTAAACATCACAGTTTAAGTCCCTCCACATAGCAGAAAGTGTTGTATAACATTTTAATGTCCTTGCAGCAGCAAATTGCAGGGTTAGTGCAGTCTCTAGTTATAAGCAGTGACGGGGACTTCACCTTCTAAGTGGGGGAGGATGTAACCCAGCTGTAGTTTCAGTCAGTTGATGTTTCTGTTTCTGTATTGTTTGGTGTAGTGTCCTTTAAGTTTTCAACGGTGTCATATTACGGCAGTGTTACGACAGCCAATAGTGCAGTGCTTCTAGCAGGCATCGCGGGCTCAGAATGTCATTACTGCTGTGCAGTTCATGTGCGTCAGTGCTCTGTATTAGCCTGCCTTCGTTTCATTTATAAATCCGATGTTTCCTTGCTAGTAGACTGACATTGGAGCAGAGACTGTGCCTTTTCCTGTGGCTACTGGGAGGACAACTGCAGTCTGCCATCTCTTGGACCCCTTCTGATATTTTCAGGAAAACATCACATTACACTTCACATATAGAGCTCTATATAACCCTTTTTTTGCTGGCCAGCACTTAACATTTTTTGTTGTTGCTAAAGACAATTAAAGGACTGTAGCCTTTTCCGTGCTACCATGAGTTCTCTTCGCACACACCAAGCACACAGTTCTGGGTTGAAGCCTCTTTTATTGCTCAAAACCACCTCATACACAATAATTCAGTCCAGGGGACCGAACGCGGCTTGTGCGTCTCGTCCCGCCTCTCGTCCTGCAGCTTCCCCTGTGCATCTCCCATGCATCCTCCATCTTTGGTCCAGCACGCTACTGCATCTGAATGGAAGACAGTGATTAGTAACCAGGTGCTAGTTCTGTCAATCACTCACCTGGCGCTGTTCTCCTGAGCCCTCTCCACCTCTCTCTCTCTCTCCCACAGCCGCGCCTCGACCACACTCACCTCCACAAGGACGCACAAAGACTTCCTTTTATTTTGAATCGAAGACCGTCCGGTATTGAATTGTTTTCATGGGATGAGAAAGGGACTCTCAATTCAAGTTTATAGAGAATGTAAACAATTTGTTTTCACAAAGAAAGTATATATATTTTTTATGTTTTATTTTTATATTACTCTATTGATAAAGAGTTAAGGTCATACAGTTGTGGTTGTATGTTAATAGTAATTTTCTTATGATTTGCAAGTCTGAGGATGAAGTTTGATGCATTTCTGTCCAGAACTTGTTAATTGTTAATAAAATTGGATCGGTAGTAAACTGCTACCACAACCCTGGATAAATTCTACTTATTAGTTACAGTATCGCTCCTTCTTACACAGTGGGTGTAAGAGTCTGCTGCTGAAAGAGCTGCTCAAGGCTTCCACAGTCTGGTGCAGGGGGTGAGAGGTGTTGTCCATGATTGACGTCAGCTAGGCTAACATCCTCCTCTCACCCACCACCTCTATGGAGTCAAGCGGACAGTCCAGGACAGAGCTGGCCCTCTGGACCAGTTTGTTCAGTCTCTTCCTGTCCCCTGCATAAAGGAGCGCTGATGCCACCACAGTGTCATAAAGTGATGTCCTCTGCACCTTAAAGGACCTCAGTCTCCTCAGCAGATGGAGATGACTTTGGCCCTCCTTGTGCAGGGCATCCGTGTTGTCAGTCCAGTCCAGTTTATTGTTAAGATGAACACCCAGGTATTTGTATTTTGTCACCATCTCTATGTCCAAACCCTGGATGTTCACTGGTGTGATCTATGGTGTCTTCCTCTGGAGTTGATCTCAGTCTCCTTTGTTTTACTGGTGTTTATATGCAGGTGGCTGCATTCATACCCATTAACAAAGTCGTTGATGACCCCCCTATATTCCTGTCCGTTCCCCTCAGACACACATCCAACAATGGTTGTATCATCAGAGAACTTTTGGAGTTGACAATTCATGGTGTTGTGCGTGAAGTCTGATGTGTAGCGGGTGAAAAGGAAGAGAGAGAGCACCGTACCCTGAGGGACCCCCATACATGGTACCACATCTGAGACACAGTCTTTGAGTCTCACATACCGTGGTCTGTTGGTAAGAAAGTCTATGGTCCATCCAGCCAGCTGTTGGTCAACTCCCGCCCCTTCCAGTAGCCTGAGAATAAATCTCTCCATGGTCTTCATCAGGTGAGAAGTTAAGGTGACAGGGCTGAAATGGCCAGGCTCCTTGGGGTGCACAAACTTTGGAACTGGGACCACACAGGAAGTCTTCCACAGGACAGGGACTCTCCAGAGTCAGGCTCAGGTTGAAGATGTGTGTTACCAACCCACAGAGCTGGTTTGCACAGTCCTTTAACACTCTGGAGCTGATGCCATCAGGGCCTGTGGCTTTCCTTGCCTGATCTTCCTCAGTGTGTCAGGTGAGCCCAATGAATGTTTTAGGCCATTCGTCTTTAAAGGTTTTGTCCCTCTCACAGGCAAAGCCGAGGACCAGTGGCCGGTCACAGTGCTACAAGAAACGGCTTGCTCGCAGTCCCTCATCCTTTCAGGTGTTCTACCTTTGGGTGCTGCTTTGGGTGACGTAAGTGCAGTGGTGAGAGGCATTGAAATGGGGTTTGTACCCGTACCCCTCCAAGTTGTCCACATAAAGTCTAAGCTGATAGCTGGTTTCTTCCATGTAGCTGTTTGTGCTTGTTTTGCGATTGATGGTGTCATTTTCAGTATGGGGAATGACGTGGCTGGTGGTAGAGTTTTACCGGGGCCAGAGGTTGCAGTAAATCCCATCCCTCAGTCTAAGCATTACGACCTGGCTAAACGTCAACCAGGAGTGTTTGTGGCTAATGTTCTGACTCGAGCGCAGTCTCTTAAGCAGACCCAAAATGTTGTGTGATTCATTGTTTGCCACTGTCCTGGCTGAGGATAGTTTGCCTACTGTTGGTGATGCGGTGGATTTTCTGTCCAAGGAGCCCAAAAACAGCTACCTGCTCCAGCAGACCCCTTGCTGCTGACTTTTTTTGTTGATGCACAAGTGGGTTTTTGCAGCCAGGTGGTATTGATGATGGACTGGAGAAGTGCAGCGACGGTTTGGAGTCTGGTAGGGTGTCTAATTATCCAACATTGAGTCCCATCTGTCCTACCTGCATGATAGGCAGTGTAGTGATATAGTTGGCTTGCTCCATTCATGCACCTCATTGTTTGGTGGTGTGACTTCCCAAACCAGTGTGTTGTCCCAAGATATAGACGTTGGCTCTGCTGTTCCCATTAAACAACATGCCAGTTGCTTTCCACTGCCTAAAAGGGAGGTGATAAAGAAAGAGGCTGAATACCTGTTGGAAAATGGTTTAGCCAAGCGTAGTCGCAGCCCTTGGAGCTCCCTGTGTTTTCTGGCTCTTAAAGCTGATGGCACGCCACATTTCTGTACAGCTTTTCATAGGGTTAATTCTGTTACGGGGCCTGACTTATTTCCTTTGCCACGTATGGAGGATTGCATAGACAGCGTAGGTCCCGCCACTGTCATCACAAAATTAGACCTTCTGAAAGAGTACTGACAGGTCTTACTAACACCCAGAGCGTCCGCTATCTCTGCGTTTGTCACCCCGACCACTTCTTGCAGTACGACGTGATGGCTTTCAGCCTGAGGAATGGGCCTGCTACCTTTCAGGGTCCGATGCATTTGGTGTTAGGAGATGTGCCAAACTGTCAGGTGTTGCCCTCGTTTTCCCCCTCCTCCTTGCCCTTGAGTGGAGGTCCACACCTGATCCTACTTTACACTTAGGCTGTGCAAAAGTGCTGCTGGTGCCAGTGGGCTAGGTGGCTGTGGTGAGCAGAAGCGGATGTGACTGAGCTACAGACTGCCTTTTCTTTTGGAGACTAATCTTTCCATGTTGACTCGTGCTAGTTTTTTGTAAATAAACTATTTTCCAGCTAATTATCCTGTTATTTTTCCCTCCTTTACACTCGGTTTCATTTTACTATGTTTCTCCCCTCACCCCCTGGCCTTATGAGGACGTAACACTTTCAAACAAATTAATGGCAAAGAGCTACAAAGGGTAGACTATCTCACTTCAGTCTTTATTTCTGAAAAATACGACTAGAGGTTGGCAGGAGCAGCTCACAGCTCAGAAAACGAAAGTTCCTTCTTCTTTTCTGTGCAGTGGAGGCCAATGGGAAGTTGGACCCACTGCAGAAGCACCGTGTTACAGTTAACTCAGAGTACAAGCAGGTGCTTCCCCAACACCCCCAGGGAAACATTCACCCTTGAGTGCTGATCTTAGACTAGTTTCCTCTACCCTGCATTTGACCTCAGCTGCTATGAGCTAACTGGCCAAAGCTTCCCTGACCGGCGTCTCTGTAAAGTGACACACCCCCACAGCTACATGCAGCAGAGGTAGCAGTGTTCATAGGAGGAGGCAGTCGGAGGGCTTAGGGGTTACTGAGAATGAGACGTTTTGAGAGCAAATGAAGGGACTAAAACAAAGCCATAAACAAGCCCATCTATTTTTCAGTTATGCTTTGGGGACGGTGTAGTGTATTGGCGAGGCAGACACATTACTAGCGTTCATTCACTTTACTAGGCCATACTTCTCATAACCAAAAGCAATGTTCGTGTGTGACTTACAACCTTTGAACTCAACCATGTTCACCGGGTACACAGGGCATACAATAAGTGACCATTAAAAACATACAACTGTTGTGTGATTACTATATCACAGACAGACAGAGAAGTTGATTGGGCCAGTTTTGTAAAGTTTAACTGCACTGTATCACATGATGCCCCTGTTGACCATGATATGTATGCTTCTAATTTTCTCAGTAAAAAAAAAAAAAAAGAGAACAGAATACATCCATCGACATCAAAGTCAAGCTGGAGAATAAAACAGCTTTGCCAGAGAATTCCTTGGTCTCCTGTGAGCATTCCTGCAAATCCAAAACTTCTGCCTCTATGCTGTAGGTAGGAGTCACAGATTACAAACAGAACAGAGGAGAAGCACCAAAAGGTTAAAAGTAAAGCAGTGAGTGGCTGAGTGCAGAGAGCTAAACCGGGCCAAAAGCATTGGTATTGTCTCTCCATTATCTAACATGTAAAAGGTTCAGCATGTTTACTTTACTTTTTTTTTTTTTTTTTTTTTTTGGCTCATAAAAAATTTACACCCAGCAGTACTTTCATGTTGGTTGAGTTATGTGGCTCTCTCTGGCAAGGCTGCAGGAGGCGAGCTTTGATGTGAAGCCATAAAAGCTGTAAGAAAGTGGCCAATGCTGCATACTGCAGTGCAGGTTAAAGCAGGATACTGAGGTCAGCAGAGATCCACTGAACAGCTGAAAAAAAATGAAGGACAGGTGAAACACTAAGGATGAAACATTGTTGTTGTAAGAAACAGTGTTACTGCTGTGCAGAAGCTTCCAGTGTAATAAAAGCAGAAGTTATTAAGGGGGCAATAAAATAAAGAACCCAAATGCAGATACCACCAGGGATCCATAAAATCAGTTAAGGTCTTTTATTGCAAAACTGGGAGATTATGGGGCAGAGAGGATCATAGTAGGGTTCTAGGAGGAGACAGAAAACACAAGGTCACTCGCAGGCAAAAACAGCACACAAAAGAGAACACTGAATAACAAAAACAGCTCGGACCTGTCTGCACTGGGTTTCCTCCTGCTGCTTGGCTGACAAATATGTAAACATTATGACAGGGCTGCCAACGCAATTCACGCAATTGAGCATCTTCACACAGTCACACGCTAATCCTCCTATGTCACATGATGAGAATCATAAATTTCCCCTTTTTATTTTTTCACCTTTCCTCACTTGCTGCTTGCTGTACTTGTGGCCCCATTCTGACTCTGAGTGGATTACCCAGATATTATTAACCCTGACCAATCATCAGTCCTTGTGCCTAAATCTAACCCACCCAACAAAAGACAACGATTACCAGCCAACCATCAGAGGCAGCATAGGGTGGGTCATGCTGTCACATCTCAGGAGGAGAAAACAAACTTTAGAGTGACAGGCTGCAAATAATTAAAAAATATTGTGAGCTGAATAATGATTGTCTTTCAACTGAAGCAGAACATCAAACGGTAGGTAACCATCTCATCTCTGAATAATGTTATTTTTCTTGATTAATAAAATGTGACCTTAAATAGTCACCGCAAGTTACAGGCCATGGAAAATGATATAGTTCCAGACAATAATTTCTTCTGTAACATAAATGACCATTGCTGCTACTACACAGAGGAACAGTATAATCAAACTATTAAGACGGTTAAAATACATATATATGTATATGTATATATATATATATATATATATATATATATATATTAGGGGTGTAACGATACACAAAAATCACGGTTCGATACGTACCTCGGTTTTGAGGTCACGGTTCGGTTAATTTTCGGTACAGTATGGGAACAAAATGCAAACATGAATTTGCTTGTTGTTTATTTGGAACTTTTGTAAACCAGCAATTTATTGTAACATGATACAAAATGTGAAAATAAAATTTTAAAAAATAGAATATTGTTTTAAAGTGCTGCAAGATAATAAGTTAAATAAATTATTCTCAAATAAACAAAATATATATAAAATAAGCTTTCCAATAAATAAAATATTCTCAAACAAAAAATATATGAAACATTATAAAAATAAATTCCTCACAGCTTGTTAAAGGCTTTTAACAAAACTTTTCCACAAGTAAAGTGCAGCACTAACAGTTCCAGCATGTAGCCCTGTTCAGTTTTACTCAACCTTCATCATTTTTGCCAGAAAGATGAACTTGTCCACAATGACTCCACCCGAGTTATTTGTGAGTACAGGCTTTCATTAAGAAGATATAAGGACGACAACATGCACTTTTGGACGATTTATTGACAGTCGCGTTTTTTTGGACAGGCATCAGCACAGTCACCTACACTGTCGCTGTGTGCTGTGTAGCGCTCGTCGAACAGTGGTTTGCAGGTCGCAGACCCCGACATCTCCGTGTAAAATAGTAGTGTTCAAGCCACGTCAAAATGAAAATACATACATGAATACATGACTTGGATCGATGAGTAAGGGCGATCGGAATGTTTTTCCTGGTTAGCGGACATGGCCGAGGACCCCTCTGGAGACGGGATTCTCAAACCACACCTGGGACCCTCACCAGTTAAAATTAACTGGTAAACTGTCACACCGGAAACATACCCGATCTCAGCTGAACAATGTCGGCACACTGCCCTCGTTTTATCCATTTGTCTTTCTCCGTTGCAATATTTAACTAGGAAGCTGAAGTGTTCCCAAGCAGGAGACTTTAGCGACAAGTGAGGGTCTTTAAGCTCCGGTTTCTCGCTAGCGTTAGCCATGACGTAAACGGGCTGCACGTGTAGCTGCAGGCGGAAAATAAACACACGCAACTTCTGTTCCGTGAACTCACCCGTGCACAGCCCTGTACCGAACCGAACGTCCTGTACCGAAGCTGTTCAATACAAATACATGTATTGTTACACCCCTAATATATATATATATATATATATATATATATATATATATATATATATATATATATATATATATATGTATATATATATATATATATATATATATATATATATATATATATATATATATATATGTTTTAACCGAGTGATGAGTGATGATGAGTATATATATATATATATATTTTAACCGAGTGATGAGTGATGATGAGTGATGAGTGATGATGAGTATATATACATATATATATATATATATATATATATATCAGGCATAACATTATGACCATCTGCCTGATATTGTGAAGATTCCCCTTGTGCAGCCAAAACAGCTCTGACCCATCAAGACATGGACTTCAGACCTCTGAGGGTGTCCTGTGGTGTCTGGCACCAGGGCGTATTATAGTGGCTCCTCTGGGTCCTGTATGTTGGGGGGTGGGGCCTCCATGGATCAGACCTGCTCAGCACGTCTTACAGATGCTCCATCAGATTGAGATCTGGGGAATTTGGAGGCCCGGTCAACACCTTGGGCCCTTTATTGTGTTCCTCAAGCTGTTCCTGAGCAGTGTTTGCGGTGTGTCAGGGCACATTGTCCTGCTGGGGGGCCACTGCCATCAGGTAGTGTTGTTGTGATGAGGGGGTGGACTTGGTCCACAACAGTGTTTGGATGGGTGGTGCATGTCAAGTAGCATTCACATGAATGCCAGCACCCAAGGTTTCCCAGCAGAACATCACATTGTGATGAGATGATCAATGTTATTCACGTCACCTGTCAGTGGTTTTAATGTTGTGGCTGATTGGTGTATATATATCACTGACAGGCAGAAAACAAGTCACCAACTGGACTTAACTTAGCAAATAGGTCAGAGCCTTCCATTGGATAATTACTGCAGTGATTAAAATGTTTCTGCTGGCAACAAGTTATTGATCCCTAACCGATGCATTGAGGGGCTTCTCATTGTGGGAAGACATATCCTGTGGACATGGAAGAGATGTTACTCTGTTTCAGAAGGCTGAAATTATTGGCCTGCATCAAGCAAGGAAAACAGCTAAGGAGATGCTGAAACTACTAAAATTGGGTTCAGAACTGTCCGACGCATTATTAGAACCTGGAAGGATAGTGGTGAATCATCATCTTCGAGGAAGAAATGTGGTTGGAAAAAAAGTCTTGAATGATCGTGATCGAAGATCACTTGAATGTTTGGTGAAATCAAATCATAAAAAAATAAACATTAGAACTCTATTTAACTCATAGAACTCAACTTAATATACTAAATGACCAAGTTTTTCCATCAGTGGATTTTTTTCTTCCCTGATGGCACAGACATATTCCAAGATGACATGCCACGATTCATTGGGTTCAAATTGTGAAAGAGAGGTTCAGGGAGCATGAGACTTCACACATGGATTGGCCACCACAGAGTCCAGACCTAAACCCCACTGACAATCTTTGGGATGTGCTGGAGAAGACTTCGCGCAGCGGCCGTCTCTGCCATCATTAATACAAAATCTTAGCCAATAATTAATGAAACTCTGGACGGAATTAAATGTTGTTACATTGCACAAGATTATCAAAATGATGCCATGGTGAATGTGTGATAATACAAGCTAAAGGTTATCCAACCAAATATTACGAGTGTGTGACTTTTTTGGGCCAGGCAGTGTATGAGTTTGTTCAGGCCTTATAAAGCAACACTCGTCCTTCCTATCTCAGTGTCATTAGTGGGGGTTCAGGACAGGGACACTGTATGTGTGGTCCTCTGAGTACAGTGCTGAAGAAAATGACCAGAATCCAAGTTAATGAGACTGAAGTTTATACAAGATCCCCAAAATATGTTTAAACTGATATGTAGATCCAGACATTCCATGAGATCATCACATGATGCAGTGCTGGAAAACAGGCTTTTTCAAAATCAAGAGAATACCAGCACTGAGGCTCATGCTGCCCTACAATATGCAAAAGTGCACATCACCATTTGAAAGAGTTATAACCTGTAGTTCATCAATCATTGTTGCCACACATTATGCCAGTTTCAAATGATGGTGAAATTTTAACAATGACTGCTGGTGCACACCTTGATTTGGAATGGAAGGCTAAATTCTGGAGCCAGATTTGGGTTAACTTTTACAGAGGAGCAATAGAAAGCATCCTGACTAGAAACATCACAAACTGGCATGGCTCATCACAGCCCAGGACAGGACAGGAAGGCACTACAGTGGGTGAGTAAAACCACTACAACATCACTTGTACCATCTACAGAAAATCAGTGACATTAGTGAAGTGAGATGTCTGCACAGAGCCCAAAGATACTAAAAGACAACAGCCACCCAGCCACAGTCTGTTCACCCTGCCTCGTTCATACTTTCTGTAACCAAGGTACTGACCACAATATACAATCTACTTTCTGTTTACAACAGCACACACATGCCTAGTAGAGGGGAGAACGGGGTAAGATTATCCACTCTTACATTTGACTATTTTGCTACAAAATAAAAGTGTATTTGTTTCAAATAATAGTTCCTATATATTCCTCAGGTTTTTGTGAACCAATGGAAATACATGAAACAAGTTAACTATAATGTTTCAGAACAATAACAAAAACAAAAAAAGCAGTCTTATGGCACAACTTGACCCAAGGTGGACAGTAAATTGAGCATAAACAGCCATCGTAAAGTACTGATATATAAATGACACAAAATCAAACTATAATATAATAATGCCACCACTTTCATGCAGGCAACAACTCATACTCTTAACTAAAACAACCTGTTTGTGTGTGCTTGTCAAACATGCCAGCTGAACATTTTCAGTAAAGATGAAATTGTAATCTGTGTGTTGGTTACACAGAGAATGTTGATGAAGTTTCTTTTGTGTTAAACATATTAGTGTGGCTTAAACTTAACATTCAACCATCAGGTACGTGTCCATCTGTGTCAAACACTTCATCACAGGTTAGTTACTGATGTTACTGAGTGAATGATGTGTGCCAAAGTGAAGCAAAAAAGAGCCTTTGTAAAGTTGTAAAGGTTTTGCTGTGAAGAAATAAGGCACTGTTATAAAACACTGTTGAATAAAATTAAAACTAAACCAACCAAAAAGAATCACTTACCCTGGTTCAATGACACCATATGGTCATTAATGAAACAACAAGATTATGCTCTCAAGACCTCTTTAAAAACTAACACTGGGACAGACAGACAGATATTTACCTCTTTGCGTAATAAAGTCACTAAAGCACTTAGGGCTGCAAAAGCAAACTTTTTTATTAGTATAATAAACAGTGCTAGAGGGAACACAAAAGAAATCTGGACAAACATTAAGAAGCTGACATCAAATAGTACCATGTGCAGGGAAATTAAAGAGTTGAAGCTGCCTGACAGGGTAATCAATGATCCTAAGGACATTGCAACAGCTCTTAATGTTTATTTTGTTGACTCTGTGAAAAATATGAGGCAAGACTCAGGTCATGAAGTACATCAACTAACTCCAATGCCCCTTAACACTGATGCCCCAATATTTGATATCCATGCAGTATCTCAAACACAAGTTGATAAGGTCATCTACAGCCTTAAAAGTTCCAGAGCCAAAGATACCTTTGACATGGATTCATTATTTCTTAAAACTCACAAACAGTCTTTCATAGCTCCGTTAACAAACATTATCAATGATTCCATAAACGTAGGTGTTTTCCTAGACTCCTGGAAGGATTCTATTATTACACCAATCCTTAAGTCTGGAGACCCTACACTGACCAGTAACTATAGACCGATCAGTATACTCCCCTCAATATCCAAGATAGTGGAGAAACTGGTTGCAGAACAAATCATAGATCGTCTAAACATGAGTCCATATATGTTAAATGACCTCCAATTTGGTTTCAGAAAACACCACTCTACAGAAACAGCTGTCTGTTACTTCTTGGAAACTATAAAATCCAAGCTTGATACAGGTGGGGTTGTTGGAGCTGTGTTCCTTGACCTGAGTAAGGCGTTTGACACAGTTAACCACAAGCTATTAATAACCAAGTTGACTCATTTTAATTTCTCTGAGAAATCCCTAAAATGGATGGAATCATATCTTTCATCAAGATTTCAATGTGTCAGAGTTCAAAACACAAAATGTATGCCTTGTGAGAATAACCTTGGAGTACCCCAAGGTTCAATACTAGGACCTCTTTTATTTAGCCTATTCATAAATGACTTGGCAAGTTACTGTCCACCAACAGTGACCTGCCAACTGTATGCGGATGATGCAGTGCTTTATGTACACACTAAAAACAAAGCGCAAGCTGCAAAACAACTTACAGCTGTTATGAGTAATGTGTGCAACTGGTTAGAGAGCTCTCACCTGCACTTAAATGTGTCCAAGACTGTCTCAGTGTATTTCTCCAAAAGGCTAAATAAGTCTGACACAGACCCTTATATTTTTGTGAGAGAAAAAAAGCTTGAAGTAGTTCAAGAGTTTAAAAGAGTTTTAAGCAGCACACAAAAAAAACTGTCAACAAAATGAAATTTAACTTGTCCAACTTTAGGTATATAAGAAACAATCTTACTTTTGAAGCAGCTAGGCTATACTTTGATGCAATGATCATGTCTCACATGTCCTATTGTATAACCAGTTGGGCCTCAGCTTGTAAGACAACTCTAAAGTCCCTAGAGTCAACATATAAACAAGCTATAAAAGTTTTAGACAGAAAACCTAAAATGTATCATCACTGTCAGATTTTTTAAAAAAACTTGAGTTGTTGGATATGGAAAACACTGTGAAATACACTGACTCTATTTTTTAGTTTTTAAAATCCTTCATGGTTTAGCTCCACCACCTTTACAGGAATATATTAAAAGGAACATAAACAGTACAACCAGAGCTGGCTCCAGAGGTAATTGCTCTGTTCCCTTTAGGAGAAGTGCTTTTGGCCAAGCAATTTTTTCCTATAGAGCAACAAATACCTGGAACTCTATACCAAGTGCAATACGTGACCTGTCTACCCTCACCTCATTTTCCAAACATCTTTAAAAATGGCTTCTGGAAAATCAAACCTGTTGTCACTAACTGGGATCATTTTTAATTTGTCCACTGCTGCTGATCTGTTTGTCTGTTATTATCTATTTTGTCTATTGTAATGTTTTACTGTGATTTGTCTTGTTGTATTTATTATGTCTATTATAATGTTTTACTCTGTTTTGTTTTATTGCATCTATTTTTAAAAAAAAATATGTTTAGGGACCATTTACCTGTCAGGGACTAAGGATGGAAATTAGCCTTTGGCTATAATCCTGTATATTTACATTTTTATTTTTTTAAAAATGTTCATCAATATAATTTGTCCGTTTGTGAAATAAATAAAACTTCAAACTTCAAACTTCACCTGCTTTTATAATGGAGTTTGGTTTACCAGTCTGTCCACTCGACAGACCTCCAGGAGCAGAGGCTGTTTTTAATGTTAATGATACACATAAACTGAGCTGATCTACCTTCTAATAATGAACCTTGTGAAAAGCACAAAGTAACTTTGGAAGCGGAACTAAACCGGCCTGTTTTCTCCTCCTCTCAGTGCAGAGTAAATGGTCATGTAATTAAGCACAAACAGCTGTCGGAATAGAGACAGTGGTTCTGTTTCACCACAGTGATCTAATAAGATTACAATAAAGTCACACTGGACAGATTATGAAACAGTAACATACAAAAAGTCTTCATAACAGAAGAGATGATGGATGAAAGAAAAACGAGCTGGATATTTAATAAGGTGGTCGTGTGTGACAGGTTCATCTATTTTGATGGAGACTGGGACTGAAAAGGACACGGTTTCTTTATTTCTTTCTATGTAACGACACCGATTGTTGATCAGCACCGACTTAATATATTTGCTTGCCAGTTTTATTTATTTTATTTATTTTTATGCGGTAGTAGAATCATTAGAATTTGTTTTGACCACCATTCAACTTAGAAGGACCCAAAAGAGGGGAGGGATTAGAGCTTAGATCGGGCCCAAAAAAAATCAAGCCCGACCCTACCCGAGCCCGTGCACGTTGTGTCCGAGCCCGGCCAGGCCCGACACATTAACTGTAATCATGAGCGCGAGCCTGATTTAAACCCAACATTTTTTTAATACGTGGGCTGTTATAATATTATATATACTACAGTTCTGAGTTGTTTAAACCACAGAAATCTGTTTAGAATTATCTTAATGAATAATGCAACAAGGACGAAGCATGTAAACTGCGTTGTTTGTTTATTCAGAATGGAATGGATCCAAATGAAGAAACGTAAAAAAAAACATGAACCATGATGACAATGAACAAGAATGAACTTTGGTTGGCCTAGAAGTATGCCTACTACTCTAATATATTTCAACAAGGTTTTAGAATACAGAATTTTTCAAAACAAAATAAATATTTTTAAAGATATTAGAAAACGTAGTGCAAAAACACTGCTTCATGTCCCTAAAAAAACGCACTTAATGCACTCGACAAAGCCGACACAGATGTTGTCACTGCCCACGACTTGTTTAAAATGGTTCCATACGTCCGACTTTCCTCCAAACTTGCTCAAAATTTATTCTCCTGTTTCTATTTTCTTCTTTACATCTTCAAGCTCCATGTTGCAGTTGGTGTGATGCATGACACATGTTGCGTTTTTTTTGTTTGTTTGTTTGTTGGTGTTTTTTTAACTTTGCGCAACTTTTTACACATGTGTTACTTAGGCCTACTTTGCTGAATATATATATAATATTTCTGATTATGGCATAGCTTTCTCCCCACAAAATTAGGCTAAAAAAGTAATGATTTAAAAAAAATTATAATAAAAAAAAACACAAATGCTTGATCAAGGTCCACTATCGCGGGCCGGGTCGGGGGACATATAAATATATATTATAATATAAACATATATATATAAATATATATATATAATATATATATTTATATAATATATATAAATATAAACATATAAATAAATATTCTTAAAATCATGGATAGATTCAACTTTTCACTTGTTAAGCTGACATTATCATTTGTGATTATAAAAAGTTGTATTAGCCTACATTTGAAACAAATGCAAAAAAAAAAAAAGTATTATTGCCTGGTGGTCACAGAGTTCTTGACCTTACTGTGTATAGGCTACTTTTGTATGTGCCACGGTGTTGTTCGAACGTGTAAACGAATACATTCATAAAATACTTCCATACATCCAGCTGTGTGTGAGTCCCAGCAGTCTCCATGCTTTCATGTCTCGCGAGGTTTAGCATTGCTGTCCGACGCTCTCGCGTGATTTCTCGAACCTGTCATGGCTGCCGTAAGGAAGCTTCAGATCTGTGCCCTGTCTCCGACCGGGAAGCACTCCGCCTCGCTCATATTCCTGCACGGCTCAGGTGCGCAGTAGTGTGTGTAACAGGTCAGCGTGTGTGTGCTGTTGTCCCCGCCACCTCTGACTGCTCTCTGTCTGTCTGTCTGTCTGTCTCCTCCGCTGCTGTTGCGGGTCGGACAGCTCCTCAGCCACCATGCAGCTGAGACTCACCACTGGCTTTAATAAGTTAACCAGCCAGGCTCGGACTTCTGTTCGTCCACCAGCTGCTTCATTCACCATTAGAGTAGAAAATGGTCGCCAGAAGTCAATTAATGTCTGATGACTGAAACTAATTTAACGTGGTTGGAAGGTTCAGCACTAACCCTCGGGTCACCTCTTTGACTTTCTTCCCTCAACGTGTTGATGCTAACTTCTCGTCTGGTTAAATGTGAAATGTGTACTGGTGGTAGAGTAAAGAACTGCTCTGTAGGTCTTTGTGCCTTCATCCTCAGTGTGCTTCGGTGTCAGTCATCAGTTTTTGTGAAAACCTGTTGCTTTGCAAAATGGCAACATAAAATAGTTAACGTTTAAATATACAGAGTGAAAATGAAATGGCCACGGGCCTGACCGATATGACAGAAACCACAGCCTGCATAGTCTGGTATGCAAAAAGGATTTAATCAAATAGAACCTGCTTAGTTTTTGCATATGGTAAAACACAGCCTAGATATGCATTTTAATGGTGTCTCTTAAATTATAGTCATTGACCAGCCCTTTCATGCATGAATTATTATTATTATTATTAATAGGGGTGTCACGATTCTCCAAATCCTCGATTAGATTACATTTTCGATTCTAAGGTCACGGTTCGATTCGATTCTCGATTTTTATGTGTATTTTTTTATGCCATTTTAGATGACTTTTATGCAATATAATATCTGACCTTTGTTTGCAATGAACCACACTACATTGTAAAATTTACAACATTTAATAACATAATGTACCAATAACTTATATCTTCAGTCAATTGGAAATTTAAACAAATTAACCTGCCATCTAGTTTCTCTTTTGTAACTGCAGTCTTCTTCAAAGAAGATGACATTCAAGTTCACAACAAAACAAACAAGAAAATAAAACCATAGTCCATAGTCTTCTCTGAACAATTTAGTGTCTTAACAAACTATTTCAGAACAGTTTTACATATACCACACAGATAATTGTTGCAAGAGTGGTGTAGCCCCTTTCAGGAATAGGGCGGCGCGTGAGGTGTGTGTGCGTAAAATGCGTAAGGTGTAAGTGGGCGAGCGAGAGTGAGGGAGCGTGCGTACGTGCGGACAGTGAATGAATGAGAGAGGAAGGAGAAGCGAAAGGAGTCGCAGTAGTAGCGACAGCAATAAAGTGTACAATATAGGCTGCAGTTTGGCTGTGAATAAAGGCGACGGCTCCTCCAGATACAGCAAAGCTCCCTGGGATTATTTCCCGACCAGCTGAACACGTGAAAGGGGGTTCACCCCGAAGGGAAACAGAAACTTCGGCCCTGGAGGAAATCATCTCCCCTGTGCTTCCCGACCAGGAATGGTGTAACACCATGCTATCGTTTGACTGGCTGTAGCTAACAGCTACTGGCTTAGCTAGTAGCTAAGTTAGAGGAGGTTGACTCGCAGCACTTCAACACCTATGTGTTTTCCGTTTGGCAAGCCGACCGGACGTGACGTGGGGGCGCGGCAGCATCGACTATTCCATTTTTTAATTCGAAGTTCGAGATTGTGACTTAATTTCGGTTGATTCCGATTTAAAATCGAAATCGTGACACCCTTAATTATTAATGTTATTATTAGTAGTAGTAATAGTAGTAATCAGTCAATAACTTCTTTGTCACTTTATCTGTTTTTTTGAAGGAGTTATGAATCTGTCCCCTGCAGTGGACGGGAATCAGCGGAATGAGCAGTGATTCAGAATTAACTTGTCAAATCCTTCCATTCTCTGAAAACCAGATGGGTATAAACAACATTTTTCAACTAATTAAACTGTTAAAATCCTTTAATCCAGATTTTGATGATATTATAAGATCTGTCCACCATTCAGATCAAATCTGAAACAGTTTATTATTGCTTTTTATTCAGACTTTTTTGAGTGAAAGCAATCGTAATTTTAAATAAACCATACAAATTAAGGTGGATCTAAAAAAGTTTTGATGCATGACATTCACTGGAGTGGACGGATGGATTGTCAGTCACAGAAAAATGTTAATAAAATCTGGATGAAAGCATTTCAAATAACTTGTTGTTTTGGTTGTTTGGTTTTCTGAGAGTAAGCGGAGTTAACAGTTACTGAATCCTCCTTATTAAATCGCGTCCTCTTCCCGTCATCATTTTGAATTGATGTTGCTATATCTGAAAATACCAAAATAACATTTAAATGGAATTTTGGACAGGGCTTTGGGGTTTCACCACTTGGTGATTGGGACATGTCCTGAACTATGAGCTCAAACTGTGACTTTTCTGGGTCCATTATAATAGGACTTGTTTGATACGACCATTACACTCAGCCACAAACACTACAATGGGAAAGTCTAAGGAGCTCAGCATTGATCTGAAAGAGCTCATTATTGATTTGAACAAGTCAGGAAAGTCACTTGGAGCCATTTCAAAGCAGTTACAGGTCCCAAGGTCAACTGTACCATCAACTGTTTGTAAGTATGAAGTGCACGGCACAGCTGTGTCACTGCCACCATCAGAAAACACAAACTGTCACCTGCTGCTGAGAGAAAACTGGTCAGGATGTCAAGAGTCAACCAAAAACCACCAAAAAGCAACTCTGTGATGAATCAGAAGCTGCTGGAAGACAGGTGACACCAGCCCTTTTCACACAGAGTCGCCGCATTATCTCTGCAGCAGTGGTTCACCAATTCTCCGCAGTTTGTTCACACAGAACCAAGCAGCTCTGGGGTTAAGACACACCTGTGTGTAATTCACACAGAAAGCCGGTGCTGTGACTCCTACAGAGGCAGAGCATTTAACAGGAATAGACAGTCCTACACTCACAATGCATTAATTATTGGAAGAGGCAGGAAAATGGTGCTTGTGACCAGGCTGTTAGATAGCTTTGAATTTGAAGCAAGATTAGCCCTATACAGGCATCTTAGTTTTTAATAAGGTGGAACTAATAACTTGAATTATTGCTCTGAATTAATCACACCTGTGCAGCATGTCTAACTGTCTGCTCTGTTGTATTAACAATCATCTTAATTTCATCATGTGAAGTTACAGTTCATATTGAAAATGGAGAGAATGTTATTATGATAATGTTATTCCTCCCATTATTCTGCTGTCTTTCACTTATCTTGTTATTGTTTTATATAGCATTTCTACTGTTCCTAAACTAAAGGATTGTCAGCAGTATTAACAACTAACTGCCATCTTAATGTTTCATTATTGTAAGGAGTGGTTAGCTGTATTAATACACTGTTTTATACAAACCAAACAGAGCTACAGTCATATGTGTGGTATATTTGTATTATATCTACTTTAATTGAGATGCTGGTCTTCATAGTGACACAAACATTACTATCAAACAGGCTTGTTGAGGTACAAGCTGCCATCAAGTAGAGTATGAAAAATAACTGAGCTGACACTTTGTCATTATCCAGGTGTAATCCATATGGTACTATTGATTGGCCAGCATTACAACTGTGTGTAGTCTTAATTCTTATTTTTTGTTTTATTTCCATGTCTAGGTGACACTGGCCAGGGGCTGAGAGCCTGGGTTCGAGATGTAATAGTGCCAGATCTGGCCTTCAGCCACATCAGAGTGATTTACCCAACAGCTCCAGCGAGGTAAGTCTACAGTTGACTGAACCTGGTGAGTTTGCTCGTCTCCTCAAATAACGTATTTCAGAAAATTGTTTCTCTGAACTGTAATATAGACATTTTTCTCAGAGAAGCTGCATTCTTACAGGGGAAAGGCCAGTGTTTAATGAAGTAGGCTCTGGTAATAGTAGTCTACGGAGCCTGGGAGCTGACAAATGCTGTGGGTTTTTTTGTTTGTTTTTTAAATGAATTCAAATTACTAAATTGAAAAATGGATAACTCATGCACAAGTTATACGTATGTCAAAGTTTACTCAAGTATTGTACTTTTTCAGGTACTTGAGTATTTCCATTTTCTTCTACTTTATACTTCCTCTCCACTACATTTATTTGTAGTCAACCTCCGTTAGTGATCTTTTAAAACCTTATGTCCCATCAAGGTCACTCAGGTCCACTGACCAGCTGATCTTGGTTGTCCCAGGTCAAAGCACAGGGGACATCGTGCTTTTGCATCTGTGGCCCCTAAACTCAGGAACGAGTTGCCTCTAGATGTTAGGCTGGCCCCCACACTGCCTGTTTTTAAATCTTGCCTTAAAACACACTTTTATTCCCTGGCTTTTAATTCAGTGTGAGAGTGGCCCCTGTGTGTCTGTCTAACCTGGTCTGTGTGTTTTTACCGTCCTAGCCATTTCACTTTTATTGTACAGCACTTTGTTTTTTAGAATGTGCTTTATAAATACATTTTGATTGATTTGATACATTGAGTTTCTAGTTACTTGCAGATTAAATTTATTCAGTGCTTTTAGGCTATTAACTCTGATGTGTTAACAATCAGATAGTGTTGTGTGCGGGACATTGTGTGAGAAGATGCTGCATCAGAGCCAAAGTAGCACATTTTTTGATTAGTTTATTTAAAAACTAGCAATTTGCTAGCAATTTAGCAGTCTGACAGAAATATCACTGATACAGATAATTGGAATAATGCTGAATATCAGCCCTGATGGTTGGCCACGACCGATTATCGGTCTAATTTTGAAACAATTAAATGCCAAGACAGACATCTGATCTCTGAGTCAAGGTTAAGTTACAGCTCTGGACTAATACAAGATTGGAAGTAATGAATTCAACTGACTCCAGCTGACAGACTGTAGAGCCAAAGCTGTATAATACTGAGACACTTTCTCACTTATGCTGATGTTATTTATGATTATTTATGATTATTTATGACGCTCCCGGACTCCCTTACAGTGTCCGAAGTCCACTTTTATGCGAGGAATAATATTTCCCATTTATGTAGAAAGAATTATGACACATAGCACTTATTTTTAATGGATTAACTAAGCAGGTTTGCCTGTAATGAAGCTGCAGCCATGTGACCTCTGACCCTCATCAGGCCGTACACACCTATGCGAGGGGCTCTGTCTACCGTCTGGTTTGACCGTTACAAGATCTCACGGGACTGCCCGGAGCACCTTGAGTCCATAGATGCCATGTGCAGCACCTTAGGGTCCATCATTCAGGACGAGGTCAATGCCGGGATCCCCAAACACCGGATAATAATCGGTATGGATCTGGTTTTCACTGAATGTCTGCTACATGCATGTTAAAATCAAAAAATTTAGCTCAGATTCCTCTGGTGCTCTCTTCGGAATTCCCCTGCCAACATGTCTGAAACTCACCTATTAATACGCTGCATGCCATCTGTTTAATGAGTGCACAAACAGATCAAAGTTTGTGGTGCTAGAGGAGTTACATGTGGGTTCAGACCTGGTATTAACATCTGTCTTTAGTGATGCCATTACAAGGGGACAATCTACTCTAAGTCCATCAGTTCAAGCCTTTAACATGTGTTTTGAGTGACCACTCGTGGTCAGCTGCTAAATGTTGGCAGGTAAGACATACTTTAGACACAGAAGCAGACAGGCTGGTACAAACTGACACCTTTTACAGGAAACAAACAACTTCATGTTTGGATTTAATGCTGAATTTACAAGAAGACACAAATTATTTAGAATTTGTCGTAGCTGTTTTGCAAAGGTTTGTAAGGGAGTCTGGTGATATTGTGGTTACTAGTTCAAAGAAACAGTGTGTTCACAATCAGCTGCTGCTCACATTGACAGGTTAAGAGAGCTAACACGCAGGGCTGATTGCATTCCAGCGCCGTGCCGGATCTCTGGCGTACCGGCGTGACTGAAATCGGGTTTGCCCAGAGATCTAACATACAGAGGCGCACCTTTCACTCAGTCATACTAACAATAGGTCTACTAGCCAATCAGAATCAGCGGCATGGAAACAGTTTTTTTTTTGCAATCACTCCTGAACATGTCATTTACATTACAGTGAAGCACATGGAGATCAGACAGAGTATGATCCATTCTACCTGTTGTCGTGTCTTCTTCCTCCTCCTCCTTTTCTTCTTCTTCATCTTCTTCTTCATCTTCTTCTTCGTCTTCATCTTCGTCTTCTTCTTCTTCTTACAGAAATCACTACAGTCACAGTGAGTGACCATTGTGCCTGTTCAGAAACCAAAACTTCTGCTCTTCAATGCTCTCTGGAACCCTCCTGTACTACCTGTACTTACTCTCTCTCTGGATTTTCTCCTTTTTCTCTCTCTCTCTCTCTCACACAAACACACACACACACACACACACAGTCACACACCACAGTCCATCTTGGCCTGGCTCTTCCTGACTCCCTCTGTCATGATATAAAATGAATAATGCATCTCATTAAGTTACCGTGTCCTTTCATATGCTGCCAGCAGAGAATAAAAAAGGGCTTCCAGAAGAGATTCTCTGGTCCTGGAAAGCTTTTAACCTCAAATATTCAGCTTATCAAGTTCACATATTAATAACAATGAAATAAAACCACTTGGATCAAGTACTATAAACATTATGGCTCAGGCAAGGTAAGTAAGTTCCCACAGGAAACATATGGTAGGACATTGAGTGTTTTAATGTCAGCAGGGGATGGCTGCACATGAAAGGGGAAACCGCTGAGAGCAGTGGGAAAAGGGTTAACCTGAAATGTGTAACTATATAGGAGCAGTTGTGGCAGGGTAGAGATGGGTGTGGGGTGGGGGTCGGCGGTGCATGACTCCACTCCAGAGAAAGTGAGTGAAAAAGCACATGCTACTGGGAAACTGCTGAAATATTGTCTTACTAAATCATAACATTTTGTCATGAACTATAAATAGTGGAGTTGCTCGGCAGTGCTGGAGAAATGCGGTGCCATTTACCCAGAGTCCACTTCCCCGGCTCACACACTGACAAGCGCCAGACGTTTCCATGGAAAAAGATTTGAGGGAGGCCAGTCACAGGCTGCAGTGTTTGTGTGTTGTCTCAGTGTGCAGAGGAGTGTTCACACAGAAAGGGAAACAATTTTTTCGCCTCACGTTACTCACTTGAGTTTGACCACAGGATCATTTGTGTGAATTCACGTTAGGTTTGTGAGTTTGACTGCAGTATAATTTGCCCCAAATAGCCAGAATACCGTACTGCAAATTAGCCGTAAGCTATTGAGCAATGGCAGGCACCAAGGGTGTGTTTGTGTTCAGTTCAGCCTCTAACTCAGCTCAGTACTTACCAGAGAGTCCAGTACTTTGTCTTATTTCCTTCTGGTCTCTATTCTTTTTTCCCTCTTTCTTTCTTCTCTCTCTCTCTCTGTCCATTCATGAAATACATTTTCCCCTCCATCTGCAGTCAACAAGACTAATTACAATACATACAACACCCAATAGTGAAGGTTTAAACCTCCTACTGCAGGTAGAGAGGCAAGAAGAAAATCCACTTTTTAATCCCAATGCATGTATAAACCATGCATACACATGAAAAATGTAATTACACCGCTTTCTACACAGATTTCTGAATGTATAAAACTCCACAGAGGGTGAGACTGTGTGCAGGTACACATCTTTAACACCATGTGCGCTGTGCACACAGTCTGTTCAGTGGGATAGTGTGATGATGCCAGTTGGAAAAAAAGGAGAAGAATGGTTTGAATTAGGATGATATTTTATTGAGAGCTGTTTTTTCACTAAATTGTGTTACAGGATTACATCTATAGTTAAAAACCGTCTCTATGATCACACAGTGATGCACAAGTTGTTGCCTCTGTTTCTACTGTCTTCTGTAAACATGTTTGTCAGTGTGCATTGTGATAATTCTAATGATAATGATCTTTATGTAAATGAACAAAAAGATACATGATCTTTATAGATGTAAATAAAGATTATTTTCCTGTATTATTGGGGAGTAAGAATCCTTCAGGTATAACCAGCACTATATAAGGGCTGTCACTTCATCCACGAAGATGAGCAACTGAAAGCCGCTGAGATCCGGGAGATGCTAGCGTCTCCTCGCTCTCTGTAGCTGTCTTGGTTGTCCGCTTGTTGTTGTAGCGGCGAGCTAATAGCGGTCGCTACTTTCAAATTAAAAGCCCCCCACTAAGAACCCAGTTCTAAACTCCGATGGGGTGCAATGTAAAGCTCTTATTTTGAAGACAAATTCGACCAGCTTCTCTTCACGCCCAACTTCGTGCTTCACATCACGTCACATATTTAGCCTACTCCAGAGGTGGTAATGTGGTGGCTTATTTGAAAAGGTGGAATATTACACCTCCCTTTTAGATAGAAAAGGTGGCACATTGCAGCCTTTACCTTGCTGCAGATGGGCCACCTTTTCTATCTAAAAGGGGCTACTGACACAGATATGAGCTTCTTGACCTTTAAATCACACCACTTTTTTTGTTCATTCTGAGCTCAGCGTTCACCCCTTCTGTCACTTTCTGCCATTTCACTTGCTTAATTTCGTTGCTAAAGCCAGAACTGAAGCCTCCAAATAATACTCCTTTTCTGTCGTCTGTAAGTTTGATCAACCATTACTTTAAGTTCACGGTCTGTAAAATTGTACTTCCTGTTCTTCAAGCACTTCTTCTCCTAGTAAATTGTGGGGATGGTCAGACAGCTTGTGCTCATGCATAAAATTTCAGAGTGATTGAGATGTATGAGGAAAAGACACGTAGGAACAGACTTACGTGGGCTTTTATAAATCTGATGAAAAGACCGCGTATGCATGTTTCCTGTTTTGTGTGTACACAGATTTGTCCACCTGAATACACACAGAGTTTCAGACACTTGGTCCCTGGTGTTTATTTCTTCAGAATCTCTGGCCCCGCCCCCCTGAGGTCTCTCACCCTCGGCAGCTGTCCGTCAGCGAGACATCACATTGTTATGTGATGGATCAAATTTGTTTCCACACGTTCCACACTTGACTCAGTAATGTTGGTGCTGATGGTGTCGAGGTCTTTGCCTCCTTGTTACCAGCCTCTGTCATGCCCTGCCAGCATCACCTGACTGAAAGGCAGATTTTTGGCTTTGGATAGAGCCCTCAGCTCTGCATTCATCCAGGCCCTCTGGTTGCGGAATGATTATATTGTGTATTTTCTTATGTATTTGTTTTATGTCTTTTCCCTCGAGATTGATGTGCTTCACCTGGGAGGGCATTTCTGAAATTGTCCTGTAGAGCTGCTGTAGCTTCATTTGACCGTCCTTCAACAGTTTGTACTGACATTTGACCCTCTTCATCAGTTGGGAATTAGTTGGCAGGAGAAGCAAGGAAATATGCAGCAACACAAGTTCATCTTTTTATTCAGATTTATCTTGTTTTATGTGAATAGCTTTAATCAAGTATGTACACTGATTCTCTCTCTCACACACACACACACACACACAGATGACTTCACTAAACCACACAGTTTGAGTGTAAATGCTCACGTTCAGATCTCTGCATGTCAGTTTCATTTTGGACTCGTTGGGCCATAACTGTGAATTCCAGCTCTCTTCCCTTCATCTCTTCAACCCCCCTCTTTTTTCACTCCCTCGCTCCTCAACTCTCTGACAGGATGATGGGTACTTGCACACTTTCCCAGATGTACGCAGTATGCCCAGATGTACCCAGATGTGTGAGATTAAGGACAGACTCACGAGCGGCTGCTTATTCCATGGCTAAAAAAACAAAAACCTGATGATGTGGAACTGAGAACTCCTATCCATCTTAATGTTTTTTTTAAGTGAAGTATTTTCCACCTCTGACTGCATAAAGTGCCATGAGTAAGCTCCTGTTACTCATATGGAGATGAATGTGTTGATGATGGGACTTTTTTCTTATTCTACTAATTCTTGTTCAAAGAAAAAAGACTTCAGTTGATGCTTCCAGGTAATGCAGCAGCAGTTAACGGCTCTCTTTTCTTTTTCTTTTTTTTTTAACTGAAACAAAGGGGGATTCTCAATGGGCGGAGCCATGGCCCTCCACCTGGTGTGTCGGTACCACCCTGATGTGGCAGGAGTGTTTGCACTGTCAAGCTTTCTCAACAAGGACTCTGTTGCTTTTCAGGTACATCAGCAATTTCTATCAAACCAACGGACGGACTGTAACTTGTGAATACATTTAAAGTGTCATCAGCAGCAGCAAACAGCAGACAGTCATTAGAGACTAGCTGATGAACATAGTGGAGGATTGAGCAGTTTAAGAGTCAGATGTTTTTCACAGGAAAACGTGGAGACCAAATATAGCGAAAAGAGAGTGAATATTGTTGGATGCAGAAATGGATAAGTGTTTCTTAGTCTGACTCACAGGATGTAGACTGTTGGTATGAAGCCTGTCATTGGGCACCTATTTCAGGTGGAATAGCTGTCTTCCTTCTGCTAGCTGCGTGTCCTGCTTCCAGTATCCACACCGCTACATCAGACAGCAACAACCTCCGACATATCAACCTACACACTTAAATTGACAAGTGACTCTAACATTAACCTGGTCACTAACAGTGAGAACCTTAACAATGCCATGATAAAACCCTAAAAGTTAACATGAAGCACAGTTGGAGCGAGCTTCTGCAAGCAGATTCCTTTTTTAACTGTCATCACTTTAAATTCTGATAGACTGCATTTCCCTTACCCCCTGTTGCTTTGTGTCGCAAATCAGTGCCGCTCGTTCCCTCTCCCCTGGAACTTGTTTTCAAGAGCAAAAAGTGATAAATTACATACCAAGGACAGAAAGTTCCCTTTTTTGGGCCCCAATCCCAGTCAGTCCTGTAATATGTGGTGTCAGCTGCATAGCCACAGGCGTGCCCAGATAAACCTAGAGGTGGCACACCGAACAAAATCATAAGAAATATGAGTTAGCAGCATTATTTCTCATTACTACTGACACTATTGGAATTAATTTGAAAAGATGCTGCCTTTAAGCTATTAAACTGGTGGTTGGTGACAGATCATTGCGACAAAGATGTCAAAACGAAGCTCTGAGGATACGTTGTTTAAGAGGCCATGGTTTGAGAAATAGAAATAGTCAGAAAAGGCTGTCTAGGGAAAACTCGGACATCGACATCCTCTAAACATGTGGCGCCAGAGGTTGACTTTCATAAGGTTTGATTTGGCCCGTCAGATGTTTCCAGCAACATAAACCCAAAACATAGAATAGAAAATTATAATATGAATCACTGTTTATGCTGTTTTATTCTTTGTGAGGTGCAAATCTCTTTAAATATGTAGGATCTCCTATTCTTAATTATTTTTCATAATCTGAGCACAGTGGGTGACACATAGAGCAGAGAGTGAGTCAGTAAGGGAACTTGGCATCCTAGTTCTCCCTGAGAGGCAAGAGGAGAAACAAATGTAAGAAATTAAGAAAGACTATCCTGGCATCTTTCACGTGTTTTTTAAGTCATAAACACAGAAAAGAAAACGTTTTCAATCAGACTTAGGGATTAGATCCAAGATTTGTTTTTTTTTCACTTGCCTCTCAGGTCTTCTGGTAACATTTTACAATTGTACAATACAAAACAATACAATAGGTGTTTGCTTTAAGCTCTTGGTCACTATTCACTTTCAGTTTTAGCCCTACAGGGAAAAAGTTTGGGCACTCCTGCTCTCAACCAACTCCGACTGTCACAGCCACAGCCCTGGGACAAAAGGCTGCGGTAACCATTAGGGACCGATCAGCAGTTGATGAGCGTGCAGATGTATGTGACGAGGCCATTATAACTATCACATGTTGCCAAGCAACAGTAAACGAACCAACCCTAGCTTTCACCTCTGAAAAGGACACTCACTAAATAGGAAACTGCCACCTGGACGTTTTGTACCCTGCCTCTATTTGCTAATCCAGAACTCAGTGTCACCCACATAAGTGTGTCTCCCAGTCATTTTTCACACTCACACTTTAATTTTCAGTCTCATATGCAGTGGAAGGCTTGCATGGTTGGGCTGGCTGTCATTGAGGAGGGAACAGTGCTTGCAACACTAGCAGGCTGAAAATTGACCCAACACTGCTGAGTCAAGAAAGGATCAGATTTTGATAAGCTTCATATGAGCTAATACTGATCTTTCAAAATACGTGGCCTTGATATTGATTTTTAGAAATGGCTCAGGACATCTCTACTCATATTCCTTTTTTATAAACACATTTCCAATACACCAAGAAAATACCTTCAACAAATGCCACAGACTGGTGTTAGGGTCTGTTGGTAGTTATTTTCCCTGCCCCACACAGTGCATCACATACAATACATCTACCAGTGATTATCTTAAATGTAGTTTACTCCAATGTTGAAATAGATCCATGTCATAGCCATTTTTACTTTCAAGCAGAACACTGATTCTCCAGTTGAGGGAAAAAGTTTCTATGACATTCAGCGAATAAATTAATTTATGTGTCACAGCAATCTTTTGAATTTGAGTTCCAGTATTTTTCTGATTAGATATCTGACACAGAGGGCCTATCGTTATTATAAATATACCATAACACAGCAGTTATGTGACACTGATTTATGATTAAATAAAATAATGAAATATGAATGCAAAGTTTGGGATATTTATTTTGGGTTAGGGTTAATTAAGGGTCAATTAAAGTTCATTAATTAATAATTAAAAATAATCTGCACAATAATCAATAATTTAGCAGATAGATGAATCAACTAATTGAAAAAAGAATCATTAGGTAAAGTAATTGTAAGGTTTAATATTAAGGTTTTGCTAATGCTCTGCAGTCAGTGTGGAGTGTGAAGTAGTTTCAATGAGCAGTTCTCAAGAAAGCTGCCATCAGCAAAGGCCTGTTGTGACCAGGTTCAGCTTGAACAAGCACACCACTACTTATGTAATCATGATAATAATGCAATAACAAGTTATTAAATTCATCCTGCGCCTTGTTGAAATGAGTAGTATCACTTTCAGACGTATTTTGTCTTGTGCCTATGTGTGCTAAAAGGCGGTGGAGGAACGGCACAGAACAGGACTGTCTCTACCCGAGCTGTTCCAGTGCCATGGGACCAGTGATGACCTTGTGCTGCATCAGTGGGGGGAGGACACATCAGTGCTGCTAAGGAAGGCTGGCATGACCACGACCTTTCATTCATTCCCAGGCCTGTACCACCAGCTCTCCCAGCCTGAGATGGAGTTGCTGAGAAGCTGGATCCTCAAGAAGCTTTCCCCCACCATCTCCTCCTAACTCACTCTACATTCTAATCAGGCTATATGACCAGAGGTTGGGACACTGTGCATCTGTGCAGACTGGTACTGAGTTGTAGCCTGATCATTGACAATCACTTATAGAAAATACACACATACACAATGATTAAATATTGGGGTAAACAAAACAATTGCAACCCACAGCAATAAAACATACTGTAAAAACACCTATCCACATGTCAACATCATCATGTTTTAAGATTTCTCTGGGCTGAAGTGTGTCTTCAGAAAATGATGGACCTTTCTTCTTGTTGAACTTCCATGTTAGAACAGCATATCAGCTGTCCATGAGCTCAGTTGGTAGAGCGGGCCCATGTACAGAGGCTTTGTCCTCGCTGCAGCGGCCCCTGGTTCGAGTCCCCACCTGGGGTCCTTTGCTGCATGTCAACCCCCCCCATCCTGTTTTCTGTCATCTCTAAAGCTATCCTATCAATAAAGCCATACAAAGGCTTTTTTTTTAAAAAAATTGTGATTTAACAAGATAAAGTGACACGGTGTTATAACAATAAAATGTATAGTGTATGTATAGTGAGAGCATATGTCTATGACAATCATGTGACAATGTCACATGACAATCAAAAATATTTTGGAATAACAGGTTAAGGATATTAATTAATTTATTATAGGTCTTCTGAAAATGTGACCAAATCTGCTGGATCAAAAAGAGACATTCAGTAATTCTAATATTTGGTTAAATGTCTCTCAGACATTTTCACCTCAGTTAGCTGCTTCTGATATCCATCCACAAGCTTCTGGTCGTCCTCTGGCTGAATGTTTAACCACTCCTCTTTTTTTTTTTTTAAGCATTTTTTTGGCCTTTTTTTTTTAATATGGCTTTATTGACAGAATGGCTGAAGAAACGACAGGAAACAGGTTGAGAGAGAGAGGGGGAGTGACACGCAGCAAAGGGTCCCAGGCCGGGAGTCCGCTGCAGCAAGGACATAGCCTCTCTACATGGGACGCCCGCTCTACCAACTGAGCTAAACAGTGCCCCATTTAACCACTCCTCTTGACACAATAGGTGAAGTTCAACTAGATGTGTTGGCTTCCTGACACAGACTTGTTTCTTCAGCACAGTCCACATGTTTGGATGGGGTTCAAGTCAGGACTTTAGGAAGTCCATTCCAAAACCTCAATTCTAGCCTGATTGATCCATTCCTTTACCACTTCTGATGTGTGTTTGGGATCATCGTCCTGTTGGAACACCCTACTACACCAAAGAGCCAATCTTCTGCTGATGATTTCAGGTTTTCCTGAAGAATTTAGAGATAATCCTCCTTCATCATTATTCCATTTAGTTTCTTTAGAGCAGCAGATCCACTGGCAGCAAACCCGCCCCACAACATAATACTACCAGCACCATGCTGGACAGTGACAGTGGAAAATATGGTGGTGTTGTTGATGGTGTTCTTTGGGTTAAAGGCATCACGTTGTCTCCTCTAAACATATTGCTCCTCATTGGCCACTTTCTTGACTTGTTCCTGACATGGCTGTATCAAACAAGTCCTATTAAAATAGGCCCAGAAAAGTCACCAGCTGTTATCAATCAGAATCAATCAAGAAGTTAAGAGGCCATGCTACAAAGAACATTTCATTCACACAACTTTCTATAATCACCTAAATTGGTCGTTAAAGTAACTGTATGTATATTTTTCATCCAGCAGAGTTGGTCACATTTTCAGAAGACCAATAGTAAATTAATTATTGAACTATTTACATTTACATTTACATTCAGGGCATTTAGCAGACACTTTTGTCCAAAGCGACCTACAATAAGTACATTTGTCACAAGAAAGAAGCCACAACAGATCACCGTTGATAATTTAATTCAATTTTCAAGCCCTCATCTGAGCATCGTAGCTGCTATTTATTAAGGATACCTTAAGTGCATAAGTGCTATGATTTAAGTACTAAGGATAAGAACATACGAGTGCATATACCTATTATTTTGTGTTCATTTTTTTTTTTAGCATGTTGTCTGACCAGTGTTTGGAGGTAGATGGGTGCAGTTCCGTTGACGGCCTTGAAGGCCAGTACCATAGTTTTGAATCGGATGCGGGCCACAACAGGAAGCCAGTGGAGGTCATGGAGGAGGGGGGTCACATGGGAGAATTTGGGTAGATTGAAAACGAGGCGCACTGCAGTGTTCTGGATACACTGCAACGGTTTATTTGCAGAGGCTGGGAGTCCAGCTGAGAGGGAGTTGCAGTAGTCCAGATGGGAGATGACCAGAGCTTGGACGAGGAGTTGCGTTGTGTCCTTTGTGAGGAAAGACCGGATCCTGCGGATGTTGCAGAGGGCAAATCTGCAGGATCGGGCACAGCAGTGATCCAGTGGGTGCAGGATAGTCCGTCGTCGAGGATTACGGACAGGTTCCTTGCAGTCGACAAAGGCAATACTGTGATGTCCTCGACAGTGACTGACAGGTCCATGTAAGGGCAGTCTTTCCCCGGGATGAAGAGGAGTTCAGCTTAACTAAAGTTGAGCTTGAGGTGATGTGCAGCTGTCCAAGCGGAGATGTCTGCCAAACATTCAGAGATGCACGTTACAACATGGGTATCAGAAGTGGGGGAAAAGAGAAGAACAGTTGGGTGTCGTCTGCATAACAGTGGTAAGGGAATCCATGTGATGTGATTGCAGAGCCCAGTGATCTAGTGTATAGGGAAAATATAAGTGGTCCTAATACTGAGCCTTGAGGGACACCAGTTTCCAGAAAGCAGGATTTGGACAAAGAGCCGTTCCATGTGACCTGAAAGGTGAGATTTGTCAGGTATGATGTGAACCAGGTTAGAGCAGAGTCAGCGATGCCAAGTTCAGTCAGAGTGGAGAGGAGGATTTGGTGGTTGACCGTGTCAAACGCAGGGGATGAGTTGAGGAGAATGAGGACTGATGAGTGGGACGAGGCTCTGGTGGCACAAAGTGACTCAGTCACTGTGAGGAGGACCGTCTCTGTGGAGTGAGCAGTCCTGAAGCCTGACTGATTTGGGTCACGGAGGTCTTTTTGTGAAAGATAGTTGGTTGTAGACGGCGCATTCCAGGGTTTTAGAGAGGAATGAAAGAAGAGATACAGGTCTGTATTTTTGGATGTCAGATGAGTCTAATGGGGTTTCTTTAGGAGTGGCTTTACTGTGGCTGTCTTGAAAGGAGCTGTAATAAGGCCTAAAGTGAGGGAGGACCAACCTTAATGAATGTTTTTGTGACAAAGAAGTATGTGTTCCTCTCATTCCATCACAGAAACATGAGAGCTGTAGAAATCATTGGAACTGAAGGCTGCCATGACGTACATGTTCTTTATGAGTGGATGTAAACTTTTGACCATGACTGGATATGGAGGTACTGGGGAACAAGATGTGAAGTTACAGAATACATGGCAACAATTCAGGATCTTACAAAGAACATATGCTGTAGTTTTTTTTTAACTACTGGATACATATGCTGTTATTTCAGGGTATGTATGACCTACTGAACAAAAATCTGAACGTTTGGGAGGATCTTACAGAAAACATGTATACTGTAGTTATTACTTAACTACTGTGTTCCTATTCTGTTACTGTTACAGGGTACAGTATGACCATTTACTTGAGCATAGATCTTCAAGAAAGATAGAGTGACTACTAACACTTCACTTAAATCTCTTATCATTTTATATCAAAATTACATTATTACCAACAATTTTGCAGTGCTTAAAATAATGTGATACATCTGTGCATTGGAAAGTGTATTGTTATGGGAACAGTGTATTGTCATGGGGACAGTAGCATCTGAAAACTTTCTCAACTGTTACTCACCTTACCAGTAAGTTTTTCCAAACACTTGTTTATGGCCTCATGGATCAGCCTGCTATTGATGGACAGAATTCACTCAGCCTAGATGTAACTCCTTTGCATTTTGGTGTAACATATGTCCAGTTTTATGACAGTATTACTTAACAAGCACTTTGAGAATGTCATAAATTTCTGTATGTATAATTTCTAAATGTACTGTCATTTTTAAAACACAAGCAGTGGCGGTCTGTTAATGTGCCGCTCCCATATGGAGGATTTATGTGTTGTTAATACTTAAAAAACTTAGAACATAAACTAATCTCTAAATAATCATGGAATCAATTGCGCCTGGTGATCTGTCAGTAGCCCCATTCACACAGGAGAAGCCACATCAACGTCGCAGTGGCGGTTCGCCAATTCTCCGCCGATCCTCATTCACTCATTCATTCATTCACACAGAGGAAGCATCTTCGCCTTAAAGAAGAATCACCGTGAATTCACACAGAAAGCCGGCGCTGCGGCTCCTAAAGAGGCGTGACGGTGCACGTCATGATGATGACGTCGGTGTGATTTCAAGGTGTTTCCCAGGTGTCCTCCTGTCAATCCAAACCCGCGGACTGTTTCTAATCCTATGGATGCTGTTATAATGTGTTGTGATTGAGATCCTGACCCATCAAACATCCTGGAAAGTGACAAAAGTTACGTTTTTCACTCTAAATTCCATAATTATATAATCACCATCAGTAAACTGGATGCTGTCTGACTCTCTCACTTGCGAGGAGGGAGGCTGTTTTCTGGGGGAAAGTTCACTGAAGTCTCGGTCTGGAGGACTGACCGTCACCCTGAGACAGTAACTACAACAACACAACAGTGGAAGGAGACAAACACTTGGTGAGTTAAAGTTTTTTGCCAAGGACAGACGCTGTTTTTCGGGCAGAAATGTGACAAGGAGTCGGTCAGACAGACAGGAGGACGGACAGGTGGACAGACGCTTCTCCACGTATATCCACGGTATTTTTTTCCTCATATAAGTTGCCAAAGACAGTTACAGTTACTACGTTACTGTTGTTTGGTCCTGTAACGTTACTCTGTGGGACATTTCTCTTTATTTAGTTGAGTAAAGGACCTGTGTAGTTAACCGACCGTCAGTCACACTGGTTCGGTTCGCCAATAATGCGCCCCTGATACTACCTCCAGAGGCGGATCAGCACCAGAGCGAAATTTCACCCCTCGCTGCCTCTGAGAGATTCACACTGAGATGTAGGCGGGGAATTGGCGCACTAAAGCCGCATCCAAACGCCAGTGTGAATGGGGCTAGTGTATGTCATCATTCATTATAAATGTCTTCTAATTAGTTTTTGGTTGTTTTCTAGGGCTGTAATCAACCAAAGAAATTTTTGGTCGACTGAAACCCTGAAATTTCGACTAAAAATCGACCAATCGAGGGGGGGGGGGCTCTGACAGCGTTTTGCATCACGTGCATCTGCGCAATATAATAGCCCATGATTACCGAAAATATACTGATATCAGCACAAGAAGGCAATTCAGGGAAAATGATCTTTATTAAACATCCCAAACAAAAACGTGCAAACGAAATAAAGCTGTGCATTACTGAAAAATACAGCATAGGCTCAAAACAATAGCCCACACAGTCGGCACGGCGCAATGGCGCATTAGGCAAAAAAGACTAGGCTACTAGTAACTGTAACTGTCTTTGGCAACTTATATGAGGAAAACAAAACCGCACATATACGTGGAGAAGCGTCTGTCCTCTCGCCTGTCTGATGAGCGTAAATCACCGTGACGGTCAGCCCTCCGGACCGAGACTTCAGTGAACTTTCCCCCGGAAGACATCCTCCGTCCCCGCGAGTGACAGAGTCAGACAGGGTCCAGTTTACTAATGGTTTTTATTTATTATTTAGTTTCAAAGGTCTCTTGACTCCTTTTAAATACCGCCACATACTTTGCATTCAACTTATAAAAAATTACTTATTAAAAATAGATATTCAGCAAACCACCGGACGTTGAATAAAGTGGACGTTCTTCAGTCTACCTGTCTCTGTGGGTTGGGCTAATCCAAACTAGTGAAAACAAGGGGGGTGTTCTCTGAAGACAGGCTGTTACCTGCGAAACAGGGGTGCTCTGAAAACACCCCCATTAGCACTTGGTACTTTCCTCCTGATGAAATTAACCATAGACTGTATGAAATTAACACGGCAAAAAATCGACCATTCAGAATTTTGGTCGACCCAGAACGTATCGACCAATAAGTCGACCAGTCGACTAGGACTTTACAGCCCTATTATTTTCTGTGTGAATACATACACATTTTTGTAAAGGACGGCAGCCAAATGAAAGCTCATGTTATGTGATCTATTATGATCGGACAGTTTTCGACTGCAACGCTGTCTGTCAAGTACGAATGCGCAACACCTGCTCCAGTTGACAGGATTAACGAGATACATGTACACCCATGGAATTAAAGGAAAATTTGGTAATTTCCTTACAAAATCATCCGTTCACAAGGCATTCACTGGAGGAAAAAAAGAGTATAAGGGAACCTGGACCGCACCCACCCAATCTACACATTCAACAGCAGGCAAGTGATCGAGGACATGCTTACACCCGGGGTTTTTCCCACTCGTGTAATGACAAAAGGAGTCGGCTAGCTGGATGTGGCCAAAGTAATTTTATGGCTTTCTGTGTTTGCTATTTCAAAGTGTCGGCATTGAAGCATTGTGGAGTACAAGTGGGACACAAGACTCAAAACCTCAGTCTTAAAAATGCAAACAAAATGAAATCAGTTGCAGCCATCTAGACAACAGTATGAAGCTCAGTTTTTTGGGAGACTTAGCATTGCTGAACAGTTGGATGAAGACCACAGGACTGACATTCGAAAGGCACAAGGAAGAGGTGACATATCCTGTCAAGAGTAATAGACTGTGTGATATTTTGCAGATCCTTTGAGTTGGCTTTACGTAGCCGTGATCAGAGTGAGACTTCCGTGGGTTGGTGGATTTCAATGCTTCCCGTGATGGAGTGTTAAAAGAGCACCTTGAGATCGCCACTTTATTTAAGGGAACTTAAACTTCTCACGCTTCTCATTCACAAACCACCTGGTCAGTGCCACCTTGCTGCAGGGGGACAGGTTTGGACAGTACATGATGGCATTTCCTAAAGATGCATTGAGCAACACCATGACCAAGTCAGCCATCATCGTCCCTGTACCGAAAAGTCTGCTGTGTCTAGTCTTATTCACTTATTCACTTTAAACCTACTAACAGACTGAGGCAGAAACACCCAGACATGGACAGAGTCATGCAGTTTATGCTGTTCAATGCAGCAGGACTGCACAGATTTGTACATTGGGGAAAAAAACAACCTCTCTATAAACAAATGGACCAACACAGGAGGGCCAACTCCTCAGGTCCAGACTCTGCTGTCCACTGACATCTGAAGGAGAAAATCATTCCTTTGAGGACAACAATGTGAACATCTTGTCCAGAGAGACAGATGGTTTGAAAGAGTAAAGGAATCCATCTATGTCAAACTGGAACGACCTTCTTTGAACAGAGGAGGTGGCCTACGACATTACTTATCACCTACAATGCAGTACTGAGTTCTCTCCACAGACATCTTAACAACCATTCACACCTGGGCTCACCCAGCCCCAGGAAAAATAATGGAGAGGCAAATTTGGCCAACAGGCCTAACTTTGGGCAGCCCTGCTATAAAGTATCACTCGGCCTTGCATACCACAGTACTAGTAAATACTAGTACAATTTGTTTACCCAGACTGTTTAAAATCAAGAACACTTTAAACCATAAACATGACAAAGTAAGTCATGGACCCGGTGAATTTGTAAATTGAATGAAACTAGTGGAGATGTGTGGCCCAAACTAACATCCATCTATTAGCTCTTTGCTAACAGAGTAAATGAGTGCACCAGCACATGATCACTTGTACTTTAGCTGTAATTATTTCTAAATATTAACTAACAAATCAGAGCGATTTTAGTGAAGTTTTGACACATTACCAATCTTAAGTAGAGGAAAAGAAGATGACACAGGGAGACGTAGCTTGCCTTGGCTGAGTCCTGAGGAAAAACAGAGGAACTTGTGCTCCTGTCACACACTGCCCCCAACTGACCCACCCTGCTACTGCAAATGTACTATTTTGGTTTACCAACTAAAATTACTCATTCAAAAATATTTTCAAAAAAGAGGAAATACAGACATGATATCAAATAATGAAGCACAAGAAAACCAAATGTTTACATTCACAAATGTGGCACCATTTGTGGGAAGCACACCCACGCAGGTTTTCACTAAGTGGTGAAACTCGCCCCCATCCTCGCACAACTCATCCTATTGAGACAGCCCCTTTCACACCCAATCATGATACTATCACCTGTTACCAATGGAATGTTCTGAACAGGTGTTTTTGGGCATTCACAACTGTCCTTATCTTTTTGTTGCCCTTTTTAGGTCAAAAAGGATTTGCAAGTCATTGCAATTCTGTTCAATTTTTTAAAATACTATTATAATCCCAATTCTTTTTTTCCACTCACATTACACACACACAGACACACACACAGGGGATGAGTGAAGGGGCTGCCACACATACTACACCAGTGTTAGGGTTTGGTGCCTTGCTCAAGGGCACCTCAACAATGCCCAGGATGTGAACTAGCTATTCTTCAACTACTAGTCCACATCATACTTTTTTGGTCGGAATGGGACTTGAACCCCAAAGCCAAACCTAAATTGTCCCCACGGACTGGGGGCAGCAGTAGCTCAGTCCGTGGGGACAATTTAGGTTTCACACAGCGTCAAAACATTTTTGGAACTCAGGCTGTTCATCCCACCTTGTTCCATCTCAACAAGTCAGCCAACCAATTCAACAAACCAACTCAGTCTGATCTTTTGAAAATAAGCTAATTTGCTCTTAGTTACACTAAATGACACATTTTAAGATGGACTTTAAAGAGGCCATATTATTTGTATATTTAGGCCACATTGTGCTTTTCTTTAGAGGGTCTACCAGAATAGGTTTACACTCTTTGATGGAAAATTTTGCTGATTTCTTACAGATTTGTATCATTTTAATCAAATCAATTGCCGGATGCCGCTTTCTTTTTGTTTTGTTTTTGTGTTGTTTTTGTGCTCTGAGCGGGTGGTGCTCCAGTTTGATGTCTTGTGGCCGTGACTGTTGTATATGTCATCACTGAGGCCCCCCCTCCTGAAGAGCCCAGTCTGCTCTGTGGGTGTTTTTGTAACCAGGAATCACTGTAACCGAATCAACTGCTCTTCTATGTCACCACAATAAGTTTTCAAGCGAGTTTTTTGAGCAAGGTAGTTTGTGGGTGCTACAGGTATTCATAGTTACACAACATTACCAAGACACAGATTTCCTACTGTTAGTCCATTTCTTTTGGCAAAACGTACAGCTTCCAAGTTTGAAGTGTGGAGATGGACAACTGGTGTATCGAGCAATCCTTGAGTTTGTACCATTAAAGAGTAAAATGCACACCTACATTCTAGTTTTTCTAGATCATTTTAACTCACCCACTTTTTACTTTTATCTCAGTCACAACTTCGAGTAAACTTACCTTTACTAAAATACTGTAGTACTCTGTCCGTCCCTGTACCTTCTATTAATGCACATTTCTTCCCCATTTGTACTCACTTGCAGCTCTTGAAAATCCAGTAGGGGCTGAGTATGTAAATCACATGCTCAATGCAAACAAGTTTCAGACTCCCAAGAGACGAGATACTGCTGCCGGTCTGTGTTGCTAACAGAACGCTGCCTGTCCGAGGCTGGGAAGCTACAATTACTGACAGTTTGTTTACATTGTGTCAGTGCTGGCTCAGCCGTCACTGAAACATGTACCACGCTCCGCCCACTCAACAAAGCATTTCTGATGTGTCTCCAAAGAACCGTCAATCTTTATTTCAGTAATAAAAAATATTCATATCTCATGAGAAAATAATTAGACATTTTTTCTTTGTCTGAAAAAAGGAGAAGACATGAGATCTGAGGAGGAATTAAAGGGTCTTACAGCGCATGAAGAAAGGTTAACATGGCCGGGGCAGTGAACAGGGACACAAACAATGTATCTTGCTGCAATGAAACAGTTACGACTACACCCATAGCTGTCCTCGTTCCAACATATAAAGTGATGGTCCAAAAAGCTCTGGCAGCTCTGCAACTGCTTTTATAGTGCCAACGAGGCCATTTGAATTCAATTGGGATTCAAGACTTATGCAACATCCTGTTCTCAACATCAGCAAGGAAGCATTAACCTACAGCATCTGTTTTACCCCTGTAGAGTGTGCCTGACTCAGAACTGATGACTTCTGTCTGTGCTCAACAGGGTCTGAGAAATATAGTGTGTTCCAGTCCAGGGGAGAAATTTCTGGTGGATGCAGTTAGCAGAGAAAAGATAATTGCCTGACAAGTCATCTGTGAATTCTCCTTGGCCCGTATTCTGCCCCACAAACTAAACCGTATATTCTTGTCTTTCTTCTCACCTTCTTTTGTTCTCTCTTTTGACTGTCCTCTCCTGCAGGAAGGATGGAACCGTGAGGATCAGTTGCACTCTGATTAGGCAACAGTGTTGAGATCATTTGGAGTGAATTGGTGTGGAAGGATGGATGGGGGGGTTATACAGAGGCTGGAGGAGGGGGGCTCAAAGAGAACTTTTGCATGAGGGGGTGGAGGCAGGGGGAAGAGAGTGGAGGTGCAGCCAAAGCAAACAGAAGGAGCTCAGAGTTTGGTTCTAGCCTCCATTGCTGATTACTTCCAGCTACGTGTGAAAGAATGCTACTGTTGAGCAGCCAGCAGTAACCCTCCCACCCGACACCCCCACTGATGAACTGGCAACCTCCGCTTCACTCCTCTCTCTTTCCTCACTCCTGTCCCTCCCCCTCACTGGCTCAGCAGACCCTTGGCTGTATTGCCGTCCAGGCGTTTTATGATTTAATGATGGGAATGCTGGAGCAAATGAAAAAGGAAAAACATCCTCTTTGTTTTTTGTCAAGAATTTCAACTTTGATGAGGTTCCTGTTGATTTGAGTGATTTAATGTCTCAGCACTTCTGCCCAGTTTTGACATAAAGGTGTGTAAAGTGCACATTGGCCACACAGTGTTGCCGAAACTCCACACCCCCTCCCTACCCACCCTCTTCTTTAGGGGAGGATTATTTCCACCGCAGCCCCCTCACCCTGGCCTGAAGTGCGTCCCCTGTTGGTCAGATGATAATGTACTCCTCATCCTATGTGTCAGGGGGAAGGAATGCTAATCTGGATGAGTTGCGGACTGCAAAGTCTGAGTTTTTTTGGCTGCCAGTTTCCACTGCGCACTACTTTCCATGTGGAACGGCTCCAGAGCGGCCAGGCTACAGAAGGAATCCCCGGCCGAGGGAGCCGATGTGTTGACAGATTTCAGATTGTTCATCTGACCACAACTCTTCGATAAAGATCTCAGGCAGATGGGATGATCAAAGTATCAGGGCTTTGCTCATCTGTATGTGTGATACGGGCTGATAAGTAAAAACTGTGCAAACCTTGAGGTCAGTCTTACCATGATACCTCTGACCGGTGCAGGACCACTCCTCAGATATGTCAAGACAAGCAGTGACACAGACTGTAGCTTGAATGATGAAGATCCCATTGACCCTCATTTAATATTATGAAATAATCCAATCCTACAGAGTTTAGTTCCCTCTTTCATGAACAGTCAATGTTATTTTTTTGTTACATTGGCTATGTGATAGTTTCCCAGTCATTGTGTTTGATTCACAGAAATGTAGTGGATGCAGCTGGCTCATAGTTTTATGCTGGCAAGTCATATCACCCATTTTTACACCCAAGCCATTTTTATGAGGTATGTGACCTCAGACATGAAAAAATGGTTAATTGCGGTGTAAATTTACACGAAATGCATTGCAATCAAAATGTGATTGGATCAGCCAGACCACGCTTGGAGGTGGTCGGGCTTTCATTGTAATTAGATTACAGCCAGGCAGCTATTTCACAAATGCAGAATTCAGAACTCCAGGCTGACAAAAAAGTGAGACTTGTCCTAATCTAGTCAGTGCATTCTGGTTTTATACATTTCGGGTTTGCCAAGCCGGGTTGGGTATTGGTGAATAGGTGAAGCCAGGTGTAGGTAAACTGGATAAAGGTGCCGTCAGGGCTTTCTTCAACCTACTCCACATACACAGGTATTTTTGAAAACTGTGTTTGAAAATCAAAACAATCTCCCAAGATGAGCGTTTTAGTGCAGTCTCTGTCCATACTAACACACCTGACATTGCATCTGACATCACATATATCACATGCAGTCATGTACACTTGGTATCTGTGTGTGTGATTGCTGTGATGACACACACTTGCCTAAAACTTGCTCACTTACACCTAACAGGATAAATGAACAAACAGGAGCACAGCGGGAGAAAGGGTCAAAAGTCGTTGGACCTCCACGGAAATCGGGAGTGTTATATCACTTTCCTGTCACCAGAGCGAACACACCCCCTTTTGAGTGAAAACAGTTGTTGTGAAAAGTGCTGGCACCACATTGAAATAGCCAGTAACTGTGTTACATTTTAGACATCAAACAATGAAACACACCACAGTTTCTTCACCTCCCTGTGGCTGTGGCCACATCACAGGTTAGTTAATGATGCTGAGTAAATGACGTGTGTAGATTGTCCCTGTGCATGGAAGCGTATCACAGAATGCTTTTAGAACAGTCTGTCTGCTCAAAAACTGCCGGGGGGCATTTATTTTACTTTACTGTAAAAATACAAGTGTATTTGTTTCAGATACAGTAATTGTTCTTATACAGTATATACAGCAGGTTGTTGTGTACCCATGGAAATTTTTAAAAATTAAAGCTGCAAGCAGCAATGATCGGACCCTCGCCACCCACGTACGTTGGGCTGTGGCGCTGTCAGAGGGTACGCACATAGAGGTCTGCATGTGCACGCGTTTACTGGACGTAGTCTGAATTGGTGAAATAACACTGCCTGTGTCCACTATGTGGTGCTAGAGATCACCCATCAATTATATGTCATGTTGTAGTGTATGATGTGGAGAAAACAACCTGTAAATGTCGTGTAAATCGGATGATGTTTGTCCGCACTGCCAATGGCTGAAAGTAAGATAGCGCTTCAGATGCCGTCTTTCAAAAATGTATGCATGTGTTATGTGTGAGAGAAAGTGTGTGTGTGTGTGTGTGTGTGTGTGTGTGTGTGGCTTTTGGTTTTACTTCTGCTTTGTTTTGCTTGCATTTATTGTGTAAAGCACTGTGTGCTACATGTATGAATTTGTATTTGTATGAAAAGTGCTATATAAATAAAGTCAGATTGTTTGATATGAGGCTGACTTCCTGTGTCCAGTGGGTGGCACTATGGATATTACACAGTACTGATGCATAGACATATACAAAGCAAAACCCTCTACGTGTGTGACCAATTTGGTGTAAATGGGAAAGTGTATGTTGGAGTTATAAGGACTTCCTGCTTTATGGCGAAGCATCCAAATCGACCGCACTGCCACACCCACCAGGAATAACGGAGGCGAAATATTTTAATGACTTTTCATCTTCAAGGTCTGAGGATGATACTGACTAAATGTGAAGTCTGTGGTGTTAAATCTGTAGGAGGAGATTGTTAAAGTATGAGGCAGGGAAATGGCGGCAATTGGCGCCAAAATCTCAACTGTGAATCAAAATGGCAGACTTCCTGTTTGACTGAGGGTATGGGTCCAAGAGGAGGTTTTGTGCATCTGGTCATGATACAAATGTATATCGAATTTCGTGCATGTATGTGCATGTAGGAGGCGGGGCTCCAAGCTTGAAATCTTGTAGGTGGCGGGGCTTCAAGCTTGAAATCTTCCAGGGGGTGCTGTGGAGCCATCTTGTCACTGAAAAGTCCCAGACCCTAGCAGATGTTTGTGACTCGTGATGAATGTGCAAACTTTGGCATGTGTAGGAGTTTGTCTGTACGTACAAAATGGGAAAAGCCCTTAGGGGGCACTACTGAGCTGTTGTGCCACACCTGAGGGCAGTTGTGGTATCAAATTAAAGGACTCATGAGTTCTAATCTACGTGCCAAATTTGGTGAGTCTGTGAACATCTTAAAGATGTGGTTTCAGAACAATGACCAAAGAACAAAAGCTGTTCTATGGCACAACTTACCCCAAGGTGGGGGTAAAATGTGCCCTCTAGGTGTAAACAGCCACTGTTAAATAATGATATATAAATTACACAAAATCAAACAATTTGGAGATTAAGAGGTGAGAGCTGCTGACTCTGTTCTACCTGCAGACGCTGCCACTTATGACTTTGCCACACTATGGCCTTCAAAGCCATTAGATCGCTGTGCTTTACACACTACACACCTGTCTGTCTAGTAATTTAGAGTCGTGAAGTCGTCACGCTTTGCACATTACATGACTGATCAGTGAGGGGGTCACCATCACATGATCACACAACAAGATGTGACAGTAATGACATGGTCCATGGAGTCCAAGATGTTTGTGCACTGAATTCCAGCAAAAAAAACATGAGTGAAAAATAAAAGAATATGGCTGAGGGGTTTGGTGCTTAATAATAATACAACAGAATATTATGTATTCTGATGGAAACTTTAGGCTATTATTACATCTGCTCCATACAAGTAGATCCATGATGAGACTGGGTTGCGTTGATGAACAGAGGAGAGATGGAGAGAGGAGAGGAGATTCTGCTCTCATTGGCTATAGCTTGTTCTTTTGTCAGCCAGATATTTGGTCTGCTAGATATCCAGCAGACGTCGGCAACACACCAGTGAGCTGTTCCCAAGCTCCTGGGTCTCTTCTTTGAACAGTTCACACACATACCGATCATCGTTCACCGGAGTGCGCTCTGATCTGCCTCGGATGTGGGGCTTTTTGTCTGCGATCTCTGAAAACTGTCGCCGAATGGAAGACTGGGGCTAAAATCCTGTCATGTGAACTTGGCATTAAAACAAGGTACATTATTCAGGTACTGCTGAATAGGGTTGGGACGAGTAACAGTTGGCTTAACAATGTTAATACATGCTTATTAGCATTAATAAGATGTTTGAGGGATAATATTAACATAATTAAAGCATTTATTGTTGTCCTATAAGACACCTATCACATAATTGTTTGTAGACTGAACATCGTTAATGAAAGCCTTATGAGTTTCTTATTATTGTTTATAATAGGATTATGAAAATATTTTTATACTATAATACTTATCATGTAATTTTGTATTATTTACTACGCTTTTTATGCAGGCAGCTTAACCACTGCTGATCGTTCCTTTTTCAAACCATCTGTCTCTCTGGACAAGATGTTCACATTGTTGTCCTCAAAGGAATGATTTTCTCCTTCAGATGTCAGTGGACAGCAGAGTCTGGACCTGAAGAGTCGGCCCTCCTGTGTTGGTCCACTCGTTCATGGAGAGGTTGTTTTGTCTCTGCAGTGTACAAATCTGTGCAGTCCTGCTGCACTGAACATCATAAACTACATTACTCTGTCCATGTCTGGGTGTTCTGTCCTTAGGATGGACATGTTTCTGCCTCAGTGTGTTGGTAGGTTTGAAGTGAACTGGGATATGAAGTTTAGTAACAATAATGCAGATTATGGAAAGGACTAGCTGACTGGGGTGGTTGAAACTGAGAGAATGGATGGACTGCTATAACTGTAACTCTCAAACCAGTGTTTTTCTTTCTGCATCATTCTGTTTTGGGTTTGTCTGTTTGTTCGTAATTTACATGTTTATAAATGTTGGAATCATCAATTAAAACTAAATTGGAAAAAAAAGAGTTTTGAACTAGAGACCCATTACTAATAATGGAGTAGTGCTTTCACATAGTGGTATTGGTGCTTTTACCTAGGTAAAGGATCTGAGTACCCCTTTCCACCACCGCTGATATTGTCCTGACATATCAGATTGCTGCATTTTGTAATTGTGTGTGTCAGAGAAGGAGTGTTAAGATAGCAATGTGCTGCACTGTGTCCACAACTGGTTGCTGATTGGTTTTCCTGTGATTGGAAAAGCAGCTGCTGGCATCCAGCAGAGGAAGGAGGCCTGTTGACACAGGGCCCTGCAGGGGCTGCCATGTTTTCCTATGCTGTTTTGGGGGCTTGGCTGCTGAAGTTCTCAGGGTGACAGAAACTCATCCGTTTCTTGAACCGTGTGGCCCTTTATTTGAGCTGGTTTGGATCATCGTTGCCAGAGAAAACCTCTCTGAAGCAGAGAGCGGAGCCCCAGCACAGGATAAACACTAACCCCTCCAATCACAATATGCCCCTCCCTGGCCCTGCTTATTTTGAAGAGGGATCATATTCAAATTTTGTCCTATTAACATTTCAAAGCATGATCAAATCATCAAGTACCGCAAGCACTTTTTCCCCCTCCTTCTCTTTTCCAAGTCACAAATGGCTTCTATATTTGAACGTGAGCTGGTGAAACCTGAGCACTGGAGGAAATTTAATTTCATGTAGATTATTGTTCCCAATCTCCCCTCTCGTCTATTACAGTGATTCAATTTAAGACTTTTTAGAGAGCCTTTGACATCACAGAGAGACACTGAAAGTTCTATGAAGTTTTTACAACTGCCCTGAGTAGACTCCATTTTAGAGAGTGGGCCCCCGTCCAACATATATATTATTCAAACTTTCTTACTGCCACGAGACAGTGGCTCCTCTGTGCTTTGAGAGTCCATAGATGGCCCTCTCCATTTAGTAAGACCATTCCCCAACCAGAAGGCCTGGATGAATGGAGAGGTGAGGGCTCTTTTCAGAGCCTAAAAAGTTGCCTCACAGTCAGGTGACAAGGAAGCATACAACACCACCAGAGCAAGACTGACAGCTGGCATTAAGGAGGCAAAGAGGAGACATCAGCAGAGACTGGAGACAGACCTCAACACCAACAGCACTAAAAATATATGGCAGGAGATACAAAATGTCACAGGCTACAAACGCAGGAGCGCCCCCATCATGTGTGAGGTGACACTGCTGACATATCTATTGCCTTCCACTCAGTCTTCACACACCTGGACAATAAGAACAGCTACGTCAGGATGCTCAGCATTCAACAACATCTCACTCATGAAGCAAATCGAAAATCAGCCCTCTCCTGTTCACACTGTACACCCATGACTGCACTGCACTTCCAGAGAGTGGTGCACAAAGAACAATCTACTGCTCAACGTCAGCAAAACCAAGGAATTGATAGTTGATTTTAGAAAGAAGGAGGCAAAGACACACACCCCTGTCTACATCAGTGGAGCTGAGGTGGATTGTCAGGACAAAAGTTGGTGGTTTCAGCACAAGGATTCTCAGCTCAACTGGTGTGCAATCTTGTGACAAAAGCTGGAGTGAAAGGTCACAAGACGGAAACAGATGTGTTAAGGTCGGGAGAAGTGACAGAAAAGGCCACCACTGCTGACCTGCCAATTGGAGGGTTGAGATGAATGACTGAAACATTCTGAGAAGGTTGGGCACCACCTGACAACCTTGCCTCCTGGCCAAGCTACACCCATTATGTCAAACAAACCTCTGAAGCCAAACCTGCATATGAAGGCAGAAATGTAAAAATGTTTCGATATTTTACTGAAACAACCCAATACCAGTTAGATTCATATTCCTGGAGTGCACAAAATGTAATGAATGTTAATCCTGAGGCTCTCCCACAATAGAGACCTTGACCCTGCACCTGCTGCTGTAACCTGCAACAGTACACAAACTCACAAACAGCACCATCCCTCTCCAACTGTCAACTGTCGTCATAAATACAAATGCAACATGAGATCATTCCCTCTCCTTTTATTTGGGACATATTTCACTAATCAAAACAAACATCACACATACTGGAGGTGCAGCTGTAGATCAGGAGGGAGAGCGGGTCGTCCACTCATCACAGGGTTGGCTGTTCCATCCACCGTCCACATGTGGAAGTGTCTTTGGGGAGAGACACTGAAACCCATGGGTCTCTGTTATAGTGATGACTGTTAGGGTTGGATAAGAGGAAGATGACTGTGTCAAGTAGTGATGCAGAGGTCGACCTACTTGCTGTGGTTCAGGTAACTGGGAAAAATCAGAGGTTCGGGCAGCTGTTAGAAATGAATAACTTCAAGAGTCACTGCATGTGATGTGGTGGCTAAATGGGGAAAAGGTACAAATAAGCATGAAGCGAGCAGAGTTGTCCCCTCCTTGGATATTTGTTCTAGAACTGACACTGTGCAGCTCAGCATGGTGACACTGTCCAGAGAGAATCCAAATTATATTAAATTTGGATTGATTAGTTTTACCTCAGACTGTTAACTGAATGATATGTTTAAAAATGTATTTTCACATAGAAGAACAGTGGAATTTATCCTCCATCACTTACATTGAAGCTTGTGAGGAAGGGTTCTTTAAAGACAGGGGGAATGATTACTTGGAGCAAAACCTATTTCAGTGTTTCGAAGGGGAAATTTACACTTAAATTGTGAATATAAAAGTTGGGGCCTAAATCTCTGCAGGTCATCGCATGTGTGCTAACAGTTTATCTGTGTGTGTCATACAGTAGTAAAGCTACATCTCTGTCATCAGTGGGAGACTGCTTTGCCTTGCAGCGTCTGTGGGAACTACCAGAAATAACCATTCACACACCCCTCTCTAAATGCTAACAAATGAAGACTTTTAAAGGCCTCAGACATGGTTGTCAGTGGTACATGTGGTGCATGATGATCCCGTTACTCTTTCAAAGCATCATTCTTCCCACTGTCTGCCCTCAGAGGGGCTCAGTCACCGCTCTGTGGCCAAGGAGAGTTCAAGTCACCATAGAGAGAGGGAGTCAACCCCAGACAGAGCAACATGGTGGTTCAATCACTGTCATTTTCTTTGTCTCATTTCCCCTTTTGTCAGAAACCAAAAGCCTCTGCTTAATAGGACCTTGTTTTCTTTTCCAAGTTGGTCTTCAGACATGGTTGTATTACCCTACAATGGAAGCAGGGTGTGTGCAAAGCAACGTCCCCATCAGCTGTATAATTTTGTCCCATGGTGCTAAATACACAGAACCGGCCACAGTGACACGTAGAGCAGAGAGGAGGCAGAGGGAGTCATCAGTCTTCAGTCACTCTGGTTCGCCAAAACAGAAATCAAATTAAAGGGTTTTGGTTGAAACAAACACCCCTTACCTTGCCAACCACCATGGCCACAGAGAGGACATGGGAAGGACAGGGCATCACTACCAGACACAGAGATGTGGATTAAAAGCCAAAGTTCAGCCCAAACAGAGGCCAAGCTTTCAAAATGTGCATGTAGAAACACTCACATTATCAAATAAGAAGTGTCCTACACATAAATGTTCTGCAATCATCAGTCGTGTGCTCCCACTCCCTCCCTAACACACAAAACAAAATCATGTATGGACTCATAATCCTTCTCAATTGTCACGTATGACCCACGAACAGTGTTTGGCACTGTCTGTATCTGTAGAGAGCCTTCCCTCTGTCTGTATTTTATTATTTTGCTGTGTACGGGACTTTCTGTGCGTCAACCTTTGAGCAGTGGTGTGTAGCCTCCAGCCAATAATAAACAACCAGTTTACCCTGCCGTCTACATCGCTCTCATCTTCTTTCGCTCTGTAATGGATGTTTTTGACTGGGGGTGGAACTGGGCTACTCACACACACACACACGAAGAGCACAGAGGAAAACAGCCGAGACTTGTGTAAGGGTGTAATTGTGATTATTTGTGTTTTTGAACGTAACCGCTGTGAAACAATCAGGAACCAGGAAATAACGTTTTATTTCTCCCATTCACTGCTTTGCTCACACTAACGCCACTCTCTCGTCTTCATTCACTCTCTAGCTCACTCGACCACCACTGCTCTCTCTCTCTAGCTACATCCACACAAATACATTTTCATACTAAAGAAAACCTTAAACTTTTGCTACATTTGCACCTAGCATTTACACTATTATGAAGACTTTTGGAAATGCTGCAGGCCTGTTCAGGGTCACATTTTAGTAACAGGCAGAAAAGAGACTTTTAAACTGATGACGCAGACACACCTTCTCTTCCTATTCAGGTGTTATCAGTCACAGCATTTCCCTCCCTGATTCATCACGCGTCTATAGCATTATACTTGTGAAAGAAAACAAAGACTAACAGTGGTTAACGCAACATAATGAATTATTGACCTTGCTGACCTTGTTGTCTTGTTGTGCAGTTAAATTCTGCATTTTATAAAGCTACGACTGCTTACTTGCGCAGGAGACGAGCTGTTATTTGAGCGATTTGCAAAAATTCAAGTATCCAGAGGAGTCATTAGGTCTACCTGGTGCCTGTTTGGGGTGAAGCATGCAAGAACCTGTTCCTGGTGGGATCATTTTATCAATGAAGTTGTGCTTCCTGAGGCCATTTTCATATTTCAGTTTTGAGATATATTATTTTTTTCAGTTTTATGAAAAAAATTATTCATTTTGGTGACAAGTTCCAATGGGCTCGAAATATTATTTGGACGTGTAAATATAGTATGCTGTATTTAATTGGTTTGACTGAAACATTTATTTTACTGTATATACCTGGATTTTCTCTGCCTCTCTGAAAAGACTCAGTCAGTGTCGGCGGTCTGAGTACTGATGAGGCGTTTCCTTCCTCCTCTCTTCTTCTCTGCTGAAGCTCCATGTTCCCTTTCTCGTGGTCTTTTATCTGTTTAAATAAGTTTGTGGTGTTGCCACAGTAGTGAACAGCTTTCCAACACACATCACAGTCTGCAGTGTTTTCATTTACAGCTGTGAAGTTGCTCCAAACGACGCTCCTCTTACTTTCAGCCATCACTGCATGTTGGATTAAACTCGTGGTGAGGGTGAGCACCAGGCGAGCTGCGCCTGCACACGACAGGAGAAGGCTTCCATGTGTTCACATGGCAGGACTTTTTTAGACAGCTCTACTTGTTGATGAAATATAAATCAATGAGCATAATGTAGAACAGTGAAACTGAACCCTTTGTATCCATCCAACTTACGCTTGAATCGATCTGCAAAAGGAATTCATTGTGTAGGTAGTATCGACATTTTTGGATCGATCCACCCACCCTTTACATCCAGTCTCAAACTAACAATGATTTTTCTCTAACCCCAGTCATGTTGTAGTTGCCTTAACTTTAAGGTTTTCTTTTTAGAATAATCATTTATACGCGCTGGGACATACTCAAATGT